>LR738712.1:571190535-571232874 GCA_902687465.1 Secale cereale
GGGCTCCGATTTCATTAACGAAACCACCACCAGATTCAGTTTTACTACAGACGCACACCTACTCCATCCGACCTACCAAAACCACCGGTGAACTCAAAGATCGAGCATTCGGACAAGTCGTTATCAGTTCTACAGCATTAAGAATGGTCACAGACGACCTATTAAGCGAGGGCGTAGCCTCAGTCGAACTATCCAAGAAAGGTAAAATCAAGCCTCCAGGCAGCAAAGCTTCAGTTCATCAACCGACGGACTCCAGCTCTCCACCCTTGCGACGCTCTGTAAACCTCACTTGCTACTTGCTCGATGAGCTTTGCCCCCAACATCAGTAGATTTTGCCTTGGGTTTTTTCTCTGCAAAACAGCCCAATCCACAATCCAATTGCAAGTTAGTTTAATCAGTTTCATGGGATCATTGATCAATTTATTTCGAAAGATTATGTCATTTCGGCATTTCCAAATAGCCCAGAAGATTGCCGCCGTTCCAACCAACACAAGCTTTCTATCTTCTTGTTTGAATTTCCTGATCCAGGCGCCCAGACAATCATCAGCCCCCTTCGGGGTTGTTTTGAGATTGAAGGAGCACCTAATTAAGCTCCAAAGCAATTTTGCAGCGGAGCAAGAGAAAAAAAGGTGGTCTATTGATTCATCCAGACCACAAAACACACACTTTTGATCCCCCTTCCATCCTTTTTAGCAAGGTTATCTCTAGTTAGTATGCTTTTCCTGGTAACCAGCCACAGAAACATCTTAATTTTCGCTGGAATTTTTATTTTCCAAAGGAATTTGTGTGGGAAAACCACATCCGTTTTCTGACCACACCCCACTTCTTGTTGACTTGGGGGAAGCGACACATCTGGGAAACAAGAACATTATTTCTTTCGAACTAGCATGGTTCCAGTGAGAGGATTTCATCGATCTAGTAGCTCGGGAACGGGTTAAACTCACATAAGGGAAATATTGAGCGTTGGCAAAATAATATTAGGCATTTGAGGCAGTCCGTGAGGGGCTGGGCTAAAATTGTAAGCGGGATAGATAAGATGGAAAAAGATAGGCTTATCCACCTTATAAATGAACTTGATCTAAAGGCTGAATCCATATTACTATATGTGGAAGAACGGGCATCTAAACGGAGGCTAAGAAAAAATTGTGCACGCTTCTTAGAGAAGATATGAAATGGACACTTAGCACTAAAATGCGGCAGGTCATCCAAGGGGATGACAATACCCAAGTTTTCCATATGATCGCTAATCGAAAACACAGAAAGAAGAGAAAAAAATCAGCTTGAGCACGACGAGTGTACAATTGTAGGGCACAAGAACTTAAAAGTGTATATCTCTAATTAATACAAACAACTGTTTGGTGCTCCCGAGGACAATTTTGTGTCTTTGGACGAGCAAATGGTTGGGGATATGCCTCAGCTCAGGACAACCGAGAATGAGATTTTATCCGCACCATTCATGGAGAAAGAAGTGTTTGAGGCATTATCACAAATGAAGAATAATAAGGCACCAGGCCCTGATGGATTTCCAATAGAGTTTTATAATGGCATATCATTAAGGGCGACCTACTGCCAATGTTCCATGAATTATTTGGTAGCCGAATAAAGTTATTGCACCTAAACTTTGAACAATAACTTTGTTGCCAAAGAAGGAGGAAGCGATGCGTATTGAGCAGTTCCGGCCAATATGCCTCCTCATTGTGATTTTTTTAATAAAGTTGGTACAAACCGACTAACGAGGATTGTAGATAATATGGTGCAGCCAACTCAGACGGCCTTCATGTCAGACAGAAACATAGAGGGTGTGGTTGTCCTTCATGAAATGCTACATGAGAACCACTCGAAGAAACTCGATGGGGTGGTCTTAAAGGTGGATTTTGAGAAAGCATGTGATAAGGTTAAATGGTCGCTCCTTCAACAAGCCTTACATATGAAGGGTTTCGGTGATTCCTTGAGGAAACTCGATGTTTGCAATCACTCATTGACTGCAAACAGGTTGACTCGTACACTTTGTGCCATTCAATTCAATACTATGATTCAAATTGAGAAACCAAGTGATCAGCTTGGTAAGCTATCAACAAAAATTTGCAATCAATGATTCAAATTGAGAAGACATGGATTGGAGATCGAAACAATTGCCAGAACTTGGGCCCAGTAACTGGTTCAAGCAGACTCGCATTTGCCAACTTCAGGGGATTATTTATCCTTACTAGAGTTGCTTCTGTTGGTATTAATCTAAAGGCCCAATGGGCCAAAAACGAAAATAAAAGGATCAGAAACAACTTACGTTAAAGAGGGAAACAGGGAGGTCACGAACCAACGTTCGTGCCCCTCGATCCCATCTTACGCGCCCTGATCGAGGGCACCCTAACCAACTATGGTTTTGGTCCCCTGTCGCCAGCGCACATAAAAAGGTGGGGGAGCAGCTAGCACCTACGCTAGACAAGTTCTCGTACGGTTTACTCCTGCTGTCCACATCCCAAAATCCTAACCGATCTGGGGGAGCGCTGCACGACGGGAAGATCATCTCCTACCTCTGCCCCTGTTCTAGGGCAGTGTCGGTGGCGCCCGGAGGGACGCCGCTACCCGTTGCGAACGTCTACCCCAAGCCTGCATCACGCCTGCACCGAGCAGGCACGGGACTTCGCATCGCCTACACCAATGGCTGCTTCCATTGGTGGTAAGAACCTAATCTATCTCTTTGATTGATGCAATTAGGTGATCTAATGTCTGGCTTACAATCTGTTAAGTAGATCCTACGGGATTAAATATCTAACAATGGTATATTGAGCAGTATATGCCTAGATTAGATCCCTAATGATCTTCTGGTTAAGTTAAAGTGTTTAATTAAGTCCAGATTGATCACTGTTAAAGGTTAAAGATTAATGTTTTTTGCCAATTTGCCCTCTGTAAGAGTCAAGTTTCAATGCCTAGGGTTAAATGGTTTCGGTTTAGATCCAGTTTGCTACGGGATTGGTGCTAGCCAGAAGGTTATGATCCTTGAATCATGTTATGTTCGTTTAAATATCCCACGCTTCCGCATCAAGTTTTGTTTAAATTAGCACTGGTTAATCATGTTAAGCAATTAGAAGGAGGGGATATATGTTTATGTAAATCCAAGTTTTTTCTCCTTTTTCATCTGTAACCGAAACCCTAGAAACCCAAATCATCAATCAAAGGATGTTGCAATTGAGAGCAAAATGGATTGGGGCTTACCTAATGACGTCGCGCCGGTGCTCCTCCTATGGCCGGGACGCCGCCGCCCTTAGGGATGGCGTGCAGATTGAAGCAACAGCCGCCGCTGCTGCGCTCACGGACGTGCGCGTCGCCTGGGCTCCGCGCCTCGGACGTCGACGTCGCCGCCGAACGCCTGCGCCGGCAGCAGCCGTCGAAATGGGCCTCTCGCCGCACAGGACGCCATGTGCGCGACGCTGGGGCCACGCTCGCCGAAGGAGCGCACTGGATTCAGTCCATTGTGCGCTGCTCCGGCGAGAGCAGCCACCACGCCGCCATGCCCGGCACGTTTCGGTCGCCGCCGGCGCCGTCTCTGTGGTCGCTCGCTGTCGGCACCGAGAAAATCGGGAGGGGAAATTGGGGAATGGAACTAGGGTTTGCCCACTGATGGTTTTACTCTGTGCGGGACGATCGTAGCCGTCTGCTCGATCGGACGGCCGTGAGCGACGCGCAGCTCTGGACGGGCCTTCGGCCGCCTAACGGGTAACTTTCGCGGCTGGGCTTCGGCCCAAGTTGTCTTAGCCCGCAGAAAATTAAAGTTTATGTGCATTCTCTGTTTATTCAGTGTATTTCCGTATTATGAATACTCCTAAAATGTTCTTGCACTGTTATAAATAGAAAATGCACAGAAAATAATGTTGATAAACTATGTTCTAGTTTTCTGAATTAAATGAATCCAACGAGAAATTTAATTTAGAAAACTTTTATGAAATTGATGTTCGTGTCATTTTCTAACATATTAATGTAATCCATTTTGTAATACTGACCAACGTTGTTTTATAATTTTTGATCACCATGTTAATTCCTTATTATTTTCTGCCAAGCGGTGATATAATTTGGAGTTAAAATTTTGCATGAAAATTGATCAACCAACGTAGGTTAATTTTTGTGCAGTTTATTTTAATCATGTTGTTCTTCTCCGTTACTCATGGTATTTTGAAATGATAACAGCTCCCGGTCCTCGTGGTTATGAGAACATCGAGCCACTCACGCGAAACAACTTCCAAACTTGGAAGGACTCGTTGCTATTGCACCTTGGTTGGCATGAGGTTGACCTCGCCCTAAGGGAAAGTAAACCAGTGGAGCCTGCAAAGACTGCCACTGGGTATGCTGAGCTTAAGAAAGTGTATGACACTAAAGCTGAGAAGTGGGAGAGGTCCAACAGAATGGCACTCCTAATTATGAACTTCTCCATCTCCACTGAGATTAAAGGGGCTATTCCCCCTAATGAAAGTGCTGCCGAATATTTGAAATCGGTGGAAGAACAATTTAAAGGCTCAGAGAAAGTGTATGCAGATGAGCTTTTTGATGGGCCTCTAACCCCTCGTTGGTTACCCTAAGTGGAAGGTGTAAGATGCAGTGTTGTGGAAGTTTTTCCCTTAGCAAAGATGCCAAGGATCGAATCCCCAGAGACTCCTAGGTTCAACAAGTAGGTGTCAACTGCTAACGGCGCCAGATATTAGCAATCAACGTGGACCTGCACACAGATACAAATAACTTTGCTCCCAACGAGTACAGAGAGGTTGTCAATCCCTCCGGCCTTGTAGTTCACAAAGGATTAAAAGCAAATGATAGTAGTGATAGATAATGTTTGCAATAGTAAATAAAAGCGAAAAGTAAATAGCGGATGTGATCAATGATGGTAATATGGACCGGAGTCTTATGATGTTCACTAGTGATGTCTCTCTCCCAAAAGACGATAAAACAGCTATGTGAGGTAAACGAATTACAGCTGGGCAATTGACAGGACCACGAACGCAAACCAATGCTGACTACATTGCAAGAAAGGTTGAGGTTCAAAGCATGGGCGGTACGCCAAAGTAAGTAGACCGGAATCCATTAATATCTACTACTAATCATCCACCTTGAGATATCTATCCAGAACATCTTGCTGGTATTAAGTTGCGAGTCCCACCCATAGTGTAAACTCAATGCAACAGACAACTGCATTAAAAGAACTTTGCATAAAGTAAACAATCCTTGCACCCGCGGGCACAAGCACCGTTGTTTTCCCCCTTGTGGCAACAGCACATCCCCTAGACTCATGTTTCTGTCACTCAAGCTAGTCATCGAGGGGCATGAACCCACAATCGAGCATAACGTTCCCTCTTGGAGTCACTACCTACTACTTGGCCAAAGCAATAAATAACAACGGAGAACATGCAAGAATTACTTATGAACATAAATATAAAAGAGGTAGATCAAATATATTACTCAAGATCAATCTGAACATAATCTCATAATCCATCGGATCCCAGCAAACTCAACATAGCAACAGCATAAGGATTACATATGTGCCTCGATCATGTAGGGCAGCTCACGAGGACTAATTAGTGAAGCACAAGAACGGGAGGAGAACATCACATAGCTACTGGTCATGGACTCATGGTCCAAGGGAGACTACTCACAACTCATCCGGGAGGCGTCCATGGTGGTGGAGAGGCTCCCGATGATGATCCTCCCCTCCGGCAGGGTGCCGGGAAGAGTTCTCCTGGTGCTCCCGATCTTGGAAGCGGCGGCGGCGGCGGAACAGAGATGAGATCGCGAAAAAGAGTTCCCGTCCCGAGGGTTTCGGAGGACGCTCTAAATATATGCCAAAGGGGGGCACCAGACGGGGCTCGGGGGGCCCAGGCGCCCTCCCGGCGCGGCCCAGGGGGGGGCGCGCCGCCAGGGCGCCTGGAGCCCTGGTGCCCTCCCCCCCCGGCTGTACTTCGGGCGCAAGGAAGTTTCCGGAACGTTGATTTTTTATATAATTTTTCTGGATTTTTCCTGGCAGTTCTCGTAACGTGATAACCTGAAATACAAAAACAGCCGAAAACAGAAACTGGCACCGGGGTGCACTGGATTAGTAGGTTAGTCCAAATATGATCAAAAGTGTATGGAAGTGTATGAATATCATAGCAATATCACCCAAAAGTGGCATGGAGCAAGCAGAAATTATAGATACGTTTTGGACGTATCAACATCCCCAAGCTTAATTCCTGCTCGTCCTCGAGTAGGTAAATGATAACAAGAATAATTTCTGTGGTGACATGCTATTAACCATATAGGACTTTTTATAGTCATATGACAAAAGCTTACTGAGACAATGATTCTATAGTAATTAAGTTGCCTCATGAGAAAATCACAAATGACTGAAAGTTTTACAATATGAAACTGAAACATCAAAAAGATTTGCAATGAATATGGTGTGGAAATATGATAAAGTGATATCTAGCTTGCCCCCTTTAGTGAAGCAAAACATAAATGCAGGGGCACCTTCAAGGTTTAAGTGATGACTAGATACAATGATTTCAAAATAAACGATATCACAATCATGCAAAAGACAATGCTACTTTGGGACAATGCACATTACACTCAGAATGACAATCATGCTCTCAGTAGTTGGTGCTTGAAGAAAGAAGGTGGAGACTCAACATAAAAGAATGGTTATGTGCTAGAGCTTTTTTTTATTTTGAAAACATAGAAGCAATTTTGTCAACGGTAGTAGTACTTCATATGTGTCATGCATAAGACATCCTATAAGTTGCAAGCCTCATGCATCGAATACTAATAGTGCTCGCACCTTGTCCTAATTAGCTCGGATTTCCATGGGTTATCATTGCATTACATATGTTTCAACCAAGTGTCACAAAGGGGTACCTCTATGCCACCTGTACAAAGGTCCAAGGAGATAAATCGCATTTGATTTCTCGTTTTTGATAGATCTCAACTTGAGGACATCCATACCGGGACAACATAGAAAATAGATGATGGACTCCTCTTTAATGCATAAGCATATTCTCATAAGAGATTGAGGATTAATGTCCAAGCTAAAACTTCCACCATGATACATGGCTTTGGTTGGCGGCCCAATGTTCTTCTCTAACAATATGCATACTCATTCAACCCACGGCAAATCACCCTTACTTCAGACAAGACGAACATGCATAGCAACTCACATGATATTCAACAAAAGTGTGACAGTTGATGGCGTCCCCAGAAACATGGTTATCGCTCAGCAAGCAACTTATAAGAAATAAGATACATAGGCAACATATTCTTTACCACAATAGTTTTTAAGCTACTTTCCCATGAGCTATATATTGCAAAGTTAGTTCTGCTTAGTACAGGCGGAGGTTAGCAAAAGACTGGGAGCGACCAACTAAGAGAGCAATGACGGTCATAATCATGCAGAGCGACAAAGCAATATTGAATCAGGCATAGAAGTTATATCGCTACTCAGAAATAAAAGATCATCAAGGCTTGACAGACTTTCTTTACAGTCTTAAATATGCGTGAGCATACGCCAAGTCAATCAAAATAAATTCTCGAAGGAAGATATTACTAAACCATACCACATCATAGGCAAACAAATCATGTTGGTACTCCAATAACACATTGGGAACCCCCCAGCTATTTGAGACTAACCATAAGGAAACCTGAACTACTAAGTGTTGGGGAACGTAGTATTTTAAATTTTTCCTACGATCACGCAAGATCTATCTACCAGATGCATAGCAACGAGAGGGGAGAGTGTGTCTACGTACCCTCGTAGACCGGGAGCGGAAGCGTCAAGTGACGCGGTTGATGTTGTCGAACTTCTTCGCGATCCAACCGATCAAGCACCGAAAGTACGGCACCTCCGCGTTCAGCACACGTTTAGCTTGATGACGTCCCACGAGCTCTTGATCCAGTTGAGCTTCACGGGAGAGTTTCGTCAGCACGACGGCGTGGTGACGGATATGATGTGTTCACCGGCGCAGGGCTTCGCCTAAGCTCCGCGACGGTACGACCAAGGTGTGATTCTGTGGAGGGGGGCACCGCACACGGCTAAAACAATTCAACTTGTGTGTCTTTGGGTGCCCCCCTGCCCCCGTATATAAAGGAGCAAGGGAGGAGGGCCGGCCAACTCTCTATGGTGCGGCTAGGGAAGGGACTCCTACTAGGAATAGGATTGCAATCCTATTCCTAGTAGGATTCACCGAAAGGAAGAAGGGGGAAAGGAATAGGAGAGGTGGCGCCCCCCCAATCCTAGTCCAACTAGGATTCCTAGGTGGGGGCGCCGGCCAGCCCTATGGGCTGCCTCTCTCTCACCCTTTAGGCCCACTATGGACCATCCCCTCTCGTAGGGGGTTCCGGTAACCCCCTCCGGCATTCCCGATAAATCCGAAACTTTTCCGGTATACTTCCGGTGTCCGAATATAGCCGTCCAATATATCAATCTTTATGTCTCGGACATTCCGAGACTCCTCGTCATGTCCGTGATCTCATCCGGGACTCCGAATTACCTTCGGTACATCAATACTCAAAAACTCATAATACCGATCGTCATCAAACGTTAAGCGTGCGGACCCTACGGGTTCGAGAACTATGTAGACATGACCGAGACTCATCTCTGGTCAATAACCAATAGCGGAACCTGGATGTTCATATTGGCTCCTACATATTCTACGAAGATCTTTTATCGGTCAGAACCGCATAACAACATACGTTGTTCCTTTTGTCAAACGGTATGTTACTTGCCCGAGATTCGATCGTCGGTATCTTTATACCTAGTTCAATCTCGTTACCGGCAAGTCTCTTTACTCGTTCCGTAACACATCATCTCGTGACTAACTCATTAGTCTTTTGCTTGCAAGGCTTATTGTGATGTGTGTTACCGAGAGGGCCCAGAGATACCTCTCCGACATTCGTAGTGACAAATCCTAATCTTGATCTATGCCAACACCACGAATACTTTCGGAGACACCTGTAGAGCATCTTTATGATCACCCAGTTATGTTGTGACGTTTGATAGCACACACGGTGTTCCTACGGTATTCGGGAGTTGCATAATCTCATAGTCATAGGAACATGTATAAGTCATGAAGAAAGCAATAGCAGTTAAACTAAACGATCATAGTGCTATGCTAACGGATGGGTCTTGTCCATCACATCATTCTCCTAATGATGTGATCCCGTTGATCAAATGACAACTCATGTCTATGGCTAGGAAACATAACCATCTTTGATCAATGAGCTAGTCTAGTAGAGGCATACTAGGGACATACTGTTTTGTCTATGTATCCACACATGTACTAAGTTTCCGGTTAATACAATTCTAGCATGAATAAAAGACATTTATCATGATATAAGGAAATACAAATAACATCTTTATTATTGCCTCTAGGGCATATTTCCTTCAGTCTCCCACTTGAACTAGAGTCAATAATCTAGCTCACATCGCCATGTGATTTAATACTGATAGTTCACATCGTTATGTGAATAACACCCATAGTTCACATCGCCATGTGACTAACACCCGAAGGGTTTACTAGAGTCAATAATCTAGTTCACATTGTTATGTGATTAATACCCAAGAGTAATAAGGTGTGATCATGTTTTTGCTTGTGAGAGAAGTTTAGTCAACGGGTCTGTCACATTCAGATCCGTATGTATTTCGCAAATTTCTATGTCTACAATGCTCTGCATAAAGCTACTCTAGCTAATTGCTCCCACTTTCAATATGCATCCAGATTGATACTTAGAGTCATCTGAATTTAGTGTCAAAGTTTGCATCGGCGTAACCTTTTACGACGAACTCTTTATCACCTCCATAATCGAGAAACATTTCCTTAGTCATCCAATTACTAAGGATAATTTTGACCGCTGTACAGTGATCTACTCCTGGATCACTATTGTACCTCCCTATCAAACTCTTGGCAAGGTACACAACGTGTTTTGTACACAGCATGGCATACTTTATAGAACCTATGGCTGAGGCATAGGGAATGACTTTCATTCTCTCTATATTTTTCTGCCGTGGTCTGGCTTTGAGTCTTACTCAACTTCACACCTTACAAATCAGGCAAGAACTTCTTCTTTGACTGATCCATTTTGAACTACTTCAAAATCTTATCAAGGTATGTACTCATCGAAAGTCTTATCAAGCGTCTTGATCAATCTATATAGATTCTTGATGCTCAATATGTAAGCAGCTTCACCGAGGTCTTTCATTGAAAAACTTTTATTCAAGTATCCTTTTATGCTATCCAGAAATTCTATATCATTTCTAATCAACAATATGTCATCTACATATAATATTAGAAATGCTACAGAGCTCCCATTCACTTTCTTGTAAATACAGGCTTCTCCAAAAGTCTGTATAAAACCATATGCTTTGATCACCTCATCAAAGCGTATATTCCAACTCCGAGATGCTTGCACCAGTCCATAGATGGATCGCTGGAGCTTGCATACTTTGTTAGCACCTTTTGGATCGACAAAACCTTCTGGTTGCATCATATACAACTCTTCTTTGAGATATCCATTTAGGAATGCAGTTTTGACATCCATTTGCCAGATTTCATAATCATAAAATGCGGCAATTGCTAACATGATTCGGACAGACTTAAGCATCGCTACAGGTGAGAAAGTCTCATCGTAGTCAACTCCTTGAACTTGTCGAAAACCTTTCGCAACAAGTCGAGCTTTGTAAACAGTAATATTACCGTCTGCGTCGGTCTTCCTCTTGAAGATCCATTTATTTTCGATGGCTTGCCGATCATCGGGCAAGTCAACCAAAGTCCACACTTTGTTCTCATACATGGATCCCATCTCAGATTTCATGGCTTCAAGCCATTTTGCGGAATCTGGGCTCATCATCGCTTCCTCATAGTTCGTAGGTTCATCATGGTCTAGTAACATGATTTCCAGAACTGGGTTGCCGTACCACTCTGGTGCGGAACGTACTCTGGTTGATCTACAACGTTCAGCAGAAACTTGATCCGAAGTTTCATGATCATTATCATTAACTTCCTCACTAATTGGTGTAGGAATCACTAGAACAATTTCCTGTGATGTACTACTTTACAATATGGGAGAAGGTACTATTACCTCATCAAGTTCTACTTTCCTCCCACTCACTTCTTTCGAGAGAAACTCTTTTTCTAGAAAGGATCCGTTCTTAGCAACGAATATCTTGCCTTCGGATCTGTGATAGAAGGTGTACCCAACAGTCTCTTTTGGGTATCCTATGAAGACACATTTCTCCGACTTGGGTTCGAGCTTATCAGGTTGAAGCTTTTTTCACATAAGCATCGCAGCCCCAAATTTTAAGAAACGACAACTTTGGTTTCTTGCCGAACCATAGTTCATAAGGTGTCGTATCAACAGATTTAGATGGTGCCCTATTTAACGTGTATGCAGCTGTCTCTAATGCATGACCCAAAATGATAGTGGTAAATCGGTAAGAGACATCATAGATCGCACCATATCCAATAAAGTACGGTTACGACGTTTGGATACACCATTACGTTGTGGTGTTCTAGGTGGCGTGAGTTGTGAAACTATTCCACATTGTTTCAAATGAAGACCAAACTCGTAACTCAAATATTCTCCTCCACGATCAGATCGTAGGAACTTTATTTTCTTGTTACGATGATTCTCTACTTCACTCTGAAATTCTTTGAACTTTTCAAATGTTTCAGACTTGTGCTTCATTAAGTAGATATACCCATATCTGCTCAAATCATCAGTGAAGGTCAGAAAATAACGATACCCGCCGCGAGCTTCAACACTCATTGGTCCACATACATCTGTATGTATGATCTCCAACAAATCTGTTGCTCGTTCCACAGTTCCGGAGAACGGAGTTTTAGTCATCTTGCCCATGAGGCATGGTTCGCAAGTACCAAGTGATTCATAATCAAGTGATTCCAAAAGTCCATCATTATGGAGTTTCTTCATGCGTTTTACACCAATATGACCTAAACGGCAGTGCCACAAATAAGTTGCACTATCATTATTAACCTTGCAACTTTTGGCTTCAATATTATGAATATGTGTATCACACGATCGAGATCCAACAAACTATTTTCATTGGGTGTATGACCATAGAAGGTTTTATTCATGTAAACAGAACAACAATTATTCTTTAACTTACATGAATAACCGTATTGCAATAAACATGATCAAATCACATTCATGCTCAACACAAACACCAAATAACACTTATTTAGGTTCAACACTAATCCCGAAAGTATAGGGAGTGTGCGATGATGATCATATCAATCTTGGAACTGCTTCCAATACACATCGTCACTTCATCCTTTAACTAGTTTATGTTCATTATGCATCTCCTACTTCGAGTTACTACTATTTAGCAACTGAACCAATATCAAATACCGAGGGGTTGCTATGAACACTAGTAAAATACACATCAATAATCTGTATATCAAATATACCTATGTTCACTTTGCCATCCTTCTTATCCGCCAAGTATCTAGGGCAGTTCCACTTCTAGTGACCATTTCCTTTGCAGTATAAGCATTTGTTTCAGGCTTGAGTTTAGCTTTGGGTTTCTTCACGGGAGTGACAACTTGCTTGTCATTCTTCTTGAAGTTCCCCTTCTATCCCTTTGCCCTTTACTTGAAACAAGTGGTCTTGTTAACCATCAACACTTGATGCTTTTTCATGATTTCTACCTTCGCCTACTTCAGTATCGCGAAGAGCTGGGAATTCCTTTCGTCATCCCTTGCATATTATAGTTCATCACGAAGTTCTACTAACTTGGTGATAGTGACTAGAGAATTTTGTCAATTACTATCTTATCTGGAAGATTAACTCCCACTTGATTAAAGTAATTGTAGTACCCAGACAATCTGAGCACATGCTCACTGGTTGAGCTATTCTCCTCCATCTTGTAGGCAAAGTACTGTCAGAAGTCTCATACCTCTCGACACGGGCATGAGTATGAAATACTAATTTCAACTCTTGGAACATCTTATATGCTCCGTGGCGTTCAAAACGTTTTTGAAGTCCCGATTCTAAGCCGTAAAGTATGGTGCACTAAACTATTAAGTAGTCATCATATCGAGCTTTTGTCAAAACGTTCATAACGTCTGCATCTGCTCCTGCAATAGGTCTGTCACCTAGCGGTGCATCAAGGACAAAATTCTTCTGTGCAGCAATGAGGATAATCCTCAGATCACGGAACGATTCCGCGTCATTGCTACTAACATCTTTCAACTTAGTTTTCTCTAGGAACATACGAAAAATAAACGGGGAGCACCATCGCGAGCTATTGATCTACAACATAGATATGCTAATACTACCAGGACTAAGTTCATGATAAATTAAAGTTCAATTAATCATATTACTTAAGAACTCCCACTTAGATAGACATCCCTCCGGTCATCTAAATGATCACGTGATCCAAATCAACTAAACCATGTCCGATCATCACGTGAGATGGAGTAGTTTCAATGGTGAACATCTTATGTTGATCATATCTACTATATGATTCACGCTCGACCTTTCGGTCTCCAGTGTTCCGAGGCCATATTTGCATATGCTAGGCTCGTCAAGTTTAACCCGAGTATTCTGCGTGTGCAAAACTGGCTTACACCCGTTGTATTTGAACGTAGAGCTTATCACACCCGATCATCACGTGGTGTCTCGGCACGACGAACTTTCGCAACGGTGCATACTCAGGGAGAACACTTATACCTTGAAATTTAGTAAGGGATCATCTTATAATGCTACCGTCGTTCTAAGCAAAATAAGAAGCATAATAAGATAAACATCACATGCAATCAAAAATATGTGACATGATATGGCCATCATCATCTTGTGCTTTTGATCTCCATCTTCAAAGCACCTTCATGATCACCTTCGTCACCGGCGTGACACCTTGATCTTCATCATAGCATCGTTGTCGTCTCGCCAACTATTGCTTCTACGACTATCGCTACCGCTTAGTGATAAAGTAAAGCAATTACATGGCGATTGCATTTCATACAATAAAGCGACAACCATATGGCTCCTGCCAGTTGCCGATAACATTACAAAACATGATCATCTCATACAAAACCGTATAACTCATCATGTCTTGACCATATCACATCACAACATGCCCTGCAAAAACAAGTTAGACGTCCTCTACTTTGTTGTTGCAAGTTTTACGTGGCTGCTACGGGCTTTAGCAAGAACCGTTCTTACCTACGCATACAAAACCACAACGATGTTTCGTCAAGTATGTGCTGTTTTAACCTTCACAAGGACCGGGCGTAGCCACATTTGATTCAGCTAAAGTGAGAGAGACAGACACCCGCCAGTCACCTTTAAGCAACGAGTGCTCGTAACGGTGAAACCAGTCTCGCGTAAGCGTACGCGTAATGTCGGTCCGGGCCGCTTCATCTCACAATACCGCCGAAGCAAAGTATGACATGCTGGTAAGCAGTATGACTAGTATCGTCCACAATCTCATTGTGTTCTACTCGTGCATATCATCTACGCATAGACCTGGCTCTGATACCACTGTTGGGGAACGTAGTATTTTAAAATTTTCCTACGATCACGCAAGATCTATCTACCAGATGCATAGCAACGAGAGGGGAGAGTGTGTCTACGTACCCTCGTAGACCGGGAGCGGAAGCGTCAAGTGACGCGGTTGATGTTGTCGAACTTCTTCGCGATCCAACCGATCAAGCACCGAACGTACGGCACCTCCGCGTTCAGCACATGTTCAGCTTGATGACGTCCCACGAGCTCTTGATCCAGTTGACCTTCACGGGAGAGTTTCGTCAGCACGACGGCGTGGTGACGGATATGATGTGTTCACCGGCGCAGGGCTTCGCCTAAGCTCCGCGACGGTACGACCGAGGTGTGATTCTGTGGAGGGGGGCACCGCACACGGCTAAAACAATTCAACTTGTGTGTCTTTGGGTGCCCCCGTGCCCCTGTATATAAAGGAGCAAGGGAGGAGGGTCGGCCAACTCTCTATGGTGCGGCTAGGGAAGGGACTCCTACTAGGAATAGGATTGCAATCCTATTCCTAGTAGGATTCACCGAAAGGAAGAAGGGGGAAAGGAATAGGAGAGGTGGCGCCCCCCCAATCCTAGTCCAACTAGGATTCCTAGGTGGGGGCGCCGGCCAGCCCTATGGGCTGCCTCTCTCTCACCCTTTAGGCCCACTATGGACCATCCCCTCTCGTAGGGGGTTCCGGTAACCCCCTCCGGCATTCCCGATAAATCCGAAACTTTTCCGGTATACTTCTGGTGTCCGTATATAGCCGTCCAATATATCAATCTTTATGTCTCGGACATTCCGAGACTCCTCGTCATGTCCGTGATCTCATCCGGGACTCCGAACTACCTTCGGTACATCAATACTCAAAAACTCATAATACCGATCGTCATCAAACGTTAAGCGTGCGGACCCTACGGGTTCGAGAACTATGTAGACATGACCGAGACTCATCTCTGGTCAATAACCAATAGCGGAACCTGGATGTTCATATTGGCTCCTACATATTCTACGAAGATCTTTTATCGGTCAGAACCGCATAACAACATACGTTGTTCCTTTTGTCAAATGGTATGTTACTTGCCCGAGATTCGATCGTCGGTATCTTTATACCTAGTTCAATCTCGTTACCGGCAAGTCTCTTTACTCGTTCCGTAACACATCATCTCGTGACTAACTCATTAGTCTTTTGCTTGCAAGGCTTATTGTGATGTGTGTTACCGAGAGGGCCCAGAGATACCTCTCCGACATTCGGAGTGACAAATCCTAATCTTGATCTGTGCCAACACCACGAATACTTTCGGAGACACCTGTAGAGCATCTTTATGATCACCCAGTTACGTTGTGACGTTTGATAGCACACAAGGTGTTCCTACGGTATTCGGGAGTTGCATAATCTCATAGTCATAGGAACATGTATAAGTCATGAAGAAAGCAATAGCAGTTAAACTAAACGATCATAGTGCTATGCTAACGGATGGGTCTTGTCCATCACATCATTCTCCTAATGATGTGATCCCGTTGATCAAATGACAACTCATGTCTATGGCTAGGAAACATAACCATCTTTGATCAATGAGCTAGTCTAGTAGAGGCATACTAGGGACATACTGTTTTGTCTATGTATCCACACATGTACTAAGTTTCCGGTTAATACAATTCTAGCATGAATAAAAGACATTTATCATGATATAAGGAAATACAAATAACATCTTTATTATTGCCTCTAGGGCATATTTCCTTCACTAAGCGCCATTATGCAAGTAGCATCTTTATCATAGACATATTAACCAATGCAACGGAAGCAAACTCTCTTAATAAGGTGAGCATGATAATTAAAGAGAGTTCAAGCAACCAACTAAACAAAAGCTCTTTGAAAAGATAAGCATGAATACTAAGAGCAGAGCGTGATAGTAGCTATTAAAAGACAAAGAACACACACAGCAAAGATAGACATGAAAATTCTATGTTATGTTCTAGGTAGAAGTGGAGCGTGTTTCTCTCCCACATAAAGAAAGCTGAGTTCCGACTCGTTATGAAAAACTAAAAAGAAAACTAAAAGCAAGACGCTCCAAGCATAGCACATAACACATGAAGTGATAAAAATATAGCGGAACGAAAGACGAACTGATAATGTTGATGGAGAAGGGGATGCACGGGGGCATCCCCAAGCTTAGACGCTTGAGTCTCCTTGAATATTTCTTGGGGGTGCACGGGGGCATCCCCAAGCTTGAGCGCTTGACACTCCTGAATCTTTTTATCATCTTCCCTCGCACACTTGAAAACTCCCTTCATACATAACTCATCATAATCTGATTAGCGAGGTTAGTACCCTTAATAAAATAATTGCACCTTGCTGGAAATAAGGATATTCTTGAAGTTCTACTGTTTCTCAAGATTGCCAAAAGGTTTTTGCAAAGAAAAAGCAAGCTCTTGGTTTGCAAAATGAAGGAAAGGCAAAACAGGACAGAATCTGTGAAAAACAGAAAAGCAGGTAGTAATTGATCTGTTCGGGGTACTTCTGCAACTCAAATCAAAAAACTCAGAACAGACGCACGAAAGACAATTATATAGAGAACGCTGTCGAAAACATTCAGACCAAAAAGATGATCTGGTGATTTTATACGAATTTTTCTATCCAAGGACATAATCTGTTTCCTGGACAGCACCTCACAACTTTTGAACTTTCTAGCAATCAGAGGCTATACTTGGCACAAATATGAAAAGCAAAGATACAATGATGATGCTACTGTAGTAAACAACATCAAGACACAACAAAAGCAGAAATTTTATTCATGTGGGCTGCCTCCCAAAAGCGCTTTCTTTTATGCCTTTAAGCTAGGCATAATGCATAGAGGAATCAATAACCATCATAATAATCGGAGCTATAAATTGAGTCATATGGTTCCTCAACAAGTTCACTCTTGTTACTTCTAGGAAAGGGGTACACACCTTTTGCCTTCCCGCGTAAGCGGATTTGTCCCTTACCTATATCGATGAAGCCTTTTACCGCTCGGAGGAAGTCCCTTCGAAGCACTATATTTCCTTGGTTTGGCTCCATGATGAAGAAATCAACCATTGCAATCCCCTTAAGGAATTTAACTGGCACATCTTTTATTCTTCCCTGGATTTCAGAAATATCTCCATTAGTGTGTTCATGATAAGATGGTAATTTATCCATGTTAAGTTTTAAAGAATCATGAATAATTTTTGGCATAGTAGAAACCATAGATCCAACATCACAATAAGCAAGGAAGTCTTGATTAGAGATGCTAATCCTAACAAGAGGCTCCCAGTCATTATCTATTTCCAAAATATCTCTCTTATTGGGTTTGGGTTTTTCTACCTTCATTAAGTCTACAGCATCCATTTTTTTTCAATAGTAGCAAGTCTATCTATGACAGTATCAAAATTATGATCATAAACAAAGTAACTAGATAGGCCATGTATAATTTCAAGAGCTCTAGCTTCATCACACTCTAGGAAATCTCCCTCGGCTATAATATCAAGAGAGTGTTTACACCATTTAAAAAGACCCTGGTAAAAATTTCTAAGCACAATTTTTATAGGTATCCAAGGCATAATTCTCCTATGTGCATCAGAAATTCTGTCCCATGCCTTCTTTATATTTTCTCCATCCTTTTGATGGAAATCTAGAACTTATGATTCCCTCAAAGCACCATATCCTAACATGTTTAGCTAAACAGATAGGACTACTAACAGGAAGGCAAAATAAATAAATTTGTAATTTTTAATAAAGAATACTAAAGCAAAAACTGAAAGGTAAACTAACAAGACTAAAAAGCAAAGGTAAAAGATAGCATGCAACTCCCCTATCCTGAAGAGTGGAGTCCCCGGCAACGGCGCCAGAAAAACTCCTTGATGGGCCTCTAACCCCTCGTTTGTTACCCCAAGTGGAAGGTGTAAGATGCAGTGTTGTGGAAGTTTTTCCCTTAGCAAAGATGCCAAGGATCGAATCCCTAGAGACTCCTAGGTTCAACAAGTAGGTGTCAACTGCTAACGGCGCCAGATATTAGCAATCAACGTGGACCTGCACACAGATACAAATAACTTTGCTCCCAACGAGTACAGAGAGGTTGTCAATCCCTCCGGCCTTGTAGTTCACAAAGGATTAAAAACAAATGATAGTAGTGATAGATAATGTTTGCAATAGTAAATAAAAGCGAAAAGTAAATAGCGGATGTGATCAATGATGGTAATATGGACCGGAGTCTTATGATGTTCACTAGTGATGTCTCTCTCCCAAAAGACGATAAAACAGCTATGTGAGGTAAACGAATTACAGCTGGGCAATTGACAGGACCACGAACGCAAACCAATGCTGACTACATTGCAAGAAAGGTTGAGGTTCAAAGCATGGACGGTACGCCAAAGTAAGTAGACCTAAATCCATCAATATCTACTACTAATCATCCACCTTGAGATATCTATCCAGAACATCTCGCTAGTATTAAGTTGCGAGTCCCACCCGTAGTGTAAACTCAATGCAACAGACAACTGCATTAAAAGAACTTTGCGTAAAGTAAACAATCCTTGCACCCGCGGGCACAAGCACCGTTGTTTTCCTCCTTGTGGCAACAGCACATCCCCTCGACTCATGTTTCTGTCACTCAAGCTAGCATATGAGATGTTCCAAGAGCTGAAAATGGCTTTCCAAGCTCATGCCTGAGTCGAGAGATATGAAGTCTCCGACAAGTTATACAGTTGTCAGATGGAGGAGAATAGTTCAGTCAACGAGCATATACTCACAATGTCTGGGTTACATAACCGCTTGTCTCAGTTGGGAGTTAATCTCCCAGATGACGCAGTCGTTGACAGAATCCTCCAGTCGCTCCACCAAGCTACAAGAGCTTTGTGATGAATTTCAATATGCAAGGGATGGAGAAGTCCATTCCCGAGGTATATTCAATGCTGGCCACAATCGAGCATAACGTTCCCTCTTGGAGTCACTACCTACTACTTGGCCAAAGCAATAAATAACAACGGAGAACATGCAAGAATTACTTATGAACATAAATATAAAAGAGGTAGATCAAATATATTACTCAAGATCAATCTAAACATAATCTCATAATCCATCAGATCCCAGCAAACTCAACATAGCAACAGCATAAGGATTACATATGTGCCTCGATCATGTAGGGCAGCTCACGAGGACTAATTAGTGAAGCACAAGAACGGGAGGAGAACATCACATAGCTACTGGTCATGGACTCATGGTCCAAGGGAGACTACTCACAACTCATCCGGGAGGCGTCCATGGTGGTGGCGAGGCTCCCGATGATGATCCTCCCCTCCGGCAGGGTGCCGGGAAGAGTTCTCCTGGTGCTCCCAATCTTGGAAGCGGCGGCGGCGGCGGAACAGAGATGAGATCGCGAAAAAGAGTTCCCGTCCCGAGGGTTTCGAAGGACGCTCTAAATATGTGACGCCCGAGACCGACGTCCCAGAAGATTCCAGAAGCTTCCCGAAGATTCCAGATGTTCCGGGTTGCCCGTGTGTTTCTTTTGCTTGTGTTATTTATTTATTTTGCATTGTCATCATGCCATCATGTCATTTTTTTTTGCATCTCAACCTAAATAAATCGTGTGGGCCTTCGGTCCATTTAAATCGAGGGAGGATGTCTTCTCTTTAAAACATGTAAAAGTCTCTCATTGTTTTTAGGGAGCTATATTAATAAATATTCCATTGCTTCGGAATCACCATAACACACTTGCATAATTTCCCCATGTCTTTTCACTTCGAGTTTCACCTTCAAAATCTTGCCGGTAATTTCTTTCCGTTGTTTCGAGGCTCCTCCAAAAATCTAAACTCCTTTTATTTTGCAAGCTAAATGTTTTAGTTTGCACTTCCTTTGTGTTGGAACTATTTTTGTTGGGTTGGTAATATCCCGTAAAGCCTTATAAAAATGTTCCATATTTTATTTTCTGTTCTGGCCTCTTTTCTTATTTTCTTTGCGCTCTCTCTATTTTTATTTCTGTTAAAGAAATAAAAAGAAAAAGAGCCTCCCAGTCAGCCTCCTCCCTCCCAGGCCCATATCTCTCCACTTTGGCCCAACCTGGACCGTTCCAGTCCTAACCCTAGCTGCTCCCTGGCCCGAGCGCCCAGCCCCTCGCTCTCTCCCTTTCCCTCTATCGCCGCCGCCACTCATCCCTCTCGCCCGCTTCCCTCTCTCCCCGATCCCGATCTCTCTCTCGCGCGAGCCCGCACCCCCCTTTCCCCTCGCTCTGCCCGGTCCCGCTTTCTCCCGTCGCTCCCTCTCCCTCGATCTCACTTCCCTCCGAGCCTCCCTGCTCTGGATCCGCGAGCCCTCCGGCCTGCGCCTCGCGCCAACTCCAGCAAGGTCAGGAGCTGCGAGTCCTGCGCCTCGCCCCTGGCGCCCCGCCGGCCAGGCCCTCGCCTCCGGCGTCGCCCCGTTCGTCGACCGCGCCCCGACCCTCTGGATCCGCGAGGCTGGTTCCGCTCCTGAGGCCTCGTTCGCCTGGCCTTCCTTTGCCTGGCGCGCGCGGAACCGGCCGCCTCCCTCGCCTCCCGTCCTCCAGCGTCGCCAGGGCCGCGCCCCCCTCCTCTTCTGCAATGGTGCCCCGCGGCGGGAGCTGCACCCTCGCCACTACCGTCGCCAAGGCCGGCGCGCCCCTGCCTCGTCTCTTCAGCGCCGTGCCTCCGTGCCGCGTCCTCGCTTCGTCGAACTGCTGCCTTTGCTGCCGTTCTGTTTTTTTTTTTGTGTGTGTTGCCTTGTGCTTTGGGATGTCCAGGAACGTGCACGATTACCTTCGGAAGAACGAGTACCCCTCCGATACGACAAGTACCCCTACACGGCGAAGCGACAAGTACCACTACCGACGCCGGAGCCATCGGAACCCTCGTGTACCTCTTCGTTACAAGAACTGAGACCGGACCGTCAAGTACATCTACACGATGACTCGCCAAGTACCACGACATGACGGATGAACATCTACAAACGTGTACCACGACGACCGAGTACATCTACGGCCCGAACGTCTACCGTCGCCCGAACGACTACCGTCGCCGGAACAACTACTTCCTCTACGACTCACGAGAACGTCTACTTCCACTACTTCCTCTCCGATCGCGAGTACCACTACTTCCTCTACGATTTCGAACCGTCCCGAAACGAGTGTTTCGAAGGTATAACCCGATACGTGACCCGTGTGATGCTTGTTTGTGTTGTATGAAATGTTTCCCGTGTGTGCTTCGTGCCCGTTCCGACCTCTTGTTATGTTCCTCGGTTGCCTCGTCACCGACTCGTGGGAACCCGGTAACGGGATCACCCCACCTCTTTCATCTCGTTTGACTCGTTCACTCCACCTTTTGTTGTGCACCGGACTCTCAACGAGTTACCGGTACCGATATGATGCCGTTGCATCATTTTTCGGATCGTTGCCGTGGCACCCTTTTCCATTCCACCACGGTGACAAATGCTTCATATCTTGTTAATTGTCAACCTTTTAATAAAAATTGCATAAACTTGATCATCTCATCCGCATCATGTTAACAACATTATATATGTGTGAATTGTTGTTGCTTATAATTATTAAACATGCTCATGGGGATTTTCCGGACATGTTGTTATTTTCCGGCCTCATTTAAATTGCCTTATTAGTGTAGTTTCTTTATGCTTCACCTCTTGCCATGCTAAAAACATTTAATCTTGTCTTGTAAATAATGAGAGTCAACTAAATAATTAAATGTGGTGTTTCGTCAATATGCAACTCGTTGCATATTGAGCTCCACTTAACTTGTAGTTTTGTTTGTGCACTTTGCCATGCCATGCATATTTAAACCGGACATGCATCATACTTGCTTGTGCATCTTATGCCATGTTTATGCTTGTGTGTTTACCGTGTTGTTTGCTTCTTTCCGGTTGCTTCTCTTGTTAGCTTCGGTTTCATTCCGGAGTTGTGAGGATCCGCTCGTCTGTTGCTCCGTCTGCTTCTTGGATCCGTTCTTCTCCCTTGTGGAATCCCAGGCAAGATGACCGAACCCGGATACCATTACTATCTTTGCCTATTGCTAGTAGATCCGCTCTATAGTTTTGCCTCGATGCCCATGTCTTTCTTGTCAGCCTCCTACTTGTAACCAATTGCCATGTTTAACCAACCTACCTATGCAAACCGTTGCTTGGCTATACGTAGGCTTTGCTCAGCCCCTCTTATAGCATTGTTAGTTGCAGGTGAAGATTGAAGATGCTTGCTTCATGTTGAAGTTTGGTTGGGTTATATCACACTATATAAATGCTTAAAATGAAATCATCTATATACTGGCAAGGGTGGAAGGCTAAGCCTTTTGCTTGGTGTTTTGTTCCACTCATGCCGTTAGGAACCGTATAAACCGGTGTTATGTTCCTTGATTATGCGTTCCTAACACGGTTGGGGTGTATGGGACCCCCTTGATAAACCGCTAAGTGCTAAGTCTTTTCCAGCAAGTCCCAACATTGGTACTATTCGCCTAATAACTAATAAAACATGCATAAGGGTCTTGCAAACCCTCTTTTATTTAATTCAACCCCCCGGGCCAGTGCTCCACATGAGTGTTGGTCCGAACTGGGCAACCTGCGGGGCCACCTCGAGGAAACTCAAGGTCTGGTAAAAACCTGTAGCTTGTCCCATCCGGTCGTGGCCTGAGACGAGATACGCGCGGCTACTATCAGGGTGTCGGCACGCCGGGAGGATTTGCTGGATTAGCCTTACCTTAGTTCGGTTTAACTTGAGCACGGGATTCCGAGAATACTCGGGTCTTCCCAACTATGGAGTTGCGACTCCGCGGATCGTGGGCTTGTGATGGGCCAAGTTGGAACACCCCTGCAGGGTTTGAACTTTCGAAAGCCGTGCCCGCGGTTATGTGGCAGATGGGAGCTTGTTAATTCCGGTTGTAGATAACTTGACACAATGTTCTAATACACTACCAGCGTGTGTACCGTGACTGTCAATTTCCGAATAGGGATTCGGGAGTTGAACACGATGGTGTTATGTTTGACCGGCTTTAGTTAGGATCACTTCGTGATCATCTTTCGACCGATGCTCTTCTCTTCTCGCTCTCTATTACGTAAGTTAGTGCTAGTTGCTGCTGCAGACCTTGTTTGTTCCTTCACCTCATATTTCTTTCTTCAGCCTTATCCTCACCCAAGGCTTAAATAGTCTTGTTACCCGGGAACGGGATTGCTGAGTCCTCTGTGGCTCACAGTTACTTCACCACACCAGTTGCAGGTTCAGCCGTGTACGATGCAGAAGCTGGTTCAGTGCTTCACCAGGAGCTCGTTGAAGAGTTTGACCGTTTGCTTGTGACGTTTCGATGTTCAGTAGTGGTTTCTACTAGGATTCGATCCTGACCTGTGGCTTTATGTTGTTTTGGTATCTTTCTTTTGGATCTTACCCGTAGTCGGGCTGTGATGTTCTGAATGATGTTTTGCTTATGTAATGTATTGTGTGAAGTGGCGAGTGTAAGCCAACTATCTCCTTTTGCAATTTAATCCCTCTTTTACATGAGTTGTGCAAAGATACCAAACTTGAGATCATTCTAGGATGGGCTTATACCTTTAAGTCGTGCCTCGACACGTAGGAGGTATAGTCCCATCCTGGGCATTACAAGTTGGTATTCAGAGCCTTCTCCGACCTAGGAGCCCCCACTGTTTGATCGAACCGTTGACGGTTGAGTCTAGGCACACACTGAAAACTTTTTGAGTCCTATATTATATCGGAGAGTAGGATTTCTTTGCTTCTCATCCCCTTTCTCTCTGGTGAGGACTCCTGACGTCTACTCTTGTCTCTCCTATCTTCAAAATTTGCACAAAATTTTTTTTAGGAATCCCGCGAGTATTCTGGGATTGTTTCGATGTTCTTGTGACAAGGATATTGTTCTCGATGCCTCCTGTTACCGAGGAGTTGAGCTTCGGGGTATCATTGTAACAAGTATATCACGACAGTACTAAATACTTAAGACGGCCGACATCGAAAATCTCCCCTATACGGCCAGTGGCAAGATAACCCCGACATCACCCAGTACTGGGGAGGTAGTTCGAGAGTATTGCCATAGCTTGTTATAGTGGATGCTTTTCGAAGGTCCGAGGTAAACAGTTTCCGAGAAAGACTGGTTATGTGTTGAAGGATGGATACACCTGGATGTAGGTTTAGAGTTGATTGCGCGGTGCTTCCCGTGTATCCCCAACACCTGATTGCATAACTGGAAACTTTCGGAAATCTATAGGTGGGTTCATCTAGTAGTTCTAGGCATTCTTCCAACGGATGCACGATATGAAGTTTGGGGTTCTACATTGAGTGAAGTGGTTTTATGGACTTGTTCTGATCGGGAGTTGCATCTTAAAGGATCCTTGGCTATGCTGATCCGGGGATGACAAAACCCTTTTGTAACACGTTCCATGAGCTTTCAGCACGAAGATGTCGAACGAAACTTCTATCTTGTATTTGTTCTATCTGTTCCTTGTTCCTTTTTATTTACTTTTGTTCTCCAAGTGGCTTCTCGTCAAGCTGATGTACCTACGGAATTCATTCGTTCAATTCTCTGTTCGAATGATGCTTGTGAAGATCATGTTGCATATCTATCCTTTGTTTTTGTTTTGATTCTGGTATTCGAGTTGCTTCGATGTCGAATGTTGATTCCATACCTTCCTAATCGGTGTTCTCATATTTCTATGGGAGTGCTAGTCCTTCTTAATCATCAAGATGGTCATGTTAATCTTTTTCAACCGGTGTGCCTTCTCTTCAAGTTATTTCCATACAGACGTCGTTGAGAAATCTGACGATTTGTCTGTTTCATTCATCCCAAGTTGTCCTTGTTTTTCCCACCCTCCCACCCCTTTTCTTCTTGGAGCCAGCAATTCTCAAATGAAGTATCCATTTTATTCATGTCATATTCCTTCATTCTTTTCCTTCAATGTTCTTATCCGGTGTTTTCTCAAGAAGATGCTCAAGAGCTTCAAGTTCATCATTCTTTTGTTCTCTAATTCTGTTGGTGGATGTAATTCAAGATTTCGGTGTTGATCTTATCCTTTTCCTCATTTCACAATGCTTTCTTATTCCGGTGCACCAATTAATCATTATCCTCTTGCTGTTCATATCCGGAGTGCTGAAGATTCATAATTCCATTCTTATTCCGTTCAAGCTAGTTTGAGCATTGTCATCTTATTCAAGCCATTTAATTTAACCGGTGCTATATCTCTTCAGCAATCTTTTCCAACGGTGATTTCTTTTGAGTGGGCCCTAACCCACAGGTCTTTTCCCAGGATCTTACCTGACTCTTCTTATTTTTTCTGGAGTTATACTCAAATTCTTTTCAAGTGTGACGTAAGAGTGATTTCCATCAGTCACATGCCTTCTCCAAGTTTACTTTCAAATTCTTTTCATCGTTGGTTCAACCTTTTAATTCTTCATTCCGGAGTGCTCAACAATTCTTCATGGCATTTCTCGTCTTCATTCTCAACATTTGAAGATCGGAGAAGTGTTTCTCTTAAATCTTGGTTGTTCTCACAAGATTCGTGGTTCTAGCTTCTTGCCATCCTCATTATTGTTTCGATTGTGTGGAATTATTTTCATACCATCTGAAGCATTTCATGAATTCTTTTCTTGTGATCCTCCGAAGGCCATCATTTCAGCATATTTCTTCGTTCTCAGTTTTCAACTTCGTCCTACAACTATTCTTCACTGATGTCTCTTCGTTCGTCTCCCTATTCTTACGGTGGTTCATTCAAGTTTACTCTTCCTTGTTACCATATCAATTCATTTGTTCTTTTCATAATCCTACCGGTGCTTCGTTGAATATTTACCCAAGCTTGTGCTAGATCTCTCTTTAATTCCTTCCCAACGAGAATAAGTAGTATGCCAAAACCTTTGGTTGTCATCAATTTAAATTGGTGAAGGAGATGCACGACATAATTCTTATTCTTATTCCTTCAAGGTAATTTAATTCTTTTCCGGAGCTTGTTCATCATATCATATTCTCGCTTCTAAGTTGTTCATCTTGTTTTCCGGAGCTTCAAGTTATTTCAATTTTATCATTTCAACCTCAATCTAATTCACCGCAGGCCTTGAATCTTATTCTTTTCATCTTTAAATTCTCTTGCTTTCATTACCGGAGTTCTTCATGGTGGTTCATCATCATTTAATTCATCCTTGAAGTCTTCATTAAGATTCTTGTTAGAGCTCAAACATTCTTCATCATGCTTTCCAATTGCAATTCTTTCTACCTTATCTTTTCAGATGGTGTTATGTCATTCTTGTTAATTCCTTCATGTTTCATGATTCACGAGTTATTAAGAACGAGATAATTAAACCCATCATTTTCCTTGTTCAGGAGATCTTTTCAACCCTTCAAATTATTCATTGGAGTTATCTTGGGTTGTATTTCACCTAAAAGCTTTCCCTAAGGATTGTTGCTAATTATGGTGCTTATAAATGTCCCAAGTTCTTCATTTATCATTCCGGTGAAATAAGTTTTTCTTCTCCTTGTGATCTCAATCAAATCAATTGTTTCCGTCAGTGGCTGGTTGTCACCTCTTAATTTTGAGATGTTTTCCATAAGCCCACTTCAAGCTTATTCTTTCGTTGTTGAATTTCCAACAACTCCGTTCAACCCTTCTTCGTAAGGATGCTCTTTCAAATTTCATTTTGAGAGAAGTTGTCTTTTTCTTCTCCGGTCTTTTCTTTCCAACGACCTATGCTATTCTTTCATTCCGGAGGCATTCTGATATTACTCTCTTTAACCATCATCTCGTTTTATCGGGATCATGTTCTTTCATTGTTTATCGTTTAACCGGAGTGTTGTATTCTTCATTCAAGTTTCGTGATCTTATCTAGTTTTGCCTATCTTTTGTTAACCGGAGTGCTATCTGAATTCCTTCTTACCCCTTGTGCCATTCTTTCAATTGTTTCGGAGGCCGTATGTTGTTGTTTTCATCAAGTATCATCTCAACTTGCCAAGTTCTTGTTAATTCCTTCCATTTTCAGACGGAGTGCTGTCCAAATTCTATCATTCTTATTCCTTGGCCATACCATTGCAGTTTCATATTCTTTCCGTCCGTGAGCTCTTGTTTCATGTCTTTCAACCTTCAAGGTTCTCATAGTGCTCCTTGTTCCTCTTTTCTAACGGAGTGTTTCATCTTCGTTCATCTCCGTTGTATTCTTCTTTCAACTTGCTTAACCTCTCAAGGTTCTTTGGTTTCACTCGTCTGTCAAAGAAGCAACTTTGTTTTACCTCTTCCTCTTCCGTTTTTACCCGGTGATATCTCTAGGATCTCGGGTCGAGATCCTCTGTTAGTGTGGGAGAGTTGTGACGCCCGAGACCGACGTCCCAGAAGATTCCAGAAGCTTCCCGAAGATTCCAGATGTTCCGGGTTGCCCGTGTGTTTCTTTTGCTTGTGTTATTTATTTATTTTGCATTGTCATCATGCCATCATGTCATATTTTTTTTTTGCATCTCAACCTAAATAAATCGTGTGGGCCTTCGGTCCATTTAAATCGAGGGAGGATGTCTTCTCTTTAAAACATATAAAAGTCTCTCATTGTTTTTAGGGAGCTATATTAATAAATATTCCATTGCTTCGGAATCACCATAACACACTTGCATAATTTCCCCATGTCTTTTCACTTCGAGTTTCACCTTCAAAATCTTGCCGGTAATTTCTTTCCGTTGTTTCGAGGCTCCTCCAAAAATCTAAACTCCTTTTATTTTGCAAGCTAAATGTTTTAGTTTGCACTTCCTTTGTGTTGGAACTATTTTTGTTGGGTTGGTAATATCCCGTAAAGCCTTATAAAAATGTTCCATATTTTATTTTCTGTTCTGGCCTCTTTTCTTATTTTCTTTGCGCTCTCTCTATTTTTATTTCTGTTAAAGAAATAAAAAGAAAAAGAGCCTCCCAGTCAGCCTCCTCCCTCCCAGGCCCATATCTCTCCACTTTGGCCCAACCTAGACCGTTCCAGTCCTAACCCTAGCTGCTCCCTGGCCCGAGCGCCCAGCCCCTCGCTCTCTCCCTTTCCCTCTATCGCCGCCGCCACTCATCCCTCTCGCCCGCTTCCCTCTCTCCCCGATCCCGATCTCTCTCTCGCGCGAGCCCGCACCCCCCTTTCCCCTCGCTCTGCCCGGTCCCGCTTTCTCCCGTCGCTCCCTCTCCCTCGATCTCACTTCCCTCCGAGCCTCCCTGCTCTGGACCCACGAGCCCTTCGGCCTGCGCCTCGCGCCAACTCCAGCAAGGTCAGGAGCTGCGAGTCCTGCGCCTCGCCCCTGGCGCCCCGCCGGCCAGGCCCTCGCCTCCGGCGTCGCCCCGTTCGTCGACCGCGCCCCGACCCTCTGGATCCGCGAGGCTGGTTCCGCTCCTGAGGCCTCGTTCGCCTGGCCTTCCTTTGCCTGGCGTGCGCGGAACCGGCCGCCTCCCTCGCCTCCCGTCCTCCAGCGTCGCCAGGGCCGCGCCCCCCTCCTCTTCTACAATGGTGCCCCGCGGCGGGAGCTGCACCCTCGCCACTACCGTCGCCAAGGCCGGCGCGCCCCTGCCTCGTCTCTTCAGCGCCGTGCCTCCGTGCCGCGTCCTCGCTTCGTCGAACTGCTGCCTTTGCTGCCGTTCTGTTTTTTTTTTGTGTGTGTTGCCTTGTGCTTTGGGATGTCCAGGAACGTGCACGATTACCTTCGGAAGAACGAGTACCCCTCCGATATGACAAGTACCCCTACACGGCGAAGCGACAAGTACCACTACCGACGCCGGAGCCATCGGAACCCTCGTGTACCTCTTCGTTACAAGAACTGAGACCGGACCGTCAAGTACATCTACACGATGACTCGCCAAGTACCACGACATGACGGATGAACATCTACAAACGTGTACCACGACGACCGAGTACATCTACGGCCCGAACGTCTACCGTCGCCCGAACGACTACCGTCGCCGGAACAACTACTTCCTCTACGACTCACGAGAACGTCTACTTCCACTACTTCCTCTCCGATCGCGAGTACCACTACTTCCTCTACGATTTCGAACCGTCCCGAAACGAGTGTTTCGAAGGTATAACCCGATACGTGACCCGTGTGATGCTTGTTTGTGTTGTATGAAATGTTTCCCGTGTGTGCTTCGTGCCCGTTCCGACCTCTTGTTATGTTCCTCGGTTGCCTCGTCACCGACTCGTGGGAACCCGTTAACGGGATCACCCCACCTCTTTCATCTCGTTTGACTCGTTCACTCCACCTTTTGTTGTGCACCGGACTCTCAACGAGTTACCGGTACCGATATGATGCCGTTGCATCATTTTTCGGATCGTTGCCGTGGCACCCTTTTCCATTCCACCACGGTGACAAATGCTTCATATCTTGTTAATTGTCAACCTTTTAATAAAAATTGCATAAACTTGATCATCTCATCCGCATCATGTTAACAACATTATATATGTGTGAATTGTTGTTGCTTATAATTATTAAACATGCTCATGGGGATTTTCCGGACATGTTGTTATTTTCCGGCCTCATTTAAATTGCCTTATTAGTGTAGTTTCTTTATGCTTCACCTCTTGCCATGCTAAAAACATTTAATCTTGTCTTGTAAATAATGAGAGTCAACTAAATAATTAAATGTGGTGTTTCGTCAATATGCAACTCGTTGCATATTGAGCTCCACTTAACTTGTAGTTTTGTTTGTGCACTTTGCCATGCCATGCATATTTAAACCGGACATGCATCATACTTGCTTGTGCATCTTATGCCATGTTTATGCTTGTGTGTTTACCGTGTTGTTTGCTTCTTTCCGGTTGCTTCTCTTGTTAGCTTCGGTTTCGTTCCGGAGTTGTGAGGATCCGCTCGTCTGTTGCTCCGTCTGCTTCTTGGATCCGTTCTTCTCCCTTGTGGAATCCCAGGCAAGATGACCGAACCCGGATACCATTACTATCTTTGCCTATTGCTAGTAGATCCGCTCTATAGTTTTGCCTCGATGCCCATGTCTTTCTTGTCAGCCTCCTACTTGTAACCAATTGCCATGTTTAACCAACCTACCTATGCAAACCGTTGCTTGGCTATACGTAGGCTTTGCTCAGCCCCTCTTATAGCATTGTTAGTTGCAGGTGAAGATTGAAGATGCTTGCTTCATGTTGAAGTTTGGTTGGGTTATATCACACTATATAAATGCTTAAAATGAAATCATCTATATACTGGCAAGGGTGGAAGGCTAAGCCTTTTGCTTGGTGTTTTGTTCCACTCATGCCGTTAGGAACCGTATAAACCGGTGTTATGTTCCTTGATTATGCGTTCCTAACACGGTTGGGGTGTATGGGACCCCCTTGATAAACCGCTAAGTGCTAAGTCTTTTCCAGCAAGTCCCAACATTGGTACTATTCGCCTAATAACTAATAAAACATGCATAAGGGTCTTGCAAACCCTCTTTTATTTAATTCAACCCCCCGGGCCAGTGCTCCACATGAGTGTTGGTCCGAACTGGGCAACCTGCGGGGCCACCTCGAGGAAACTCAAGGTCTGGTAAAAACCTGTAGCTTGTCCCATCCGGTCGTGGCCTGAGACGAGATACGCGCGGCTACTATCAGGGTGTCGGCACGCCGGGAGGATTTGCTGGATTAGCCTTACCTTAGTTCGGTTTAACTTGAGCACGGGATTCCGAGAATACTCGGGTCTTCCCAACTATGGAGTTGCGACTCCGCGGATCGTGGGCTTGTGATGGGCCAAGTTGGAACACCCCTGCAGGGTTTGAACTTTCGAAAGCCGTGCCCGCGGTTATGTGGCAGATGGGAGCTTGTTAATTCCGGTTGTAGATAACTTGACACAATGTTCTAATACACTACCAGCGTGTGTACCGTGACTGTCAATTTCCGAATAGGGATTCGGGAGTTGAACACGGTGGTGTTATGTTTGACCGGCTTTAGTTAGGATCACTTCGTGATCATCTTTCGACCGATGCTCTTCTCTTCTCGCTCTCTATTACGTAAGTTAGTGCTAGTTGCTGCTGCAGACCTTGTTTGTTCCTTCACCTCATATTTCTTTCTTCAGCCTTATCCTCACCCAAGGCTTAAATAGTCTTGTTACCCGGGAACGGGATTGCTGAGTCCTCTGTGGCTCACAGTTACTTCACCACACCAGTTGCAGGTTCAGCCGTGTACGATGCAGAAGCTGGTTCAGTGCTTCACCAGGAGCTCGTTGAAGAGTTTGACCGTTTGCTTGTGACGTTTCGATGTTCAGTAGTGGTTTCTACTAGGATTCGATCCTGACCTGTGGCTTTATGTTGTTTTGGTATCTTTCTTTTGGATCTTACCCGTAGTCGGGCTCTGATGTTCTGAATGATGTTTTGCTTATGTAATGTATTGTGTGAAGTGGCGAGTGTAAGCCAACTATCTCCTTTTGCAATTTAATCCCTCTTTTACATGAGTTGTGCAAAGATACCAAACTTGAGATCATTCTAGGATGGGCTTATACCTTTAAGTCGTGCCTCGACACGTAGGAGGTATAGTCCCATCCTGGGCATTACAAAATATATGCCAAAGGGGGGCACCAGACAGGGCTCGGGGGGCCCAGGCGCCCCCCCGGCGCGGCCCAGGGGGGGGGCGCGCCGCCAGGGCGCCTGGAGCCCTGGTGCCCCCCCCCCCCCGGCTGTACTTCGGGCGCAAGGAAGTTTCCGGAACGCAGATTTTTTATATAATTTTTCTGGATTTTTCCTGGCAGTTCTCGTAACGTGAAAACCTGAAATACAAAAACAGCCGAAAACAGAAACTGGCACCGGGGTGCACTGGATTAGTAGGTTAGTCCAAATATGATCAAAAGTGTATGGAAGTGTATGAATATCATAGCAATATCACCCAAAAGTGGCATGGAGCAAGCAGAAATTGTGGATACGTTTTGGACGTATCACTTTTGCACAAGCTGCTTGCAAAATATGGAGGAAATGGAATGTGAGGGAGCATATTTTGAGCATGAGCAATGCTGCGGCAAAGCTTAAAACGATGAAGTGTGACTTGAACGAAGAGCTTCTTGTGCTCCTAGTTTTTAGGTCACTACCCTCACAGTTCAACCCATTCAAGATAAACTATAATTCTCTCGAAACCAAATGGAAACTATCTGAACTCATTGCACATTGTGTTCAGGAGGAAGAGAGAATGAAGAGTGAGCAGAAAGATCAAGCTCTCTATGTTAACTCTGCAAAGAGGAAGCATGAGAATAATGGTCATAACAACAATGTCCCCAACAAAAAGCAGTATTATAAAAGGAATTCTCCAAAGCCTAAGCAATGCAACGAGGCAAGTTGTTCACGTTCCGCTCCTCCAACGGCTACTTCAACTAATCTTACAAATGCCTCTGGAGAAAGACTTTGCAATTTTTGCAAGCAGCCAAATCATGTCAAGGCGGACTGTCCAGGTTTTCTTAAGTGGCTGAATAAAAAGGGTAAGGATGAGATCACTCTTGTAGATGAATCTCTATATGTCGATTTTTCTAAATCTACATGGTTGATTGACTCAGGTGCGACTGTTCATGTCGCGAATTCTTTGCAGGGATTCCATATAAGCCACACCCTAAAGGGAACAAGAAGACTTAATGTCACGAATGGGAAGGAGGCTGAAGCCTCACCTTGAAGTTGCACACTGGCTTCCTACTTCAGCTAAAGGACGTTCTTTATGTGCCTACTTTGAGTAGGAATTTGATTTCAGTTTCATGTTTAGATGATTTTGGTTTTCATTGTACCTTCGGGGAGAAACAATGTATTTTAAAGTATTGTAATAAGGATGTTGGTCTCGCCATCCGACGAGGCAAACTTTATATGTTAAATCTTTCCAGGTATCCTATGTGTGTGAATCTCTGCGAGATGAATATGAATGAACGCAATCATGAAAAGAATGGGAGAAGTATCAATCCTTCTTCGAAATTGTGGCATCGTCGCTTGGGCCACATTTCCAGGGGGAGAATGGAACGATTGATTAAAGTAGAAATACTTCATCCATTAGATTTCTCTGATGCAGGCAATTGTATTGACTGTATTAAGGGAAAATACGTTAAAACAATTAAGAAAGGAGCAGTAAGAGCCACAGCGGTCCTTGAACTAACTCATACTGACATATGCAGACCTTTTAACATAAAGTCTATGGATGGTTTTGATTCCTTCATTACCCTCACCGATGATTTCTCTCGTTATGGCTACATTTACCCCATACGTGATCGATCCAAAGCTTTGGAAAAATTTAAGATTTATAAAGCCGAGGTTGAAAATCAACTCAACCAAAAGATCAAAGTAGTACAGTCTGATCGCGGGGGAGAATATTATGGCAGGCATGCTCCTTATGGGCAAATTCCCGGACCATTCGCGAAATATCTAGCTGAAAATGAAATTGTTGCCCAGTATTCAATGTCTGGTGAACCTCAGCAAAATGGCGTCGCTGAGCGTCGCAACCGCACTCTTATGGATATGGTACGTAGCATGCTTAGTCATGCAAACTTACCAGTAAGCCTTTGGATGGAGGCATTGAAAAAAGTTGCACACATCCTGAATCTTGCTCCAACTAAGTCAGCACCGAGCACCCCTTATGAGATGTGGGCGGGAAAGAAACCGAGCTTGAATTACTTGCGTGTGTGGGGCTGCCCAGCTGAAGCTAAAGTATTCAATCCACATATTAAGAAGTTAGACCCAAAGACAGTCAGTTGTTTTTTCATTGGGTACCCTCATAGAGGAAAAGGATATCGCTTTTATTGCCCAGGTCATACCACCAAGTTTGTGGAAACCAGGCAAGCGGTGTTTTTTGAGGATAATGAAATCACTGAGGTTAGGGCGATTGATCTTGAGGAGAAGCGGATGTATGTTCCAACCCCGACTATCCAACAGAACCTTATCCCTATGCCTAATATGCACGAGACACCTACTGGTGATCCCGAACCTGAAGCGGATCCTCAATCCGACGAGGAGCCTCAGCATAATGAATATCCTCAACATGATGAGGATCCTCAGCCAAATGATGAGCCTCAACCCAATGTTAATCCTCAACCTTCTCGGGCAAGAGAAAATGTGCATACTAATGAGCCTACGAGAAGATCACAACGGGAAAAGAAAAAGGCCATCTCTAGCGATTATGTCACTTTCATGTGTGAGGATGAAAATGACATAGGGAAGGCACAAGATCCGACCTCATATAAAGAAGCCACTAAAAGTGAAGACTCGTCCAAATGATTGGTAGCCATGGAAGACGAATTTAAATCTATGAGCTCGAATGATGTTTGGGACTTAGTAGAAGTTCCTGATGGAGCCAAAGGGTAGGCTGCAAGTGGGTCTACAAAACCAAATATGATTCCAAAGGGAACATTGAAAGGTTCAAAGCGAGACTTGTAGCAAAAGGTTATACACAGAGAGAAGGGATTGATTATAAGGATACCTTCTCGCCTGTGTCGACTAAAGATTCTTTTAGAATTGTCATGGCACTTGTAGCTCATTATGATTTGGAGCTGCATCAAATGGATGTCAAGACGGCTTTTTTAAATGGTGACTTAAAAGAAGAAGTTTACATGACTTAACCTGAAGGTTTTGTCGTGGAAGGAAAAGAACACATGGCATGCCGTTTAAAGAAATCCATATATGGCTTGAAGCTTGTTCAAGGCAGTGGTACCTCAAGTTCGACGAGATTATTAGCACTTTTGGTTTTAAAGAAAATGAAGTGGACAATTGCATATATGTTAAATTCAAAGGCAGTAGGTTCACAATTTTAGTCCTGTATGTGGACGATATTCTATTGGTTTGCAGCGATAAAGATATGTTGCATGAGACCAAGAGATTTTTGTCCTCAAAATTTGACATGAAGGATCTCGGTGAAGCCTCGTATGTCCTTGGCATTGAGATTCATCGAGATAGGTCCAAAGGTACATTAGGACTATCACAAGAGGCATACTTTAAGAGAGTACTAAAGAAATACAATATGCATAAGTGCTCTTCCTCACCTGCCCCCATAGTCAAGGGTGATAAGTTTGGGACATTCCAATGTCTGAGGAACCAAAATAAAACTGATCAGATGAAGTCGGTTCCTTATGCTTCAGCTGTTGGAAGCATCATGTATGCTCAAGTTTGTACACGCCCCGACTTAGCTTTTGTAACCGGGATGCTTGGCAGATTTCAATCTAATCCAGGACCGGACCACTGCAAGGCCGCAAAGAAAGTTTTGCGTTATATGCAAGGTACTAAAAATTTCATGCTTACATATAGAAAGTCCGATAACCTGGAAGTTATTGGTTACTCGGACTCTGATTTTGCCGGGTGTGTGGATAGTAAGAGATCCACGTCAGGTTATATATTCACACTCGCTGGAGGAGCCATATCGTGGAAAAGCTCCAAGCTAACTATAGTTGCCTCATCTACGATGATGGCAGAATATCTAGCATGTTTTGAGGCCACTGGGCAGGTTGTATGGCTAAAAAAATTTCCTTCCCGGACTTAAAGTGGTTGACAACATTTCCAAACCACTGACATTGTACTGCGATAATGAACCCGCAGTTTTCTATGCAAATAACAACAAGTCAAGTGCTGCTGCCAAGCACATTGACATAAAGTACCGTGTTGTTCAGCATAGAATCCAGGATCAAACTATTAATGTTAAGCATATCAGTACGACACGTATGCTTGCGGATCCGCTCACTAAAGGCTTACCACCCAATATATTTCGTGAGCATGTAGCCGGCATGGGATTATTGGAAGCCTCTTGATTCTGGAATTATGGGACCGCTAATATAAACCACTCCCCATAAAGTAATATGTATTCCAATTTGAAGTAGGATGTGTGCTATGAGTATTGCGGTTCAATGGCTGGCTGTTGTAACACCTTACTCCAGTGTATCATTCCTATGGAGAATGGGCAAAAGTTATTGAGCCTAACGATCAAGGGGGGGAATGTTGGTATTGATCTAAAGGCCCAATGGGCCAAAAACGAAAATAAAAGGATCATAAACAACTTACGTTAAAGAGGGAAACAAGGAGGTCACGAACCAACGTTCGTGCCCCTTGATCCCACCTTACGCGCCCTGATCGGGGGCACCCTAACCAACTATGGTTTTGGTCCCCTGTCGCCAGCGCACATAAAAAGGTGAGGGAGCAGCCGGCACCTACGCTAGACAAGTTCTCGTACGGTTTACTCCTGCTCCCCACATCCCAAAACCCTAACCGATCTGGGGGAGCGTTGCACGACGGGAAGATCATCTCCTACCTCTGCCCTGGTTCCAGGGCAGTGCCGGTGGCGCCCGGAGGGACGCCGCTACCCGCTGCGAACGTCTACCCCAAGCCTGCATCACGCCTGCACCGAGCAGGCACGGGACTTCGCATCGCCTACACCAATGGCTGCTTCCATTGGTGGTAAGAACCTAATCTATCTCTCTGATTGATGCAATTAGGTGATCTAATGTCTGGCTTACAATCTGTTAAGTAGATCCTACGGGATTAAATATCTAACAGCTTCAACTCCTCTTTTGCTAGCATTGGTAATTTATTTCTACAAAAAGAAGGACAAGTGGACAAAGATTGTGTTAGACAATGAGAATCGACCAGAAGAAAGTGGAATAAATGAGGAAAATAGTGAGGCCCGAGGAGATGAACAAAACGCACAGCAAGCAGGCCAGGAGGAAAGTGGGCTAGAAGAACAAACCAGTTTAGAAGGTATCTGAGACAACTGACAGATAAGCATTGTTATGCCCAACAATGGGGTCAACTGCCGTTTTCAGGGGTAAAAAAAATACTAGCCTGCAAGTGGAACTCATCTGAAGTTCAGTACATTTTTAGCTCCCCTGTTATCTCAGCGAACTCACCTAAGCTAATATCTTCAACCCTGGAAATTAGCATTCTTGAACTACATGTGCAATATACATAGTCATTTGCGCCAGGGTTTAAACTTGTAAACAATTAGAACTGCAGAAACTCATTTTATTTGACTGGCTACCAATCTCCTGTAAGTATAGCTTGATCATACCCCCATAGGCAAGCTCATCTAATTGGATTCATCGTGCATCTCCAAACTGCTTCTTTATGATGCAATTTCAACAATTAATGTATGTAACCGGCATATGTTTTTACAAGTGATGTGGTGTCATGAGATATTGATTGAATGCCACTCATCCTCTATGAGATTGATAAGTCAATAGCTTATCCAGACAGAACAGGTTATTACAGTGAGATGGTAAATGATAGCATCCATCCTAGCTGAAGCAGTAACCTAGTAGATGCATACCTTCTTACAGAAACTATAACCTTGACAGTGGAAACCTTCTAGCTTGATCAGCATTGAAGATAACGGTTATGCTACGATCGAGCAGGAGTCAGCGGCTTGGCAATCTTCTTTGTTTCTGCAATCCTTATCAGCTTTTCTACCATAACAATCCCCCTCTCTTTCAATGGTCACCTGGTGAGGGCGGAGTCGCTGAGACAATGATCTGATGTCCCAGGAGAGCACCTCCTTGATCAGATCCTGAAACTCTTCTGCTGAGGCATAGAATGCCTACCTGCTTTTGCTGAAACAAATTAAGTTTCATGAACTTTTAAGTCAGAAACTGGATTTATGGCATATTGACCAAAATAACAACATTTTGGTAGAGTACACAAAGAAGATAACAAAATTTTCTGAACAACCATAACACTTACTACATGCATCCAACAGTTGGAAAGTGAAGAAATGAAGTGCTCGGAAAAGTGGATAGACTCCACAGCTAATGCATCGTCAACCTACTTGGACAAAATATCCAGCATTAGTAGATGGCAAATAATCCAGGAGTAAGCCGATTGGAACATTGCCATAGGAGGTCCACAAGTGACCCTGCCGCCATCAAGGTTATATTGTACTCCCTCTGTAAAGAAATACAAGAGCGTTTAGATAACTATTATAGTGATCTAAACGCTCTTATATTTCTTTACGGAGGGAGTACCAAATAAACTATATGTGGATACTTTGACAAAAGCACAAAAACTGAACTTTTGACCCGTTGGCGGCCGGCTGGGGCGGCGGCGGGAAGGTGGCGTCCGGCGCGGGCGGAAAGGGTAGCGTCGGCAGGAGGGCCTGCGCGGGACGCGGCGGCAGCGGTGTCTGGCCGCCACGGGTACCGGCGACGAGGGTGGTGTGGGTCGCCCGGGTCCGAGCCATCCTCATCCGGCGCTCCTCCAGCTTAAGGTACGCCACCACCTTAGCGAAGGTAGGATCCGGGATGAGGGTGAGGTTGGAGGCGGCGTTCCCGAAGTCCTCGTTGTGACTGGTGGTGAGGGTGCTGATGAGGAGCTCGTCGCCGACCTTCTCGCCGAGATCGCGAATCTCATCGGCAAGCTTTTTGAGGTGCATGCAGAAATCGTCGATGGACGAGTCAAGCTGCTGGCACCCGTAAAACTCGTCGTGGAGGAGAACCTTGCACTGCAGCTTGTTGTCGATGAAGAGGCCATTGAGCTTGGTCCAGACGGCGCAGGCGTCGTCGTCATCAGCCACCACGGTGTGGAAGAGGTCGTCGGAGATGGTGAGGTAGAACCAGCGGATGATGGTGGCGTCGATGATCATCCACTCCTCATCATGAATCATGAGGCTCGAGTCCACGGTGCCGTCGACGTGGCCGTGGAGGAGGTACTCGCGAAACACCAAGGAGAAGTACCGCTTCCAAGCGGAGTAGGTGGCGATGGACTGATCAAGCTTCACCGGGACGCGCTCATGGATGTTGAGGTCGCGGATGAGAGTGACATCGGGACCGGCAAACGGGTTGCTACCGGAAGAGATGGAGGAGCTCATGGTGTGATGGAGGAGGTGGAGGCGGCTCGGGTGAGAAGCGGCTAGGGTTTTGGTGCGGGCTAGGAAGAGCAGCGGCGGCGTGTGTAGCGACTAGAAATAGCGGCGGCAGCACTAGCGATCCAGCAGCTAGCGATCGCGAAAAGCAGCGCTAGCGATCGCGAGAGGCAGCGAGGTCCAGCAACGGTCGTGAGAAGCAGCGATGGGGTTGGGATCGCTAGCGATGGGGTCTAGCAACTATCGGGAGGCTGCGAGCGGAGCGATCGGGAAGAGGTCCAACAGCAATCGGGAAGCAGCGATCGGGAGGCTACGAGCAGGAGCGATGGGGTTGGGATCGGGAGGCTACAACGGCTGTAGAGGGATGCAGCGGCGGCAGGAACTGCGGCGGCGGGGGGGGGAGCGAAAGACTAGGTTTAGGATCGGGAGACGAAAGCTGATACCATGTAGAAGGGCTGTGCAATCACGATGTATTGATCGGTGCACCAGGCACGTATATATAAGCACAGAGGGGGCACAACCTCAACTATAGAATTGATCTAGAAGGTGGACACACAATATACACTTACGCAATGTACTCAACAGTGGCGAACTCTTCCGCTATGGTTAGTAACCATGCATGGTTCATCGGGTTTCGCTTTCAAATACCAGTGTCTTGATCGTCATTAAATGGGTTAAAACCGTCAACTAATGTTTTTTGCAAAAAAAAAAAAATAGGCTCAGAATTAGTGATTTTTGACACAAAACTATAGAAGTGTGGTTCCTACAACCCTAGCCTTTAATGTCATGTTTTCTGCAATTCACTCTGTACCGACCAAACACGAAATGGCCAACGTGAAGATAGGCGTCATACCTCGCTCGGCGTTACTTCCCTCTTTGTGTCGGCCACTTCCCTGAGAGCAGAGCATCAACTTACCTCGATCTTCTCCCACGTAGTTGGGCTGAGCAGCGATTCTGACGAAGTCCCGACTCACCACACGCAGGGCCAACATTACATTTTTTTTGGCGGGAACATTACATGAAGTTAGCATTTTGTTCAAACCTTTCATGAACTTTAATTTGGTTGCCAGCATAACTAAAATCAATACCAGCCATATCAAAATTATACTAGGAGATAAACCGTTGTGTGGCAACTCAGTGCTCTCCAGTTTCATTATCAAATGATGCAAATACTCGAATAAACTTGTACCTGCAGAAGCGCTCAAAGGCTCCATTGGCTTGATGCATCTCTACAGTGTACAAACAAACAGAGCTCTACATGTTACAGACTACAGGAGAAACATTTTCTTAGCCTTCCAGTGCACTGCCCGTTTCTAGCATAAATTCTTCAGGAAAAAATGAAGGTCTCAAGGACCGAACGCAATTCTCTGCACCAGATCTGGCCTTCTCTTGCTTGGCATCCGAAGAAGTCCGGTAATTTGGAGCTCGGTGACAGCCCTGCAGAACCGTGCTCTGGAAAATTACGTGTCAAGGATTACCTGGACTGAAATATGAAAAGACAATTGTGGACTAGTATTTGTAAATGAAAACCATGAATTCAGTTTGTCAAACTGTGGTCAAGGAAGCGCGAAAAAGAACTATGGTCAAGGATACTGGATCATGGCTCCACTCTGTTGAGGCGTAGCTTTTGATTTCTTTTTGGAGGGAGAACCAACCAATTTGCTTTTCACTTTTGAATTGATAATTCCATCAAAAGACAGGTACCAGTCATGGAGGTTAATTACGTCACCATATTCTTGGGCTAGGTTGCACCTGCAACATAAAATGGTTTCGCATCAGCTATAAAATGTTGGCCAGGGCTTTGCTTGCCCACGATATGGCAAATGTTTCAGCCTATTAATCATGGATAAATTTACTCCATGGACTTACATTTACTAATATGGCATATTATGGTGGTGCCATTCAGATTCCAAGCGTAACAGCTACTTAAATATCAGTAAGAATATTCATATCTTAATGCATGGACTTACATAACTGATGTGTCATGCAAGGATGCTGACACAGCAATTCCATTTCTGCTGCAGCAAGAGCAATTAAGACGGCTCTGTGACTTCAGGAGATCAAGCTGAACCATTCTTCTCGGATTTCCAATTAGTGCCTAGATATGATATGAGATGAAATGGAAATCAGAATTGTTATTCGTATATGGGTTACTCTTACCGTTCTAAATTAACTGAAGTTCTAGCTTTGTCCTAAGTCAAACTTCTCTATATTTGACCAAGTCTAGAAAAATGTGTTAATATCTACAACATCTACAATATCTACAACGTCAAACTTCTCTATATTTGACCAAGTTCTAGCTTTGTCCTAAGTCAAACTTCTCTATATGAGTATTTTTTATGATGAATCTAGTGAAACTAATTTGGTGGTGCAGTTGTTGATGTATTTTTCTATGGTCTTGGTTAAACTTAAAAGAAGTTTGACTTAAGACAACTAATTTGGAACAGATGGAGTACACAGTAATAACAATTATTTATATGAAGGAAAAACTTACAGATTGGAGAACACCAACATTCTTGAAGCAAATGATTTCGTGAAAAGGTAAACACTCGACAGGCACCAAAACATTTCTGTTGAACATCTAGACATTAGATGCTGAAACTTCAAATGACTTAATATTATAAACTGAACAGAGTTAAGGGCCAGTTCTTTTGCAGCTTATTTCAGCTTATTGTGAAAATAAGCCAAAAGCCCAAAAGAACTCATTTGGGAAGTGTAGCTTAACTTATTTCCACAGCTCTTTTCTTCACAATGGAAAAAAGCTGGGGGTAGGGCAGCTTCTCGCGGCAATCACTTAAAAAACGAAGTGGTATATCCCTTTGCCCTCGCACTTGAACATAATTATGGCTGAAATGCCACCGCGCGCCTCCCATGTACCAGCCCGGAAGGAAAAAACACTCGCAGCGCTCTGCACCCCTGTCGTCCCTCTCCTCTGGCGATTCAATTTTTAGGGTTTCCCCGCCACCGCAGACCGCGCCTCCAGCCGCCGCCGCAGACCGCGCCTCTCCTCCCGGACCCCGGCGGTGCTGGGTAGACACGCTCCCCCCCCCCCCCCCCCCCCCCCCCCCCCCCCCCCCCCCCCCCCCCCCCCCCCCCC
>LR738712.1:571232968-571271755 GCA_902687465.1 Secale cereale
CCCCCCGCGCCTCCCTCTGCTCTGCTCCACGCCGGCTATCCCTCTGGCAAGCAGGGGGGCTGCCCGCCTCCGGCGGCCGCGGACCCCCTTGCCCGCCTGGATCGATGCCGGCTGCTCCTCCCCGACGCCCCACTCCGCCCACTCTCGTCCCATGGCAGAGAAGGCCCTGGTACGTCGCCGTCGTCGTCAACGCACTGCCCCGACACCCGGCACCTGCACTTCTCTGGACGCCATGGCCACCCACCGCTAGTTCTCTGATTGTCCATCGAGCAAAAAATGCCTGACAATCTCATGGCGATTAGGAGTAGTATTCTCTTTGCCTATTTTAGAGATGCGTATGAATTTTCATGAGAAATTTTCAGTTACATGTCATACAATACATTTTAGGGATATTGTGGACTTTTCACCAGAGAACTCAAAACATAAGCTCAGCAAAAGAACTGGATGGCTTATTCCCATGGACTTATTTCCACAACAGCTTCTGTGAGGCTTATTCCCATCGCAGCTTATGCATAAGCTGGACCTCAAAAGAACTGGCCCTTAATAGGATAAGTGACTTCTCAGTTCACAGCATCAACTTGACAATCAGTCATGTCAAGATTTTAATTACTAAATCTCATTGTATATCATACCTATTCCTAGAGGGTCTTATGGTATATCATTTCATTGTACATCTAGGCATCATCTGGTATTCTGGTGGATTATGATAAACGGGTGATCACATTTGGACCAGTTTCTTATAATTAGGTGTTTAGCTAGACGCTTCTCTCAATGAAGATGGAAACAAATATATTACTGTGTTTCAAACTGAGACGAAATGTGAGAACAAACACTGGATAAAAAAATTGTCTGATATTAAGCAAATTTACCAAACACAAAATGCAAGATCAAAATGGTGCTGAGCTAATATATCCTACCACAACTTTACCTCGTAATATCATCCAATAGCATGGTAGCTTTATCGTTTAATGGCACTGTTCCAATTGCAGTACTATTTGTTGATCTCCTGATACAGCATGAAGTGATGGTCAGCCAGTTTCAGCTAAGCAAAATTTATAATATTGTATTGGAGTTTCAAGGTCAAGATATTCAGTCACGTCTTGCCGGCTGTCACTATAGCACTGAATGTAAAGTAAATATACTACATTAGTCTGACTGGTAGCAGGTGGGTCGAATGAAACACCCCTGCTAATTATTATTCGGCATTAACATCATGATCATGATTCGGTATCACAAGTCTTACATAACCATTAGTTATAAATAACAATAACTGCATGGTTATTTTGGCATTCTTAATATTTGTTTGATCAACAGAACTGCACATGAGAGATGATAAAAGGAGGTACAAACCTAGGCCATTTATCCTTTGTGATTATCACACAATCTGCACTGGTTGTAGTTGACTGAAGCTCTTTGACCTTGGCATTAATCTAGAAAAGAATGAGCATATTCATAACTAGTGCTTCAGTGCAGTCAATACAAATATTGCAATTATTGTCTTTGGGTTTTCTGCTACAAGCCCATAATTAGCTTCTCCAATGTAAAGTGAAATTGCCAAATTTCCGGTCCATTTTGTAAAAACATAAATTCAGCAATCACAAGTATTCAGAAGCTACTTTAACCCAAAAAACTTCAAACAGAGAACCAAAATAATATGTCCCATTTTCAGAGTATCTATCCAGATTCCATAAAAAAAAACAAGAATGAAAACTGGTGATGAGAAACTGGATCCACCATTTAGCAAGTGAATAAACTTGACCAAAATGACTTCATGAGAAATAACGTAATTTCTCGTTACATGACTTGTACTTCTTTCATCAAAGTGTTCATCATTACAAAATCAGCAGTGAGAATACCTCATTCATTCCTTCTAAGTGGATGCTCCAAACTTCAAGAACACGAAATAATGTTTCCATAGACATGTATCTGATCCAACATAACGGATTCATCAGAATCTAAAAGACAGAATTAAATAAAAGTATACAAAAAAGGGTATTGTCTTCAGACAAATGAAAAAATCAGCACTAGCATGTAACTACTGCAAAAAAAATAACTTGTGTCTTTCATGGTAATTGTAAGTTGGCCCTATTTGTTCCAATACAATAATCATGACCAAGTGACTCCATTAAAGAATCGGGTGCTCTCATAAATTATAAATTTAAGAGATAAAAAGGTACGAGGATAGTGATTGGGGAAATACTGTACACGGTCAAACACCGCAGGGCCACAGGTTTTATATTAGCTTAACAGAGCAATGATACAAATTACAATCGGTTAGGATCTACATGTGATATACAAGATTAGATATGCACAAATATCTATAACAATAATAAATCGGAGACTTTGTGCATCAAGAAACCTGAAAGCAAATTCGATCATCTTACCTTACTGTATCCAATGCCTGAGCTATATATCTTCTACCAGCACCTAATTTTCCACTTGATAGATTCCCACTTGTCAGTTTAGACATAAGCAGTTCATTATTTGAATCATTCTGAGTATGCAGATCTGGATTGATTGCCTCGCAGAAAATATCTAAAAGTTGCACTTTGCCATGTCTTCCAGCTTCATACAAGCACTGGATAGTCATAATGTCGGAGACAAATATTCAGTATTATGGACCTAGCATATTCACAATTAATCAACTAAAGAAGCTTCTGTAATTTCAAAATTGTACGGATGTGTTTTATATCATATATATACCAATGAGTAAATTACACAGTTACACTTTTCATTAGCTTTTATTTAAGTATCCTTCACATGAATGTAGACATGTCAGCATGCAATATCTTAAGTGTTTAGCACAACACTCATTTATGTATAATGCTGGAGAACTGTTATTTTCTCAAAAAAAAAAGGGGGGGGGGGATGCTGGCACCGTGAGCCTACCGAGAGAACAGAACTCCAATTCTTTTGCAGCTTCATCAACTCAGACAACCCTTCTACCAAATTGTTGGCAGGCTTGATTGAGTTATTTTCCCTGCAATACACAGTTTTAAACCTACAGAATGGGAGAAACTATTGTAATCAGATCTTATAGATTATCTTATACCTTGTGCATGAGGGTAAACCAAGAGCTTGTTTCTGAATTGCTACAGGCAGTGCACCAAATTTATCACGCCAAAAGTTCTGTAGGGCAGTAAATCAGGAGCAACTCAAACAGAGATATATTATATATTAAAATTTAAGGGAAACTGAAATGTAGGTTCTAGCTGGTAGTAGTTACAAAAAATAGCAAACATGGTACTATGATGGAAATAGGAAATAGCAGCAACCTCAGAATCCTCTTCAAGCATTCCCATGCACAAGAAGCTCAAAGGTTCGATGGAGAAGTGCTTACTGCATGCAAGCTATGTCGATTTTGATTAGTCTTTCCACAACAGATGGAGAAAATATATTCAATAGAATTTCTAACATGAATATAGCTTAAGTGCTTAATATGAAACACTAACCTTGAGAGCACTAATGAAAGATGTTATTGTCCCATCGTGTCTGAAAAAGTAATTTCTGAGGAAGACTGCAACTTCGTGACTGATGCAGAAACCGGCGCATGGTTTAACAAGGATGGCCTCCACAAGGGCATTCATTCTATCAGAGGGAGATCCCAACGTGAGCTTACAAGGATCTAATCTTTGAAGAGCTTCCGATGAGAGCAGTTTCCTTGGTGCGTCAAGGGTAGTTGCTATCCCCATTACGAAGAAGATTGGAATCTTAATCACCCACTCACTACAACAAAGAGATAAGTATTAGGCTTTCAAAAATTATATATCGAACCAAATCCACAAATGCAAGCTTCTAAATTGAAATTAATCACAGAAAGAAGAAAAACTACGTATTATGTTTCATTACTGGTAAATACATTTCTTCTAGAGAGGAGCTAAACAAGTGGCATGGAGCATGCAACTGCAAGAATATGTTTCATTACTGGTAAATAAATTTCTTCTAGAGAGGAGCTAAACAAGTGGCATGGAGCATGCAACTACAAGAATATGTTTCATTACTGGTAACTACATTTCTTCTAGAGAGGAGCTAAACAAGTGGCATGGAGCATGCAACTACAAGAAAAGGGGAAGAAGCTATTGAACAAATAAATCAATATGCTTCTTGCTATCATGGACATTGAAACTGATTAGTGTTAAGCTGTAAGGATTAAAGAGTGGGCTAAAAGTTGAATCTAGTATTTATGTAGTCAGGATTTTGGCATATCTCATGGGTACCGAGATCAAAGTTTCTTCAAAGATTGCACCCACTTTTACCTGGGTTGGCCTAGAAGTGCCTAAAAGATAAGAGCAAAGTGCCTGAAGCGACTAAACATAGAGTTTACCTCAGCGTCATCACAAGCTCTCCCAGGACATCCCCGGAGCATTGCTCTAAATCATCAATTATGATAATGATAGGTTGATCATAATTGTCACCTTTGCAGTACCAAGATGCGAGTGCTGATACATCCGCTACCTGTTCGAGAAAAGCAGCAACAGACAAAGTTAGAGAGCCAATACACTCGAGTCTGAATCAACAATGCAGATTTAAAAGATTTGAGCCACAGTCATGTCACTCACATCTGGAACATCTGAAAGCAGCTGCCTCAACAAGCTCCTTAAGCAGCCACCGACTCCATTCTTTGATGATAATTCCGTTGCCGAGAGCTTGGCCAGGTGACATCCATTAGACTCCAGATGATCCATGAGATCCCGAAATGTCGTGACATCATCAACAAATTCTGCATTCTCTGCAAAAGTGAAAAATCCAATCCAATCAAATCAGCTGATTCCTCGTCAGTAGAAACCAATCAGTCAAACACTTGACGGAGTGTTCTGCTTACTAGTGAGAACAAATGCCGTTGGTATCTTTCTGCAGATCACATCAGTTAAGAGAGGGTACGGCTGCTGGATTTCGGCAGGGCAGGGCCTCGTGATAGAGCGGATCGCGGAGAAGGATTCCTGGACCCACCGCAGCACCTGGTCGAACAGCTTGAGGTTGATGCCTCTGAGGACCTCCTGGAACCAAAACGAAGCAATACCGAGATGAGACATACCACACATTAAAATATGCACATGATGAGGAACGAGGCTGGTCGATCGAATTATGGGGTGAAGAGAGGCAGACATTGATGGTGGATTGGATCTTGGACCAGGTGCAGTGGAAGGCCTCCAGGCGGAGCTGCTCGAACAGCTCCATGTCCCCCTCATCGTCATCATCCCGCGGTCTCTTTGCAGATTTGGGGTTGGGAGATGACGGCTGGGAGACCTCGATTCGCCGCCGAGCCCGGGAAGTTGCCGGGGAGGAAACTGATGCAGACGCACCAGCGGACGCCTTACGAAGGACAAAGAACGGCTGCAAGAAGACTGGCATGAGAGGGGGATAAATGCAGATCACACGCAGGCTGCAACATCTGAGAAGAAACATGCCTGGATATTGTTGGCGGCTGTGAGCGGAGCTTCGCGAGATGGTGTACCCATGACTCCGGCGGTCAAAGGGGGGTGGCGGCACCACGCGGCGGCGAGGGACACGGCAGTTGCTCACCCACGCGACAGCAGGCTAATTGATAAAATGCACCGTGTTTTCTCTGCCCCGGCCAAATCTTTCTCTGCAATTGATTAAATACCCCACCTTAGCCTTGCCAGTTGATAAACGACACATTACAAGATATCCCTAACTGTACCCAATTAGTAGCTTTGTATGTTCTGCGGGGTCTCCCTACATAATTACTAAGTCAGACGACGTAAGAATGCATCGACCGGTACTGAATGAACAGATAAATAAAGAACAAAAGTTTCTACAGGAAGTCGCACGCAGAAAAGAAACTGGAAACAAAGAAAAGAAGAAGAGACACTGCTGAGGCTGAGCAGGTGGTGAACACCGATGGGGCAGCTCTGAAGACCAATTTATTTTGCCAAATCACAGGTGGAGCCTCGCCGGCAAGCCAGCCCTTGTCACCGGTGGAAAAGGGGATGGGAAACCCTAGAAATCAAAAGGGGGGAGAGGACAGAAACGAAGGGTGGGGAGAAGACCTTACCGGCGCGAAACCTTGGGGAGGGACACCGGAGTAGGCTGCCGGGCCGTGGCCGCCGAGCTCGCGCCGGGGATGGAAGAAGAGGGTCGCGGATCTGCCGCTGACTGGGGGTGCGAGGTAGAAGGATGGCGCAGCGGCCGGTCTTCAGTGGAGGATTGAGGTCGCCCGCTCCGGATCCTAGCAGTCGCCCGGTCCTTCCCCGCCGCTCTCGCCCTCTGCTCCCTTTTCTTTCGAGACCCTCCCTCCCTCGATTCGGGGGGCTGCTGGTGGTTGTCACCTCGGCGGACGGCGGCGCGGTTAGGGGAATGCGGAGCGGGACGGGGCCGCGCGGAAGAGATGGGAGGACGGAGGACGACCGGCGGCGGAGGAGCGGTTGAGCGAGCGAGCGAGGCAGGGAAGCCGTGCGTGGGTAGTTTCGGACGGGGAGAGGAGAGAAGCGACTGATACGATCTGACGGTCAGGGCGCTCCGAGGGGTCGGGTCGTGTGGCTGGAAATTGCTTGTTGGGACGGGGTACCTTAGGGTAGACCAGTGCGATGTCTGGCTTGGCGGGAATTTGCGCGCCAAGATTGAGCGGGCCCCTGAGTCCGAAGGGCCGTTTGTGCCCGTGATATTCAGCCCACCTGGTTGGTACTTACTTGACTGTAGGCAGGCTTAGCTTGGAAAAAGGCCCTCTCTCTCTAAAAAAAACGGTTGCGTGCTCTTTTTTTTTGGAAAGAGGTCTCAAATGAGGCCCTTTTTTTTTTACCTCAAACCGTAGGTAGAACAATTGTTCTACGATATTTTCTCACTAATAAGGCAAATATAATACAAATTTTTACAACAAGGAAAACAACAGAATGAAAAAATTGTTACAGTGAAATAAAAAAAACGATACTTGCAAGCTTTAACGGGCGAAACTAGCGAATTAAGTTGAATTGGCATTTTAACAGGTTTTTAAGGAGTCGAGTTGTCAAATACTCGCTAAACTTTGGCTCTGTTTGTTTAGGCTTCCTGGGCAGCTTTTCATGAGAAAAAACTATGTTTGTTTGGGCAGTTGTGAGGATAGAGCATGCATAGGGAGTGGCCTGGATATGATCTAGTTATAAACTGTTCTACTCCCTCCGTTCCAAAATAGATGACGGAACGGAGGGAAGTACTTATTTCGTTGCAAATGGCTTTGCCGCGTCACAAGTCCCTCTGAAAATCAAACTATTGCTGCCGCTATAATGCACTTCCTTTGCCGCTATAATGCACCAAGTGGTTTTGCCGTGTTCACAAGTTCCTGCAAAAGAGAAATTATTGTTGTCACTTTAATGCACGTACTTGCTTTCAGTTCTTCAGATGACATTATGTGATTCCACATCACCATGAATCGTGATTGCACAAATATGATGATTCAAAGGATAATGAAAAGAAGATGCATCCGCAGTTCAAAAATTCCAATATCATAAAACTTAGCAGCAACCTGTGCCTGGACATTCCACCAAGTCTATCTCTACTCCTAATGAAGCAGTTGGTAGTCTTTGTTTCAGGGTTTTTTTCGTCCCACCTCGTCTGGTTTTTTTTCAACCGGTTATTTTTCGCTATAATTAATCCATCCTAACCCCACCCCACTCACCGCACACAGTCAGATTCCGTTTCCCCCCTTACGTCCCCGATTCATGCATGACAATCAATTCTTTCCAAACGCAATCATGCATGACAATCAATTCTTTCCAAACGCAATAATGCATGACAATCAATTCTTTCCCAACGCAATCAATTAACTTAAGGTAATCAGACACAATCAATTCATTCATAACGCAATAAAAACTTTTCTAATTTTCCCAAAGTTTCCTAACTAGACACGTTATAAACGGGCAGGAACCGATAACACGTTACCAATTAATAAAGTTTAGTTTTATGACCATCAATTTCAAATCCTAATTTTCCTAATGCATTGACAATCAATTCTTTCCAAACGCAATAATGCATGACAATCAATTATTTCCAAATGCAACCAATTAACTTAAGGTAACCAGACACAATCAATTCATTCATAACGCAATAAAAACTTTCCTAATTTTCTCAATGTTTCCTAACTAGACACGTTATAAACGGGCAGGAACCGATAACACGTTACCAATTAATAAAGTTTAGTTTTATGATCATCAATTCCAAATTCTAATTTTCCTAATGCATTGACGTTTGCCTTTTCTAAGAACCAATCAATAATCAATATAAGAGAAAAAAAGCTCCGCACCTATCGAGCCAGCCGCTTCTCTTCCCGATTAGCAATCTTGCGCTAGGATTTCTTGTGTTGTGTGGCCGCCGTGGAGCTCCTCGACCAGCCCGTCTCCTGCCGCCTTGCCCCTCTCTCTTCCCTCCAACCTAGACGCTGGCGACGAGGCGCATAACGCCCTCACGGCCCTGCTCGATCGCTTCCAGAACCCACCACGCGCGTCGAGGCGAGGCACCTCCTGGGCTCCGTTCGTCGCCGCTTCGCCGATGACCCCCACGCGTCTGTCGCCGCTGCACCGACGACCCTGCTGCCGGACAGGAGGAGTGCTTCGGTGCCTCATGGGCTCCGTCCATCACCGCTTCGACGACGACCCCCACGCGTCGGTCGCCGCTTCGCCGACGCCGACGACCCCGCCGCTGGGCAGGAGTGCTTCGGCGCATCATTGGCTCCGTTCGTCGCTGCTTCACCAACAACCCCCACACGCCGGGTAGGAGTAGTGCTTCTGCGCCTTCAACCTCAGCCTCCGCGCTGTCGTACTCTACGCCCACCTGCAAGGTCCCTCGCCCCGAATCCCCCTCGTCCTTCCCAACAAATGGATTTGATAAAATTCGAATGTTCATCCAGCCTTCAATGATGAATCAAACCTTCTGTAGCTGAAGAATCCTTTCCACTAATTTAGGAAGGACTGAAGCTTGCACTTGAGCTTCCAGTCTGAATTTGCTTTAGGTTATTGACGTGATTTCATTTGGAGAAGCTATTGGCGGCAATGGATCCCGAAGTTTTTTCGGTTTCTGAAAGAGAATTTTGTTTTGGCCTATTTCTACGGGCGTTCCGTAAGGGCAAGGAGCACGAGCCTGTGAGAGAAAAAGGGCAATGCAGAGAGGAGGAACTGGATGCTCCGTCATGAAGTTGTGTCATAGTAGCCATTTAGAGAGACGGCAAAGCATGCAATCATTTGCACAATAGAATACAACTATGCTGCATGAGTCATCAATTCAAGTGAGAAGAACTTGTTTTATGTGATTTTTTGTGGACAAAAGAAAAAAATATTTTAATAACGGCTAATTCGACAACACAAGTGATATGCCTTGATCATTATGTGCATATGATATGATTCTAGCTATTTTCCTTTGTACGGGTGATTTTAATCCTTGGGTATAGGAGAATTCTTACGAGTTGGCCTATCAACTTTCATGCAACATAGCGAAGTAATAACACAATGATTGAAGCACCGAAGTTGAGGGGCTCTAACATAGCAAGGTAAATAACACAATGATTGAAGAGCTTAAGTTGAGGGGCTCGTCATATATTCATTTCTTGGCCCGTGGCAATGCACGGGCGTTCTACTAGTAAACACTAAAATCACACTAGATAGCAGCACTGCCTAGTGCTCATCATCAAAACAACAGCTAAAGTTTTTCTTCTAATATACGTAATCAACAACGGATAGCACAGAACCAGGTAAATGTGATTCTCAAACTAAAACAACGGTCCAGGTTCAAGTGCTCGATCGGTTACGGTCACACCGGTCACACACATGAATCAGCTCAAGCCCACAATTATAATTACATCAGTGACTTAAAATTATCGTACATACACTACAATTGGCACCCTCGTGCATCATCGTACATACACTACAACTGGCACCTTGTGCATTATTGTACAACGAGGACCTGCAGCCTTGACCGCGCCTCCGCAACTGAACTCAAGTGTTCTTCGTTAGGGTTTGCTCTTGCCGCAGCAAGAGCTTCAGCATATGTAACTCTTTCCTGCTCTATCTTTTCCACTTCAATCTTGTCGATTTCACTCTGAAAGAGCAACATTTTATGGTTAGTTAAAAGAGGGTAAATATGCAGGCATGACATCTTCTCAGTTTTACTTTTGTTGAACTTTTCGTAGCAGCTTTCATAGTGATCTGCATGGCAGGGCACAGGCCGCACTATTAACATATCCTAACAGTGTTACCCTGATTATGACTGTTAGCGAATTCCATTGTAGAATCTGAATCTGGAATATTACATGATTTTCAAGCCAGAAATGATAAGCTAGAGTTTACACAGTTACCAAAAGAGGAACAATTTGGAATACTACATTGCAACTAGATCTTTTGCAAAAAAAAAAAAGTTGTACGGATAACAGCATCATCATTGATCAGACCTGTAAAACTTGTAAGGATTTAAGAAGGTTTACGACAAAAGGTAAACACACAGCAATTAAGGATTACTCACCACTGATTGAAGTGCCTCTAGATCATAAGATGGTATGCTACCATCATGACAATCATCTGAAACATTCTCCGAGATTTTCTCGAATAATGTCACAAATGAACTTATCTCAAACTCCATACTGGAGACATCGCCTTGAAGATCTTCAACCTTCTTATTTGAGGTCTTTACCTCCCATTCCAATTTTTCTAGAGATGCTTGCTTGTCTGCAAGCAAAACCTATAGAAGAAAATTCAGAACAAAACATCAAATAAATGCCATAGTATGGGCAGTTGATTTGACTATAAACCAAGCATTTGATACCAGAAACAAAGGGAACAGAACACCCACTCTGTTAAACTTTACAGAATTTGAGCAATGCTATTATCATCTGGTAAGGGAAATGTATATGGATTGAACATGTTTTATTCAACTACATTGCAAAAAGTGGAATTACGCAAACGCACAGATCAATTCTGTGCATGAGAACAGGGCCACAGTTCAGTTTGCACTATGGCCAAAATGAGGATTAAAACTTTGGGACCGCGCAGCATAGTAGTGGAAAAAAACTAGGCTACAAAGATTTGAAGTTTACTAATAAAGCCTGGTATATAATGATTAAATGCATTGCAATCTAGATTATAACTGGAAAGTGGAAACTGCTGCATATGGCCTGTCTGCTATTCGTACCTTAGATTCTTCAGTTTAAAATGAACTTGAAATATTGTGGACTAAATAGTGGTGAACATAATCATATCATTCCCTAATTTTATGTTGTAATTGCAAGAAATGTTTGAAGAATCTTCTAGGAATTGGCCACATGCTCTTTTAAAAGAAATAACCATTTTGGCTGCTTGGAACATATGGAAGATTAGAAACAGATGCTACTTGGATAGGATACCTGCCTCCTTGGTGGACTGGGTGAGATTACTCCATCCAATCTGATCTCAATATTTTGAACTCTAGGGTGCAGCCTAATCTAGCTGAATTCTTGAGTAGCTTTAGTGATAGTCTTGTAGTGTAACTTTTCTTTCTTTTTATGGCCTTTGTATGATTCTGGACTTTGTTCCATGACTCTGTAAATACTCTTTATTTAATTTAAAATAGCAGTAGGAACCTCTCTTGCTACTCTAATGGTTAAAAAAATATTTTATGTGTTTGCTAGGATCATCATGACTTGAACAACAAAGGTGTGACAACCAGAAATCTAAAATGTAGCAACTAGTGTGACATTTATAGAACAAAATTTAAAACGATAACGACAAATAAGCTTCAGAACAAAAGAGGAAACTTTGGCTCACAGAACCATAATACAGCACAATTTCCACTAAAGAAATATATATAGCACAATTTAGTTGCAGGAAGGCGGGCAATTCACCTTTGCGTTTTGTAACTGAGAATTTGCATACTTGATTATAGCTTCTTTCTCAGCAACTTGGCGTTTCAACCCATCAACTGTCGAATATACCGCACTCATCTCACTCACAGTACTCTCGGCCGACCTCAAAGCGTCCTCTTTTTCAACAAGTTGCTTTTGGAGCTCATCGACCTGCTCACGCAGCAAACCGATCTCATCCTTGTCTTTGGGTTTATTTTCTGCCCCCGATTGAGTCATCGGGGCAACCGAGCCGTTGTCTCCATTTGAATCAGGTGTGCTCTTATTTCCTGCGTCTCCAGGATCCCTTCGCTTTTTTGCCGACACGGTTTGTGGTGTCTTTGCGCTTTTCAAATCACCACCCTACAAGAAACAACCGTGCACCGTTCACTGTTACGAAAGCTCATTACAGTTTTTTTTTTTTTTGGTTCTCAGCGAACAAAACAGATTTATCAACGCCATGCCATCTCAACTAGGCTACAAAAGCTTAACAAAAAACTGACGAACTTGCGAGATCTACCCCTGTAAACCATGCAATGACAATGAAATTCCCCAATCTGAACTTTCTTGCACAGCCTATCTACCGAACCACGACATCTGAACCACTCCCTGGGTCACAGTTCAGAAAAGTACACAGGGAAACCGAAACATCAGCAACTGTCACTATAGTCTTTTTGTTAGTGCAACAAATCCCCACATCCAAGAGGCAAAGCGCCAAAACGGAAGAAAGAAGCGTGTCACCTTCTTGGCCGGCGCCGGCGTGTACACCAGCGAGGCGCGCCGCGAGTAGGACGGGTTCGTCCTCCGATCCTGCATCCAGAGACAAAGCAACCCCGACGGTCAGAACAACCCAACCGGCGAGCCCCGCGAGAGAGAGGGCCTGGAGGCGGAATCCCTCGAGCCGCGGCGAGATCTGCGCCGCGGCTCGCCCACGCGCACGCGCTCACCATGAGGGACTCGACGAGCGGCACCATGTCGACCAGGTCCTTGAAGAGGACCCGATCCACGTTCCCGCGGACCTCGCCTGGGGCGGCCGCGCCGGCGCTGGCCTCCGCCGGCCGGAGGGACCGGTCGAGCATCCCTTTTGTCTCTTTTCAAACCGAATCGGGAGGGCGACGAGTGGGAGTGGGGCGGAATGGAATCGGGTTGGGAATTTGGGAACGGGAAACGGCTGGGAATAGACGAGAGGGTGGTTGGGTCGGGGTTTAAGGTCGGCCGCGGCTTCTCCGGATCGCTGGGTTCGGTCGGTGTGTTGATTCCGACCGGGCCGCTTTTACGAGGCTTCTTGGTGCCGTGCGGATGGAGTCCTGGCTGGAAAAATGCCTGCTTTGGGAAAGGGAAAGAGGGGGCCAAAGAGAGGCGCCACGCTTTGGCTAATGATTCTGATGTGTGGTTCATGCAAGTGGAAGCTATATGGAATTGGTCGATGGAATTACTTCTTCTTCCAAGGGGATCTTATCTTTTTTTTTAATAATGTACTCCCTTGTTCACAAATACAGTATAAGATGTTCTGGACATTTGAAAACGAACTACCTACGGACTAAAATAAGTGAACAAACACACCAGAATTATTTATATACACTTGATTAAAAAGTTAGAACATCTAAATGTGGAGGGAGTACTACTCCGTACCACTCACTCCATCATTATTTACAAGTCTAGCACATGTTTCGGCAAAAGAAATTGACCAGCAATGTAGTCAATAAAGTACTCCCTCCGTCCGAAAATACTTGTCATTAAAATGGTCAAAAAAGGATGTATCTAAAACTAAAATACATCTAGATACATCCATTTTTATTCATTTTGATGACAAGGATTTCTGAACGGAGGGAGTATTAGCTTTATGTCGTAGTAAAATGTATATCATAACATTCAATTTCAAGAAAAGTTTTCAATGGTGTATTTTTCGTTGCATATAATGTATATTTTATAGACTAAATTAATGGTCAAGGTTTCTTATTAAAATATTTGTGAGACTTATAAATCAGGATAGATGAAGTAGTGCAAGCGAAAGGAGACAATCTTAAGATAAAGAGTCAATCTCGGGCCACTTGACCAAGGCATGGGCCTGGTATTAAGTGTAGCTACCTGATCGAGGGCAACGAATATGTTTACGTGTGAAGATTATATTAGTAATGTCATGCTTGGATTAGTGTCACACAATGAGATAATTTTCTTGTGTCTATACAGAATGTTTTTCGAACCATGTAGGAGAGTTGCATATGAATATATAGATAGGATAAAGAAATGTGTACCGTACTAGAAAAAAAAGACAAAGAAATGGTACAAATGACCAACAAAAATCTCAAACACAAACTACAACACCACAACATAGGGAAACAAAATGAAAACACAACGCACATACAGCTAAGCACTCCATGAACACAAATACTCCCTTCGTCCCATAATGTAAGACGTTTTTTAATACTAGTGTAGTGTTAGAAAACATCTTACATTATGGGACGGAGGGACTGCTAACTAAAGACAAAAACATATATTCAGTTAAGCACCTAGGAACGCTAAATTTATGATTGCTTGACCTATAGTTGTGCTCCCACCTTAATTTGATCCAAGATACGCTGAATCAGGGTGTCTATCTGTGGAACGCTCTTTTCTTCCTATCTTGCCTGATGGACCAAGTGACCAGAATAATTAAGGAGTTGAGGGCACTTCATTTATCTTCAAAAAAACTCGAACTAGGGTTTTTAGTCACGACATCCTTTATTAATTGCAAAGGTTCGTAGTAACACAAATAATCTCGGGCAAACCTAAGAGCCACACGTGGCATCTGGTAGTGAGAGTGGATACCGCTTTGGCAAGGTGGTGAGCCTCTACATTAAATTGCCATTTCTTATGGACGAATTTAACATTTCGGAACAAACTCTGCTGAAAATCGATCTCGCGAAGGATGGTAGCATATCGACACGGGGTAGTCTGATGCAATACACATCGATCGAGGTGAAGATCTGTAGCCAAAGTCAGAGCCTCTTTGCACGTCTGGGCTTCAAGTGTCGCTGGGTCGACTCGTCCCTCGAAGACGACGGACGAGGCGTCGATATATTTACCTTTTTGTCTCTGTTAATAACAGGTGTTGCATCCCTTGAACCATCCCTAGCTAGCCCACCATCCACATTAAGCTTGACGTCATGGTCAATTGTTGCAGGTAACAAATTCTATCAGGTGGTACTAGCAGGAACAAATTCTGCCCGCCTTTGGTTCTCTTGTTGCATGCAAGTTCCTGGGAATCACATACGTACCTCTCGGTTTTACATGCAGGTCATTTGGCTGGTTGATTTTGAGCGAAGCCACCACATCCAAATCCTCGGGAAATTTATGAATAAAGCAATGGGTACTCATGGGACTTTGAAGATACTCATCGTGAATGGCTCGTCTACGCGCTCACCAAATCGCACACATAGTGACAAGGACGCGGTTGAGGTCTGCTGCCGGAAGTGTATCAACTAGCCACAACATCTATACTTTTACATCTTCTCTGCGATTGGAGCTAATTACCTCAGTCGATTCTTCATCCACAAGAGTCTAGACACACCTAGCATATCGGCAATCAAATAGGGAGTGCATCCGAGAACGTATCTGGTGAAACGACCAAATTGGTGCACCAGATGCACCAGCTATGCATGGGCCGTTGGATTTGAAAGAAAGGGACATGATTCAGTGCGATGATGGGCCTGATGGTACATTTGCAAAGCAGTCCTTGCAGCTCAGCTAAATCCAACGAATTGGCCTCCCCGTACTCAGATCGTCTTCCTCCCCTTTGCCAGATTTTGTGCCAGTACCTCCTACTGGGGCTAGGTCCAGCAAGCTGAAAGATCGATCTCAGAGCTTAATGAAATGCGGCTGTCTCTCCCTCCCCGTACAAGAATACTGTATGAAGTCCCAGGTTGTGCGTATCTTTTCACTAGATATGTCCCATCAAATTTTTCCAGAGATAATGGATGTCAGCTGCACAAATCTTGTGATGTACTCCCTCCATAAAGAAATATAAGAGCGTTTAGATAACTAAAACAGTGATCTAAATGCTCCTATATTTGTTTATAGAGGTAGTATATCACATCTTCTATATATCCACAGGAAAAGATGTAACCGGGTTACAAGAAATAAAATAAAAGCCATGTATACAGGCTGACATAATCCTACCGTGGAAATTTAGTAGTTCCTCTTCTCATTTTTCTAACCATAATTTTCACATATTCATGATCTAATTGTTTCTAAGCTGAGAGACGTAAATTAGGAAGCTCTCTATTCACATTTTTTAAATGCATATATTCAGAAATTTTACATCAAGTTGAATGATAATTTTTTTACAATTACACTGTATCCTCCAGTTCCTTGCTCGGAAATCCCATGAGTGCCCATGTCATAACCAGAACTCAGAAGATCATGTTTGTCCGAGTCTGGATATTCTGCTCTGTCATACTAACGATTTGAAATCAAATATGCAGCAGATGTCACATTCTTCCAGGTGAAAGAAGAATGCATTATGGTCATCCTTATAGCTATGTGATGACCCACAAGTGTAGGGGATCTATCGTAGTCCTTTCGATAAGTAAGAGTGTCGAACCCAATGAGGAGCGGAAAGAAATGATAGGCAGTTTTCAGTAAGGTATCTTCTGCAAACACTGAAATTATCTGTGACGCCCGAGACCGACGTCCCAGAAGATTCCAGAAGATGCCCGAAGCTTCCAGATGTTCCGGGTTGCCCGTGTGTTTTCTTTTGAGCTTGTGTTATTTATTTTTGCATTGCATCATGTCATCATGCCATCATGTCATTTTAATTTTTGCATCTCAACCTAAATAATTCGTGTGGACCTTCGGTCCATTTAAATCGAGGGAAGGTGACTTCTCTTTATAACATATAAAAGCCTCCTAATAAATATGGAGCTATATTTAAAATATTCCATTTGTTGGACATCACCGTAACACACTTGCATATTTTCCCCATGTCTTTTCACTTCGAGTTTCACCTTCTAAACCTTCCCTATTTTTTCTTTCCGTTGTTTTCGAGGCTTCTCTAAATCTAGACTCCTTTTAAAACTCCTTGAGGCAAGCTAATTATTTAGTTTGCACTTCCCTTTTGTTGGAAATATTTTTGTGAGGTTGGAGATATCCCGTAAAGCCTTATAAAAATGTTCCATATTTTATTTTTCTGTCCTGACCTTCTTTTCTTATTTTTATTTGCTCTCTCCCTCTTTTATTTCTGTTTAAGAAATAAAAAGAGCAGCCAGCCTCTTAGGCCCTCCTTTCGGCCTCCCAGCCCCCTCAACTCTTTTGGCCCATCCTTCCCTCCAGCCTCTATCCCTCTAGGCCTCCTCCCAGGCCCATTCGGCCCGGTTCCCCCGAACCCTAGAGCCTCTGTCGCCCGAGCCCGATCGACCGGCTCGCACCTCTCCTTCCCTCGACCCCCAGCCGCCAGTTCCTCGTCCCGAACCCCTCGCCCCGATCTCCCTCATCTCTCCCCTTCGCCCCAGCGCTCGCCTCCCTTCCTTCTCCTTCGCGCGCCCGCGGCCGCCCGTCCTCCTCGCCCCCAGCGCCCGCCGCGCTCTGGCCCGAGGAGCTCCAGCCGCCGGTCTTCTTCCCTTCGCGCGCCTGCCCTTCTTCAGCCTGCGCCGGCGGCCGCCACCTTCCTCGAGCGGTTCCTCCGCCCCGCGCTGGTTCCCTCCCTCCGGTCACCAGCAGCGCAGGTCGCCCGACCCCGAGCAACCCGTCGCCTCCTCCTCGCCTCGCCTGGCCGAGACAGAGCCGGCGACCACTCCCGTGCGCCTCCAGCAAGGGGCCAAGCCCGGCGCCCTCCATCTTCGGCGCCCAAGCCCCGCGGCCCCGAGCGAGGTCCCTCGCCTCGCCAAGCACGGCCGCCCGTCCCCGTGCGTCGGCGCCCCTCCTCCTCTTCAATCTCCAGGAGCCAGCCGCGCCAGTGCCTCCTCCTCCCGGGCGCCTCGCCGTGCGCCCTGCTGCCTCCTTCGGTGCCGAGCTGCTGCCTGGCCTCGTCGTCCTGAGAGTTACTGCTGTAGTTGTTTTTGTTTTTTTTGTTTTGTGCCTGCTGTAATTTTGGACAGATGACCGTGTACGAGTCCGAGGATCCGTGAACATCTACAAAACGCCCCGTGTACGACTACCGACGCCCGGAAAACGACCAAGTTCCACTACTTCCCACGACGACCCGAACGAGTACCCTCGCCCGTGTACCCCTACGGAACGTCTTCGACCAAGTACCCCGACGTCGCAAGTACCACGACACGAACGTGAACGACTACCATCGCCGGAACGTCTACTTCCTCTACTTCCTCTACGAGTTGCGGAACGGCTACTTCCTCTCCGAACGTGAACGACTCCTTCCTCGACGCTCCCGAACCGTCCCGAAACAAGTGTTTCGAAGGTATAACCCGAGACGTGACCCGTGCATGCTTGCTTGTGTTGTATGAAATGTCTCTCGTGTGTGCTTCGTGCCCGTTCCACCTTTTGTCTTGTTCCTCGGTTGCCTCGCCACCGACTCGTGGGAACCCGGCAACGGGATCACCCCATCATCTCGTTTGACTCGCTCACGCCGTCTATCTTTTGCATCGGTCCCTCACCGAGTTACCGGTACCGATATGATGCCGTTGCATCATTTTCGGAATTGTTGCCGTGGCACCCTCTTTTCATTCCACCACGGTGACAATACTTCATGTCCTCCTCTTAAGTCAACCCTTTTAATAAAAAAATGCATAAACTTGATCATGTCATCCGCATCATGTTAACAACATTATAATGTTTAATTGTTGTTTGCTTATAATTATTAAACATGCTCATGGGGATTTTCCGGATATGTTGTTGTTTCTCCGGCCTCATTTAAATTGCCTAAATAGTGTAGTTTTATTATGCTTCACCTCTTGCCATGTTAAAAACATTAAATCTTGTCTTGTAGATAACAAGAAACAATTAAATAATTAAATGTGGTGTTTCGTCAATATGCAACTCGTTGCATATTGAGCTCCACTTAACTTGTAGTTTTGTTTGTGCACTTTGCCATGCCTTGCATATTTAAACCCGACATGCATCATGCTTGCTTGTGCATCGTATGCCATGTTTATGAGTGTATGTTTACCGTGTTGTTTTGCTTCTTTCCGGTTGCTTCTCTTGTTAGCTTCGGTTTCGTTCCGGAGTTGTGAGGATCCGCTCGACTGTTGCGCCGTCTTCTTCTTGGATCCGTTCTTCTCTGTGGAATCCCAGGCAAGATGACCGAACCCGGATACCATTACTATTTTTGCCTCTTGCTAGAGTATCGCTCTATAGTTTTGCCTCGATGCCCATGTCTTTCTTGTCAGCCTCCTACTTGTAACCATTGCCATGTTTAACCACCCTACCTACGCAAACCGTTGCTTGGCTAAGTACGCTTCGCTCAGCCCCTCTTATAGCATTGTTAGTTGCAGGTGAAGATTGAAGATGCTTGCTTCATGTTGAAGTTTGGGTTGGGTTATATCACACTATATAAATGCCAAATGAAATCACCTATATACTGGCAGGGTGGAAGGCTAAGCCTTTTGCTTGGTGTTTTGTTCCACTCTTGCCGTTAGGATCCGTATAAGCCGGTGTTATGTTCCTTGATTATGCGTTCCTAACACGGTTGGGGTGTATGGGACCCCCTTGATAAACCGCTAAGTGCTAAGTCTTTTCCAGCAAGTCCCAACTTTTGGTACTATTTGCCTCATAATAACAACTTAATTAATTAATTAAATTTGCATAGAGGGTCGCTCCCTCGAGGATCCTTTATTTCTACATAGCAGGGGGGGCCAGTGCCGATGGTGTTGGTCCCAAACGGGGGTCCTGCGGGAACCACCACGGGGAAACTCGAGGTTTGGGTCCTGTAGCATCGCCCATCCGGTCGTGTCCTGAGACCTAGATACGCGCGGCTACTATCAGGGTGTCGACACGCCGGGAGGATTTGCTGGATTAGCCTTACCTTAGTTCGGTTTAACTTGAGCACGGGATTCCGAGAATACTCGGGTCTTCCCAACTATGGAGTTGCGACTCCGCGGATCGTGGGCTTGTAATGGGTCAAGTTGGAACACCCCTGCAGGGGTTGAACTTTCGAAAGCCGTGCCCGCGGTTATGTGGCAGATGGGAGCTTGTTAATTCCGGTTGTAGATAACTTGACACAATGTTTCAATACACTACCAGCGTGTGTACCGTGACTGTCAATTTCCGAATAGGGATTCGGGAGTTGAACACGGTGGGGTTATGTTTGACCGGCTTTAGTTAGGATCACTTCGTGATCATCTTTCGACCGATGCACTTCTCTTCTCGCTCTCTTTTACGTAAGTTAGTGCTAGTTGCTGCTGCAGACTCTTGTTTGTTCCTTCACCTCATATTCTTCTTCAGCCTTGCCCTCACCCAAGGCTTAAATAGTCTTGTTACCCGGGAACGGGATTGCTGAGTCCTCTGTGGCTCACAGTTACTTCACCACACCAGTTGCAGGTTCAGTCGTGTACGATGCAGGAGTTGGTTCAGTTCTTCACCAGGAGCTCGATGAAGAGTTTGGCTGTTTGCTTGTGACGTTTCGATGTTCAGTAGTGGTTTCTACTAGGATTCGATCCTGACCTGTGGCTTTCTGTTGTTTTTGGTATCTTTCTTTTGGTTCTTCACCCGTAGTCGGGTTGTGATGTTTTGAATGATGTATTGTTTATGTAATGTATTGTGTGAAGTGGCGAGTGTAAGCCAACTATCTCCTTTTGCAATTTAATCCCTCTTTTACATGAGTCGTGCAAAGATACCAAACTTGAGATCATTCTAGGATGGGCTTATATCTTTAAGTCGTGCCTCGACACGTAGGAGATATAGTCCCATCCTGGGCATTACAAGTTGGTATCAGAGCCTTCTCCGACCTAGAAGCCCCCACTGATTGATCGAATCGTTGACGGTTGAGTCTAGGCACACCCTGAAAAATGTTTTGAGTCCTATATATATATCGGAGAGTAGGATTTCTTTGCTTCTCATCCCCTTTCTCTCTGGTGAGGACTCCTGACGATTACTCTTATCTCTTCTACTTTCAAAATTTGCACCAATTTTTTTCTAGGATCTCGCGAGTATTCTGGGATTGTTTCGATGTTCTTGTGACAAGGATATTGTTCTCGATGCCTCCTGTTACCGAGGAGTTGAGCTTCGGGGTATCATTGACACAAGCATATCGCGGCAGTACTAAATACTTAAGACGGCCGACATCGAAAATCTCTCCTATACGGCCAGTGGCAAGATAACCCCGACATCACCCAGTACTGGGGAGGTAGTTCGAGAGTATTGCCATAGCTTGTTATAGTGGATGCTTTTCGAAGGTCCGAGGTAAACAGTTTCCGAGAAAGACTGGTTATGTGTTGAAGGATGGATACACCTGGATGTAGGTTTAGAGTTGATTGCGCGGTGCTTCCCGTGTATCCCCAACACCTGATTGCATAACTGGAAACTTTCGGAAATCTATAGGTGGGTTCATCTAGTAGTTCTAGGCATTCTTCCAACGGATGCTCGATATGAAGTTTGGGGTTTTACATTGAGTGAAGTGGTTTTATGGACTTGTTCTGATCGGGAGTTGCATCTTAAAGGATCCTTGGCTATGCTGATCCGGGGATTGCAAAACCCTTTTGTAACACGTTCCATGAGCTTTCAGCACAAAGATGTCGAACGAAGCTTCCATCTTGTATTTGTTCTATCTGATCCTTGTTCCTTTTTATTTTCATTTTATTCTCCAAGTGGCTTCTCGTCTAGTTGATGTACCTGTGGAATTCATTCGTTCAATCCGCTGTTCGGATGATGTTGTGAAGATCATGTTGCATATCTACCCTTGTTCTTGTTTTGATTCTGGTATTCGAGTTGCTTCGATGTCAAATGTTGATTCCATACCTTTCCTAATCGGTGTTCTCATATTTCGATGAGAGTGCTAGTCCTTCTTGATCATCGAGATGGTCATGTTAATTCTTTTCCAACCGGTGCCCATTTTGTTCATCCCAAGTTATCTTTGTTTTCCCCACCCTCCCAACCTTCTTCTTCTTGGAGCAAAAAATTCTCAGATGAAGTATCCATTTAATTCATGTGATATTTCTTCATTCTTTTCCTTCAATGTTCTTATCCGGTGTTTTTCGTGAAGATGCTCAACAGCTTCAAGTTCATCATTCTTTTGTTCTCAATTCTTCCGGTGGATGTAATTCAAGATTTCGGTGTTGATCTTATCCCTTTCCTCTTTTCACAATGTTTTTCTTATTCCGGTGCACCAATTAATCATTCTCCTCTTGTTATTCATATCCGGAGTGATGAAGATTCATAATTCCATTCTTAATCCGTTCAAATTATTTTGAGCATTGTCTTCTTATTCAAGCCATTTAATTCAACCGGTGCAATATCTCAAGCAATCTTTTTCAACGGTGATTTCTTTGAGTGGGCCCTAACCCACAGGTCTTTTCCCAGGATCTTACCTGACTCTTCTAATTTTTCTGGAGTTATACTCAAATTCTTTTCAAAGTGTGACGTAACAATGATTCCCATCAGTCACATGCCTTCTCCAAGATCGCTTTCAAATTCTTTTCATCTTTGGTTCAACCTTTTTAATTCTTCATTCCGGAGTGCTCAACAATTCTTCATGGCATTTCTCGTCTTCATTCTCAACATTTGGAGACCGGAGAAGAGTTTCTCTTAAATCTTGGCCCGTTCTCTTGAAGATTCGTGTTTCTAGCTTCATGCCATCCTCATAATTGTTTTCGATTGTGGAAATTGTTTTCATGCCCCTTCAGAGCAATTCTTGAATTCTTTTCCTTTGTGTTCCTCCGAAGGCCATCATTTCAGAAGATTTCTTCGTTCTCAGTTTTCAACTTCGTCCTCCAAATATTCTTCATTGATGTCTCTTCGTTCGTCTCCATATTCTTACGGTGGTTCATTCAAGATTACCCTTCCGTTGTTATCGTTTTAATTCACTTGTTCTTTTCACAATCCTACCGGTGGTTCGTTGAATACTTATCCGAGCTTGTGCTAGATCTCTCTTTAATCCTTTCCAACGAGAATAAGTAGTATGCCATATCCATTGGTTGTCATCAATTTAAATTGGTGAAGGAGATGCATCACATAATTCTTATTCTTATTCCTTCAAGGTGTTTTAATCTCTGTTTTCCGGAGCTTGTTCATCATATCATATCCTTGGTTCTAAATTTCTTCATCTTGCTTTCCGGAGCTTCAAGTTATTTCAATTATCATTTCAAAGCTCAATCTATTCACCGCAGGCCTTGAATCTTATTCTTTTCATCTTCCACTTCTCTTGCTTTCATTACCGGAGTTCCCATGGTGATTCATCATCATTTAATTCATCCTTGAAGTTTTCATCAAGATTCTTGTTGGAGCTCAAGCAGTCTTCATCATGCTTCCAATTGCAACTCTTGTTACCTTATCTTTGAGATGGTGTTATGTCATTCTTGGCAATTCCTTCTTGTTTCATGATTCACGAGTTTTCAAGAATGGGATATTTAAATCCATCATTTTCTTTGCTCAGGAGATTCTTTCAACCCCTCATTTTTTTTATCTCTTGGAGTCATCTTGGGTTGTATTTCACCTAAAGCTTTCCCTAAGGATTGTTGATATTATGGTGCTTAGAAATGACCCAAGTTCTTCATTTATCATTCCGGTGAGATAAGTTTTTCATCTCCTTGTTGATCTCAATCCAATCAATTGTTTTCGTCAGTGGCTGGTTGTCACCTCTTAATTTTGAGATGTTTCCCATAAGTCCACATCAAGCTTTTTCGTTTCGTTGTTGAATTCCGACAACTCAGTTCAACCCTTCTTCGTAAGGATGTTTTCACATTCATTTGTGGGAGAAGTTGTCATTTTTCCTTCTCCATTCATTTCTTTCATTGAACTATATTCTCTATTCTTTCATTCCGGAGGTTTTGGGATATTGCTCTATCCAAACCATCATCTCGTTTTATCGAGATCATGTTCTTTCCCTTGCTTTTCATTTAACCGGAGTGTTATATTCTTCATTCTAGTTCCCTCATCTTTTCATGTTTTGCCTGTCTTTTAACCGGAGTGCTGTCTGGATCTTTCTCACCTCTTGTGCCATCCTTTCAATTGTTTCAGAGGCAATGTGTTGTTATTTTCATCAAGTATCATTCCATCTCCTCAAGTTTTTGTTCTTTTCCTTCCATTTACAGACGGAGTGCTGCCGAAATTCTGTCATTCTTATTCCTTGGCTATACCGTTGCGGTTTCATATTCTTTCCGTCCGTGAGCTCTTGTTTCATGTCTTTCAACCTACAAGGTTCTATTTGTCCTCCTTGTTCCTCCTTTTACCGAAGTGCTCTTATATTCGTTCATCTCCGTTGCATTCTTTCCTTCAGCTTGTTTAACCTCTCAAGGTTCTTTGGTTTCACTCGTCTGTCAAAGAAGCAACTTTGTTTTACCTCTTCCTCTTTCGTTTTTACCCGGTGATATCTCTAGGATCTCGGGTCGAGATCCTCTGTTAGTGTGGGAGAGTTGTGACGCCCGAGACCGACGTCCCAGAAGATTCCAGAAGCTTCCCAAAGATTCCAGATGTTCCGGGTCCTCCCGTGGGTTGCATTGTGCTTGTGTTATTTATTTTTGCATTGCATCATGTCATCATGCCATCATGTCATTTTATTTTTGCATCTCAACCTAAATAAATCATGTGGGCCTTCGGTCCATTTAAATCGAGGGAAGGTGTCTTCTCTTTATAACATATAAAGCCTCTCAATAATTAGGGAGCTATATCAATAAATATTCCATTCTTGGAATTACCCGTAACACACTTGCATATTTTCCCCATGTCTTTTCACTTCGAGTTTCACCTTCTAAACCTTCCCTATTTTTCTTTCCGTTGTTTTCGAGGCTTCTCTAAATCTAGACTCCTTTTAAAACTCCTTGAGGCAAGCTAATTATTTAGTTTGCACTTCCCTTTTGTTGGAAATATTTTTGTGAGGTTGGAGATATCCCGTAAAGCCTTATAAAAATGTTCCATATTTTATTTTTCTGTCCTGACCTTCTTTTCTTATTTTTATTTGCTCTCTCCCTCTTTTATTTCTGTTTAAGAAATAAAAAGAGCAGCCAGCCTCTTAGGCCCTCCTTTCGGCCTCCCAGCCCCCTCAACTCTTTTGGCCCATCCTTCCCTCCAGCCTCTATCCCTCTAGGCCTCCTCCCAGGCCCATTCGGCCCGGTTTCCCCGAACCCTAGAGCCTCTGTCGCCCGAGCCCGATCGACCGGCTCGCACCTCTCCTTCCCTCGACCCCCAGCCGCCAGTTCCTCGTCCCGAACCCCTCGCCCCGATCTCCCTCATCTCTCCCCTTCGCCCCAGCGCTCGCCTCCCTTCCTTCTCCTTCGCGCGCCCGCGGCCGCCCGTCCTCCTCGCCCCCAGCGCCCGCCGCGCTCTGGCCCGAGGAGCTCCAGCCGCCGGTCTTCTTCCCTTCGCGCGCCTGCCCTTCTTCAGCCTGCGCCGGCGGCCGCCACCTTCCTCGAGCGGTTCCTCCGCCCCGCGCTGGTTCCCTCCCTCCGGTCACCAGCAGCGCAGGTCGCCCGACCCCGAGCAACCCGTCGCCTCCTCCTCGCCTCGCCTGGCCGAGCCAGAGCCGGCGACCACTCCCGTGCGCCTCCAGCAAGGGGCCAAGCCCGGCGCCCTCCATCTTCGGCGCCCAAGCCCCGCGGCCCCGAGCGAGGTCCCTCGCCTCGCCAAGCACGGCCGCCCGTCCCCGTGCGTCGGCGCCCCTCCTCCTCTTCAATCTCCAGGAGCCAGCCGCGCCAGTGCCTCCTCCTCCCGGGCGCCTCGCCGTGCGCCCTGCTGCCTCCTTCGGTGCCGAGCTGCTGCCTGGCCTCGTCGTCCTGAGAGTTACTGCTGTAGTTGTTTTTGTTTTTTTTTGTTTTGTGCCTGCTGTAATTTTGGACAGATGACCGTGTACGAGTCCGAGGATCCGTGAACATCTACAAAACGCCCCGTGTACGACTACCGACGCCCGGAAAACGACCAAGTTCCACTACTTCCCACGACGACCCGAACGAGTACCCTCGCCCGTGTACCCCTACGGAACGTCTTCGACCAAGTACCCCGACGTCGCAAGTACCACGACACGAACGTGAACGACTACCATCGCCGGAACGTCTACTTCCTCTACTTCCTCTACGAGTTGCGGAACGGCTACTTCCTCTCCGAACGTGAACGACTCCTTCCTCGACGCTCCCGAACCGTCCCGAAACAAGTGTTTCGAAGGTATAACCCGAGACGTGACCCGTGCATGCTTGCTTGTGTTGTATGAAATGTCTCTCGTGTGTGCTTCGTGCCCGTTCCACCTTTTGTCTTGTTCCTCGGTTGCCTCGCCACCGACTCGTGGGAACCCGGCAACGGGATCACCCCATCATCTCGTTTGACTCGCTCACGCCGTCTATCTTTTGCATCGGACTCTCAACGAGTTACCGGTACCGATATGTTGCCGTGGCATCATTTTCGGAATCGTTGCCGTGGCACTCTTTTCTTTCCACCACGGTGACAAACACTTCATGTCTTCCTCTTAAGTCAACCTTTTAATAATAATTGCATAAACTTGTTCTTGTCATCCGCATCATTTAACAACATTATATATATGTTTAATTGTTGTTTGCTTATAATTATTAAACATGCTCATGGGGATTTTCCGGATATGTTGTTGTTATTTCCGGCCTCATTTAAAATGTCTTGTTAGTGTAGTTTCTTTATGTTTCACCTCTTGCCATGCTAAAAACATTTAATCTTGTCTTGTAATTAAACAAAGCACTAAATAAATAAATGTGGTGTTTCGTCAATATGCAACTCGTTGCATATTGATCTCCACTTAACTTGTAGTTTTGTTTGTGCACTTTGCCATGCCTTGCATATTTAAACCGGACATGCATCATCCTTGTTTGTGCATCGTGCCATGCTTATGATTGTGTGTTTACCGTGTTGTTTGTTTCTTTCCGGTTTGCTTCTCTTCTTAGCTTCGGTTTCGTTCCGGAGTTGTGAGGTTTCGCTCGTCTGTTGCTCCGTCTTCTTCTTGGATCCGTTCTTCTCCCTTGTGGAATTCCAGGCAAGATGACCGAACCCGGATACCATTACTATCTTTGCCTATTGCTAGTAGTCTCGATCTATAGTTTTGCCTCGATGCCCATGTCTTCTTGTCAGCCTCCTACTTGTAACCAATTGCCATGTTTAACCACCCTACCTATGCAAACCGTTGCTTGGCTAAGTACGCTTCGCTCAGCCCCTCTTATAGCATTGTTAGTTGCAGGTGAAGATCGAAGATGCTTGCTTCATGTTGAAGTTTGGTTGGGTTATATCACACTATATAAATGCTTAAAATGAAATCATCTATATACTGGCAGGGTGGAAGGCTAAGCCTTTTGCTTGGTGTTTTGTTCCACTCATGCCGTTAGGAACCGTATAAACCGGTGTTATGTTCCTTGATTATGCGTTCCTAACACGGTTGGGGTGTATGGGACCCCCTTGATAAACCGCTAAGTGCTAAGTCTTTTCCAGCAAGTCCCAACATTTGGTACTATTTGCCTCATAATAACAACTTAATTAATTAATTAAATTTGCATAGGGGGTCGCTCCCTCGAGGATCCTTTATTTCTACATAGCAGGGGGGGCCAGTGCTGATGGCGTTGGTCCCAAACGGGGAGCCTGCGGGGCCGCCTTGGGGCAACCCGAGGTATCTGGTATACCCGTAGCTTCGCCCATCCGGTCGTGTCCTGAGACTTAGATACGCGCGGCTACTATCAGGGTGTCGACACGCCGGGAGGATTTGCTGGATTAGCCTTACCTTAGTTCGGTTTAACTTGAGCACGGGATTCCGAGAATACTCGGGTCTTCCCAACTATGGAGTTGCGACTCCGCGGATCGTGGGCTTGTGATGGGCCAAGTTGGAACACCCCTGCAGGGTTTGAACTTTCGAAAGCCGTGCCCGCGGTTATGTGGCAGATGGGAGCTTGTTAATTCCGGTTGTAGATAACTTGACACAATGTTTCTAATACACTACCAGCGTGTGTACCGTGACTGTCAATTTCCGAATAGGGATTCGGGAGTTGAACACGGTGGGGTTATGTTTGACCGGTTTTAGTTAGGATCACTTCGTGATCATCTTTCGACCGATGCACTTCTCTTCTCGCTCTCTATTACGTAAGTTAGTGCTAGTTGCTGCTGCAGACTCTTGTTTTGTTTCCTTCACCTCTCGTTCTTTCTTCAGCCTTATCCTCACCCAAGGCTTAAATAGTCTTGTTACCCGGGAACGGGATTGCTGAGTCCTCTGTGGCTCACAGTTACTTCACCACACCAGATGCAGGTTCAGCCGTGTACGATGCAGGAGCTGGTTCAGTGCTTCACCAGGAGCTCGTTGAAGAGTGTGGCCGTTTGCTTGTGACGTTTCGATGTTCAGTAGTGGTTTCTACTAGGATTCGATCCTGACCTGTGGCTTTATGTTGTTTTGGTATCTTGCTTTTGGATCTTACCCTTAGATGGGCTGTGATGTTTTGAATGATGATTGTTTATGTAATGTATTGTGTGAAGTGGCGAGTGTAAGCCAACTATCTCCTTTTGCAATTTAATCCCTCTTTTACATGAGTCGTGCAAAGATACCAAACTTGAGATCATTCTAGGATGGACTTATGCCTTTAAGTCGTGCCTCGACACGTAGGAGGTATAACTCCATCCTGGGCATTACAAGTTGGTATTCAGAGCCTTCTCCGACCTAGAAGCCCCCACTGATTGATCGAATCGTTGACGGTTGAGTCTAGGCACACACTGAAAATGTTTTGAGTCCTATATTTATATCGGAGAGTAGGATTTCTTTGCTTCTCATCCCCTTTCATTCTGGTGAGGACTCCTGACGATTACTCTTGCCTCTTCTACTTTCAAAAAATTGCACCAATTTTTTTTTAGGATCCCGCGAGTATTCTGGGATTGTTTTGATGTTATTGTGACAAGGATATTGTTCTCGATGCCTCCTGTTACCGAGGAGTTGAGCTTCGGGGTATCATTGACACAAGCATATCGCGGCAGTACTAAATACTTAAGACGGCCGACATCGAAAATCTCTCCTATACGGCCAGTGGCAAGATAACCCCGACATCACCCAGTACTGGGGAGGTAGTTCGAGAGTATTGCCATAGCTTGTTATAGTGGATGCTTTTCGAAGGTCCGAGGTACACAGTTTCCGAGAAAGACTGGTTATGTGTTGAAGGATGGATACACCTGGATGTAGGTTTAGAGTTGATTGCGCGGTGCTTCCCGTGTATCCCCAACACCTGATTGCATAACTGGAAACTTTCGGAAATCTATAGGTGGGTTCATCTAGTAGTTCTAGGCATTCTTCCAACGGATGCTCGATATGAAGTTTGGGGTTCTACATTGAGTGAAGTGGTTTTATGGACTTGTTCTGATCGGGAGTTGCATCTTAAAGGGTCCTTGGCTATGCTGATCCGGGGATGACAAAACCCTTTTGTAACACGTTCCATGAGCTTTCAGCACGAAGATGCGGAACGAAACTTCTATCTTGTATTTGTTCTATCTGATCCTTGTTCCTTTTTTTATTTTCATTTTGTTCTCCAAGTGGCTTCTCGTCAAGCTGATGTACCTGCGGAATTCATTCGTTCAAGTTTCTGTTCGAATGATATTGTGAAGATCATGTTACACATCTATCCTTTGTTCTTGTTTTGATTCTGGTATTCGAGTTGCTTCGATGTCAAATGTTGATTCCATAACCTTCCTAATCGGTATTCTCATATTTCTATGAGAGTGCTAGTCCTTCTTGATCATCGAGATGGTCATGTTAATTCTTTTTAACCGGTGTGCCTTCTCTTCAAGTTATTCCATACGGACGTCGTTGAGAAATCTGACGATTTGTCTGTTTCATTCATCCCAAGTTGTCTTTGTTTTTCCCACCCTCCCACCCTTTTTCTTCGTGGAGCCAGATATCTCAAATGGAGTATCCATTTTATTCATGTGATATTTCTTCATTCATTCCCTTCAATGTTCTTATCCGGTGATTTATCGTGAAGATGCTCAAGAGCTTCAAGTTCATCATTCTTTCGTTCTCTAATTCTGCTGGTGGATGTAATTCAAGATTTTGGTGTTGATCTTATCCTTTTTCCTCTTTTCACAATGCTTTCTATTCCGGTGGACCAATTAATCATTCTCCTCTTGTTATTCATATCCGGAGTGTTGAAGATTCATAATTCCATTCTTATTCCGTTCAAATTATTTTGAGCATTGTCTTCTTATTCAAGCCATTTATTTCAACCGGTGCAATATCTCTCAAGTAATCTTTTCCAACGGTGATTTCTTTTGAGTGGGCCCTAACCCACAGGTCTTTTCCCAGGATCTTACCTGACTCTTCTTTTCCGGAGTTATATTCAAATTCTTTTCAAGTGTGACGTAAGAATGATCTCCATCAGTCACATGTCTTCTCCAAGATCGCTATCAAAATTCTTTTTCATCATTGGTTCAACCTTTTTAATTCTTCATTCCGGAGTGCTCAAAAATTCTTCATGGCATTTCTTGTCTTCACTTTCAACATTTGGAGACCGGAGAAGTGTTTCTCTTAAATCTTGGCCCGTCTTCTCGAAGATTCGTGGTTCTAGCTCCATGCCATCCTCATTATTGTTTTGATTGTGAGGAATTCTTTTCTTACCGTCCGGAGCACTTCATGTATTCTTTTCCTTGTGTTCCTCCGAAGGCCATCATCTCAGAATATTTCTTCATTCTCAGTTTTCAACTTCGTCCTCCAAATATTCTTCATTGATGTCTCTTCGTTCGTCTCCTTATTCTTACGGTGGTCCTTTCAAGTTACTCTTCCGTTGTTATCGTTTTAATTCATTTGTTCTTTTCATAATCCTACCGGTGGTTCGTTAAATAATTATCCGAGCTTGTGCTAGACCTCTCTTTAATTCTTTCCAACGAGAATAAGTAGTATGCCAAATCCTTTGGTTGGCATCAATTTAATCTGATGAAGGAGATGCATGACATAATTCTTATTCTTGTTCCTTCCAAGTGATTTAATTCTTTTGTCTGGAGCTTGTTCATCATATCATATTCTCGGTTCTAAATTCTTCATCTTGTTTTCCGGAGTTTTCAAGTTATTTCAATTATCTTTCAAGCTCCATCTAATTCATCGGAGGTCTTCAATCTTATTCTTTTCATCTTTCACTTCTCTTGCTTTCATTACCGGAGTTCTCATGGTGGTTCATCATGTTTTAATTCATCCTCGAAGTCTTCATCAAGATTCTTGTTGGAGCTCAAGCATTCTGCATCATGCTTTCCAATTGCAATCCTTTCTACCTTATCTTTTCAGATGGTGTTATGTCATTTTTGACAATTTTCTTCATGTTTCATGATTCACAAGTTGTCAAGAATGAGATATTTAAACCCATCATTTTCCTTGTTCAAGAGATCTTTCCAACCCTTCATTTATTCATTGGAGTTATCTTGGGTTGTATTTCACCTAAAGCCTTCCCTAAGGATTGTTGCTATTATGGTGCTTATAAATGACCCAAGTTCTTCATTTTTCATTCCGATGAAATAAGTTTTTCATCTCCTTGTTGATCTCAATCCAATCAATTGTTTTCGTCAGTGGCTGGTTGTCACCTCTTAATTTTGAGATGTTTTCCATAAGCCCACTTCAAGCTTATTCTTTTCGTTGTTGATTTTTCATCAACTCCGTTCTACCTTTCTTCGTAAGGAGGCTCTTTCAAACTCAATTTTGAGAGAAGTTGTCTTTTCTTCTCCGTTCATTTCTTTCATTGAACTATATTCTCTATTCTTTCATTCCGGAGGTTTTGGGATATTGCTCTATCCAAACCATCATCTCGTTTTATCGAGATCATGTTCTTTCCCTTGCTTTTCATTTAACCGGAGTGTTATATTCTTCATTCTAGTTCCCTCATCTTTTCATGTTTTGCCTGTCTTTTAACCGGAGTGCTGTCTGGATCTTTCTCACCTCTTGTGCCATCCTTTCAATTGTTTCAGAGGCAATGTGTTGTTATTTTCATCAAGTATCATTCCATCTCCTCAAGTTTTTGTTCTTTTCCTTCCATTTACAGACGGAGTGCTGCCGAAATTCTGTCATTCTTATTCCTTGGCTATACCATTGCGGTTTCTTATTCTTTTCGTCCGTGAGCTCTTGTTTCATGTCTTTCAACCTTCAAGGTTCTTGTAATGTTCCTCATGCTTACCGGAGTGCTCTTAACTTCGTTCATCTCCGTTGCATTCTTTCTTTCAACTTGTTCAACCTCTCAAGGTTCCTTGGTTTCACTCGTCTGTCAAAGAAGCAACTTTGTTTTACCTCTTCCTCTTCCGTTTTTACCCGGTGATATCTCTAGGATCTCGGGTCGAGATCCTCTGTTAGTGTGGGAGAGTTGTGACGCCCGAGACTGACGTCCCAGAAGATTCCAGAAGATTCCCGAAGCTTCCAGATGTTCCGGGTTGCCCGTGTGGTTCTTTTGTGCTTGTGTTATTTATTTTTGCATTGCATCATGTCATCATGTCATATTTTATTTTGCATCTCAACCTAAATAAACCGTGTGGACCTTCGGTCCATTTAAATCGAGGGAAGGTGACTTCTCTTTATAACATATCCTCCAAATATTATGGAGCTATATTTATAAATATTCCATTCGTTGGAATTAACCCAACACACGTGCATAATTTCTTCATGCCTTTTTCGCCTCGAGTTTCTCCATCTAGACCCTCTCTTTTTCTTTCCGTGGTTTCGAGGTTCTTCCAAAACCCCTCCAACAATTTTATTAAATTCCTGACATTTTTGTGTGTCCAGGAAATTTAACCTCTTGTCCTAAGCATATTCCTAGCACCTCCCTCCTTTCCTTTCTTGTTGTTGTATTCTGTTTTTTTTTAAAAAAAATTAGCAGCAGAGAAGCCAGCCTCCAGCCCATCTCCTCCCTCCTCCTTTCCCTCCTGGCCCGACTTCCTCCCTGGCCCAAATCGGCCCAGCTCCAGGCCGAACCCTAGCCTCGATCGAGCCTCGACCGCATCTCCTCTCCTTCCCCTCGAGCCGCCGCCAGTCCTCCCGCATCGCCCCCGCTCTGTCCAGTTTTTCCCCCGAGACCCCTCGCTCGCCTCCTCTCGCCCGATCCCGTTTTCCTCTCCCTCTCCCCTCTCGTCGAGCGCGCCCTCCCGCGAGCCATGCCGCCGCGGCGAGTCCCGCTCGCGACCGAAGTCGTCCCTCATCCTCTCCCCTTCGCTCTCTGCCCGAGCCGCACCCCAGTTCTCCCCTCTCGCCTCGAGCCTGCTCCATCCCCGCGCTCGCCTCGTCTTCGCCCCGTGCGCGGGCTCCCTTCCCCTCGGCTCCCTCCGTCCTCGCGCGACCGCGCCTCCAGCGGCCCTCCGCCGTGGTCGCCCCGCAGGCCGACCCCCTCCTCCACGGCGCCCCATGGCCCGAGCTCCGGCCTTCACCAGCGGCGGTACCGAGCGCCCCGGCCAGGACTGCCGCGCCTTCGTCGTCCCTCCGGCCGGCCAGCCAGGGCCCGGCCTCCTCCGGTGTCCGCCGCCTCCCTCTGCGCCTCCAGCAAGGAGAGCCCGGCGCCCCTGCGAGCCGTCCCTGCGACCTCCTCCGTCCAGCTGCTCCCTCCGAGCTCCATCTCCTGCGAGCCGACGCCGAGCCCCTTCTCCTCCAGCAGCACTTCGGCTGGCCTTCGTCCAGCCCGAGCAGCGCCCCTGCCTCGTCTCTTCAGTGCCGTGCCGCGAGGCCGCGTCCTCGCCTCGTCACCCGTGATAGTTGCTGCTGTAGTTGTTTTTTTTTGTTTTTGTTTTGTGCCTGCTGTAATTTTGGACAGATGACACCGAGTACCTCTACATGACCCGACCAAGTACCTCTTCACGTGTTGTTGAACGGCTACGAACTCGGAAACGACTACATGAACAAGTACCGCGACCGACTCGTCAAGTACCTCTTCGGATGCGTCAAGTTCCACTACTTCCACTACCGTCGCAAACGGGAACCCCCAAGTACCACTACGAACGCCGACGCGACAAGTACCCCGACATCGACGACCCGAACGACTACCGTCGCCGTGTACCTCTACCGTCGCCCGAACGGCTACCGTCGACATGTACATCTACGACTCGAGACGAGACCGGCAAGACCGAACGGAACGAGTACATCTACCGTCGCCGAGTACAACTACCTCCTCTACTTCCACTACGACCTCGAACCCCTCCGAGAACGATGGTTCCGAAGGTATAACCCCGTCGATGACCCGTGTGATGCATGCTTGTTTGTGTTGTATGAAATGTCTCCCTTGTGTGTGCTTCGTGCCGTTCCACCTTTTGTCTTGTTCCTCGGTTGCCTCGTCACCGACTCGTGGGAACCCGGCAACGGGATCGCCCACTTTCATCTCGTTTGACTCACCCACGCCATCTACCTTTTGCACCGGTCTCTCAACGAGATACCGGAACCGATATGATGCGTTGCTTCATTTTCGGAATCGTTGCCGTGGCACCCTTTCGTTCCACCACGGTGACAAATGCTTCTTATCTCTTTTAAGTCAACCTTTTAATAAAACTTGCATAAAACTTGATCATGTCATCCGCATCATATTAACAACATTATAATGTTTAATTGTTGTTTGCTTATAATTATTAAACATGCTCATGGGGATTTTCCGGATATGTTGTTGTTTCTCCGGCCTCATTTAAATTGCCTAAATAGTGTAGTTTTATTATGCTTCACCTCTTGCCATGTTAAAAACATTAAATCTTGTCTTGTAGATAACAAGAAACAATTAAATAATTAAATGTGGTGTTTCGTCAATATGCAACTCGTTGCATATTGAGCTCCACTTAACTTGTAGTTTTGTTTGTGCACTTTGCCATGCCTTGCATATTAAACCGGACATGCATCATCCTTGTTTGTGCATCGTATGCCATGTTGATGTTTTTGTGTTTACCGTGTTGTTTGTTTTCTTTCCGGTTGTTCCTCTTATTAGCTTCGGTTTCGTTCCGGAGTTGTGAGGATCCGCTCGACTGTTGCTCCGTCTTCTTCTTGGATCGTTCTTCTCCCTTGTGGAATTCCAGGCAAGATGACCGAACCCGGATACCATTACTATTTTTGCCTCTTGCTAGAAGTCTCGATCTTTAGTTTTGCCTCGATGCCCATGTTCTTCTTGTCAGCCTCCTACTTGTAACCATTGCCATGTTTAACCACCCTACCTACGCAAACCGTTGCTTGGCTAAGTACGCTTCGCTCAGCCCTTCTTATAGCATTGTTAGTTGCAGGTGAAGATTGAAGATGCTTGCTTCATGTTGAAGTTTGGTTGGGTTATATCACACTATATAAATGCTTAAAATGAAATCATCTATATACTGGCAGGGTGGAAGGCTAAGCCTTTTGCTTGGTGTTTTGTTCCACTCATGCCGTTAGGAACCGTATAAACCGGTGTTATGTTCCTTGATTTTGCGTTCCTAACACGGTTGGGGTGTATGGGACCCCCTTGATAAACCGCTAAGTGCTAAGTCTTTTCCAGCAAGTCCCAACATTGGTACTATTTGCCTAATAACAAACTAATAAAAACTTTCATAAGGGCCTTGCAAACCCTCTTTCTTAATTCTACATAGCAGGGGGGGCCAGTGCTGATGGTGTTGGTCCCAAACTAGAGTCACTTGCGGTACCACCCAGTTATCTGGGGTCTTTGGTACTGTACGTAGCGCTCATCCGGTCGTGGCCTGAGACGAGATACGCGCGGCTACTATCAGGGTGTCGGCACGCCGGGAGGATTTGCTGGATTAGCCTTACCTTAGTTCGGTTTAACTTGAGCACGGGATTCCGAGGATACTCGGGTCTTCCCAAATATGGAGTTGCGACTCCGCGGATCGTGGGCTTGTGATGGGCCAAGTTGGAACACCCCTGCAGGGTTTGAACTTTCGAAAGCCGTGCCCGCGGTTATGTGGCAGATGGGAGCTTGTTAATTCCGGTTGTAGATAACTTGACACAATGTTTCAATACACTACCAGCGTGTGTACCGTGACTGTCAATTTCCGAATAGGGATTCGGGAGTTGAACACGGTGGGGTTATGTTTGACCGGCTTTAGTTAGGATCACTTCGTGATCATCTTTCGACCGATGCACTTCTCTTCTCGCTCTCTTTTACGTAAGTTAGTGCTAGTTGCTGCTGCAGACTCTTGTTTGTTCCTTCACCTCATATTCTTCTTCAGCCTTGCCCTCACCCAAGGCTTAAATAGTCTTGTTACCCGGGAACGGGATTGCTGAGTCCTCTGTGGCTCACAGTTACTTCACCACACCAGTTGCAGGTTCAGTCGTGTACGATGCAGGAGTTGGTTCAGTTCTTCACCAGGAGCTCGATGAAGAGTTTGGCTGTTTGCTTGTGACGTTTCGATGTTCAGTAGTGGTTTCTACTAGGATTCGATCCTGACCTGTGGCTTTCTGTTGTTTTTGGTATCTTTCTTTTGGTTCTTCACCCGTAGTCGGGTTGTGATGTTTTGAATGATGTATTGTTTATGTAATGTATTGTGTGAAGTGGCGAGTGTAAGCCAACTATCTCCTTTTGCAATTTAATCCCTCTTTTACATGAGTCGTGCAAAGATACCAAACTTGAGATCATTCTAGGATGGGCTTATATCTTTAAGTCGTGCCTCGACACGTAGGAGATATAGTCCCATCCTGGGCATTACATTATCGATAACAGATAGTTTTGTGATAAGGTAATTGGTAGCAAGTGACAAATAGTAAAAGTAAATAAGGTGCAGCAAGATGGCTCAATCCTTTTTGTAGCAAAGGACAAGCCTGGACAAACTCTTATAAGAAGGAAAGCGCCCCCGAGGACACATCTGAATTATCGTCAAGCTAGTTTTCATCACGATCATATGATTCGCGTTCGTTACTTTGATAATTTGGTATGTGGGTGGACCGGTGCTTGGGTGCTGCCCTTACTTGAACAAGCATCCCACTTATGATTAACCAATTATGATTAACCTCTATTGCAAGCATACACAACTACATTGTGATTCTTATGCTAAAGTAACAATTCATTCACAATGTCAAGTATGAATCAGAAACTTCATTGAAAACCAACAAACTATGATCTCAGTCATTGAAGCAATTGCAATTTATCGCAACATCGGAAAGAGTCAATATAAGAGCTTTTCAGCAAGCCCACGTACTCAACTATCATATAGTCTTTCACAATTGCTCACACTCACGCAATACTTATGGGTATGGAGTTTTAAATGGACACAGAGAAAGATAGGGGCTTACGGTATTGCCTCCCAACCTTTTACCTCATGGGTAATGTCAACAGTAATAGACCATGATAACTTACATCCAATTGGATATATATGCCAGGATCTTTCCAACACAATGTGCTTGCCAAAGGATAAAATGTAAAAAGGAAAGGTGATTTTCACCTTGACTCTTATAAGGCAAGAATAACAGATAGGCCCTTCGCAGAGGGAAGCAGAGGTTGTCATGTGCTTTTTTTGGTTGGATGCACAAAGTCTTAGCGCAAAAGAACATCACTTTATATTGCCACTTGTGATAAGGACCTTTATTATGCAGTCCGTCACTTTTATTACTTCCATATCATAAGATCGTATAAAGCTTATTTCCTCCACACTAATAAATCATACATATTTAAGAGAGTTTGCAATCATGACAACTTACTTGAAGGATCTTAATCAATCCATAGGTAGGTATGGTGGACTCTCATGGCAAAACTGGGTTTAAGGATGTATGGAAGCACAAGTAGTATCTCTACTTGGTGCAAGGAGTTTTGGCTAGCATGAGGGGGAAAGGTAAGCTCAACATGTTGGATGATTCATGATAATATACTTTATTTTAGATACAAGAAAACATAACCCATTATGTTGTCTTCCTTGTCCAACATCAACTCTTTAGCATGTCATATTTTAATGAGTGCTCACAATCATAAAAGATGTCCAAGATAGTATATTTGTATGTGAAACCTCTCTTTCTTTATTACTTCCTATTAATTGCAACGATGACCAAAACTATGTTTGTCAACTCTCAACAACTTTTATTCATCATACTCTCTATATGTGAAGTCATTACTCCCCATAAGATCAATATGATATCTTTGATACTTTTTATATTTTCTTTCATCCTCTCATGACCAAAGTGGGGAAATCAAGCCCTTGACTCAACACTAATCTTTATTATATAGCTCACAAACTCGGTTACAAAGGTGAAGATCATAAAGCAAAAAGCTCACAACTAGATCATGATAACTTTTATTCTACTAGATCAAGATATTACCAAAAGGATCGAACTAAGAAAACGGTAAAGATAGGAGTGTGATGGTGATACGATGCCGGGGCACCTCCCCCAAGCTTGGAAGTTGCCAAGGGGAGTGCCCATACCCATGTGATTGTGTCTCCTTCTTTGGAGGTGGTGACAAAGGGGTTGTTGATGATGTAGGCTTGTCGTCCATCTTCCAAGGCATGGGCTCACCATCGTAGAAGGATGATCGAGTCTCTGGGATACTCAAATCTGCAGCCAAACTCATCTTCTTGAATCTATATTCATACTCACAGTTTTGGTTTTGCAGGTCATAGATATGGGCCTAGAGGTGTTCGATTTTCTCTTGGAGATTGGACATGGCTTCCCCGAAGATCCTTGCGTCCAGCTTGTGGTTGTTGGCGAGTGATACGTCCAAAACGTATCTATAATTTCTACTTGCTCCATGCCTCTTTTGGGTGATATTGATATGTTATTTATACACTTCCATACAATTTTGATCATATTTGGACTAACCTATTAACTCAGTGCACCCCAGTGCCAGTTTCTGTTTTCGGCTGTTTTTGTATTTCAAGTTTTCACATTACGAGAACTGCCAGAAAAAATCTAGAAAAATTATATAAAAAATCAGCGTTCCAGAAGCTACCAGGCACCCGAAGCACAGCCGGAGGGGGGCCACCAGGGCCCCAGGCGCCCTGGTGGCGCGCCCCCCCTGGGCCGCGCCGGG
>LR738712.1:571272087-571331029 GCA_902687465.1 Secale cereale
TATGAGATTATGTTCAGATTGTGTTTGAGTAATATATTTGATTCACCTCTTTTATATTTATGTTCGTAAGTAATTCTTGCATGTTCTCCGTTGTTATTTATTGCTTTGGCCAAGTAGTAGGTAGTGACTCCAAGAGGGAACGTTATGCTTGATTGTGGGTTCATGCCCCTCGATGACTAGTTTGAGTGACAGAAACATGAGTCTAGGGGATGTGTTGTTGCCACAAGGGGGAAAACAACGGTGCTTGTGCCCGCGGGTGCAAGGATTGTTTACTTTACGCAAAGTTCTTTTAATGCAGTTGTCTGTTGCTTTGAGTTTACACTATGGGTGGGACTCGCAACTTAATACCAGCGAGATGTTCTGGATAGATATCTCAAGGTGGATGATTAGTAGTAGATGCAGATGGATTTCGGTCTACTTACCTCGGCGTACCGCCCATGCTTTGAACCTCTACCTTTCTTGCAACTTAGTCAGCATTGGGTTGCGCACATGGTCCTGTCAATTGCCCAGTTGTAATTCGTTTACCTCATATAGCTGTTTTATCGTCTTTTGGGAGAGAGACATCACTAGTGAACATCATGAAACTCCGGTCCATATTACCATCATTGATCACATCCGCTATTTACTTTTCAGCTTTTTACTTACTATTGCAATTATACCTATCACTATTATCACTTGCGTTTGATCCTTTGTAAACTACAAGGCCGGAGGGATTGACAACCTCTCTGTACTCGTTGGGAGCAAAGTTATTTGTATCTGTGTGCAGGTCCACGTTGATTGCTAATATCTGGCGTCGTTAGCAGTTGACACCTTCTTGTTGAAACTGGGAGTCTCTGGGAAATCGATCCTTGGTATTGCCAAGGAAAAACTTCTGCTACACTCCATCTTAAACCTTCCACTTGGGGTAACCAACGAGGGGGCGAGAAGCCACCAAGCAAAGCAATTTCTGGCGCCGTTGTCGGGGAGTCCACTCTTCAGGATAGGGGAGTTGCACGCTATCTTTTACCTTTGCTTTTAGTCTTGTTAGTTTACCTTTCAGTTTTTGCTTTAGTATCTTTTATCGAAAATCACAAAATAGTTATCTTGCTTGCTTGCTACTATGGGTTCCACCGAGAACACCAAGTTGTGTGACTTCACTAGTCACAACAACGATGACTTTATCTGCACACCTATCACTACACCTGCCACTTTAGCACCTTCATATGAAATTAAACCTGCTTTACTGAACCTAGTTATGAAAGATCAATTCTCCGGTGCTGGAGATGATGCTGCTTTACACTTAAACAACTTTTTTGAACTTTGTGATATGCAAAAGTACCAAGAAATAGATGGTAATATTGTTAAGCTTAAGCTTTTTCCTTTCTCCTTGAGAGGAGGAGCTAAAATTTGGTTTCAGTCTTTGCCTAGAAACAGCATAGATTCATGGGACAAGTGCAAAGATGCTTTTATTGGAAAATACTATCCACCTGCTAAAATTATCCAACTAAGAAGTAATACAATGAATTTTAAACAATTGGATAATGAACACGTTGCCCAAGCTTGGGAACGTATGAAATCTCTTGTTAAGAACTGCCCTACTCATGGTTTGACTACTTGGATGGTTATCCAAACTTTTTATGCAGGCTTGAACTTTACCTCGCGGAACTTGTTAGATTCGGCCGCGGGAGGAACCTTTATGTCAACTACACTTGGTGCTGCCACAAAGCTTCTCGATGAGATGATGACCAATTATTCCCAATGGCACACCGAACGCGCCCCAACAGGTAGGAAGGTAAACTCTGTCGAGGAGATTTCCTCCCTAAATGAAAAAGTTGACTTGATCATGTCTCTACTTTCGAAGCAATCTTCTATTGATCCTCGTGATGTCCCTTTAAATTTTTTGATTGCTCAAGAACAAGTAGATGTGAACTTTATCTCTAGAAACAATTTTAGTAACAATGCTTATAGGAGTAATTTTGGTAGCAATCCTAGACCGTTCCCCTCTAATTCTTGTGGGAACAACAATGCTTATCCTAGCACCAGGAACTCCACTACTGAACTAGAGATTATGCTTAAAGATTTCATCACTACCCAAAAAGCTTTTAATAATAGTGTAGAAGAAAAACTAAACAAACTAGGTGATCTCTCTTCAAAGGTAGACAATTTAGCCAATGAAGTAGAATTGCTTAAAATTAGAACTTCTCCTCTTGAGGAGAGGAAGGTCACTCCTATTAATGCTATTCAAGTGCAAATTAATGAAAATATTAGGATGATGGCTAAACTTAAAGAGAGATGGGCTAGAGAAAGGGAGGAAGAAGATAGAATTAAGAGCCTTCCTACCCACCACACTGTTGCTACTATCCAAGTTGTTGAGGATATCCAAACTCTTAGCACCCAATGCACTCCTGGTCCCGATGGACCTATTAATGGTGATGCTATGACTATAGAAACTACCAAACAAGTGAACCTAAAGGACACCACTACCACCTTACTTGATGGTAGTGACCTTGATTTTGATAATTGCACTCTTACCGAAGTTATTGATTTCCTTCACAAGATGTCTAGAGATCCCCGCACTAGCACGATTAACCTTGCCTTCACAGAGCATATCACTAATGCTCTTATCAAAGCTAGGGAGGAGAAACTTAGAGTAGAAGCCTCCATACCTAGAAAGCTAGAAGATGGTTGGGATTCTATGATTAAAATTAAGTTGAATAACTTCTCTTGCTATGCTTTATGTGATGTTGGTGCTAGTACCTCTGTTATGCCCAAAAGAATATATGATATGCTTAAATTAAAACCTTTTGATTCTTGTTCTTTTGGTGTTCGTCTCGTTGATTCTTCCATAAAGAAACCTTTGGGGATGATCGACGATGTTCTTATCATTGTCAATGACAATTATGTTCCCGTTGATTTTACTATTATGGATATTGAATGTGAACCTTCTTGTCCAATTATTTTGGGACGTCCTTTTCTACGCACCGTTGGTGCTATCATTGACATGAAAGAGGGGAATATAAAATTCCAGTTTCCTCTCAAGAAAGGGATGGAACACTTCCCTCGAAAGAAGATTAAGTTACCTTTTGAGTCCGTTATACGGGCTAGCTATTCTTTTACTCTTGATAAAACTTGATCTCTATGCATTATGCCTAGCTTAAAGACATAAAAGAAAGCGCTTTTGGGAGGCAGCCCAATGAATAAATTTTATTTTGTTTTTGTTGTGTCTTGATGTTGTTACTACTGTAGTATCATCATTGTATCTTTGCTTTTCAATTTTGTGCCAAGTATAGCCTCTGATTGCAAGAAAGTTCAAAAGTTGTGACGTGCTGTCCAGGAAACAGATTCTGTCCTTGGATAGAAAAATTCGTATAAAATCACCAGATCATCTTTTTGGTCTGAATTTTTTCGACAGCGTGCTCTATATAATTGTCTTTCGTGCATCTGTTTTGAGTTTTTTGATTAGAGTTGCAGAAGTGCCCCGGAAAAATCATTTACTACCTGCTGTTCTGTTTTTCACAGATTCTGTCCTGTTTTGCCTTTCCTTCATTTTGCAAACCTAGAGCTTGCTTTTTCTTTGCAAAAACCTTTTGGAAATCTTGAGAAACAGTAGAACTTCAAGAATATCTTTATTTACAGCAAGGAACAATTATTTTATTATGGGTACTAACCTCGCTAATCAGATTATGATGAGTTATGTATGAAGGGAGTTTTCAAGTGTGCGAGGGAAGATGATAAGAAGATTCAGGAGTGTCAAACGCTCAAGCTTGGGGATGCCCCCGTGCACCCCCAAGAAATATTCAAGGAGACTCAAGCGTCTAAGCTTGGGGATGCCCCCGTGCATCCCCTTCTCCATCAACATTATCAGTTCGTCTTTCGTTCCACTATATTTTAATCACTTCATGTGTTATGTGCTATGCTTGGAGCGTCTTGTTTTTAGTTTTCCTTTTTAGTTTTCCTTAGCTTTTCATAACGAGTCGGAACTCAGATTTCTTTATGTGGGAGAGAAACACGCTCCACTTCTACCTAGAACATAACATAGAATTTTCATATCTATCTCTGCTGTGTGTGTTCTTTGTCTTTCAATAGCTACTATCATGCTTAGCTCTTAGTTGTCATGCTTATCTTTTTAAAGAGCTTTCGTTTAGTTGGTTGCTTGAACTCTCTTTAGTCATCATGCTTATCTTATTAAGAGAGTTTGCTTCCGTTGCATTGGTTGATATGTCTATGATAAAGATGCTACGTGCATAATGGCGCTTAGTAGTTCAGGTTTTCTTATGGTTAGTCTCAAATAGCTGGGGGGTTCCCAATGTGTTATTGGAGTACCAACATGATTTGTTTGCTTATGATGTGGTATGGTTTAGTAATATCTTCCTTCAAAGAATTTATTTTGATTGACTTGGCGTATGCTCACGCATATTTAAGACTGTAAAGAAAGTCTGTCAAGCCTTGATGATCTTTTGTTTCTGAGTAGCGATATAACTTCCATGCATGATTCAATGTTGCTTTGTCGCTCTGCATGATTATGACCGTCATTTCTCTCTTAGTTGGTCGCTCCCAGTCTTTTGCTAACCTCCACCTGTACTAAGCGGACTGACTGCTTGTGCATCCACATCCTTTTAATCCAGTTATGCCATATGAGTCCACCATACCTTCCTACATGGTATTTACCTGCCATTCCTAACGGAGACTTGCATGTACCATCTCGAAATTATTCAAAGAAAAAAAAGCATTCCTATTTTGTGCCTCTGTTGTAAGTTCATGAGGAAGTAGTAGTTAATTCATGATCTTTTTAAGTTGGACAAGCTTCACCCCGGGATTGCATGTATAATGTGCAAACCCATAATACGAGAAGGAACTGGCATTGAGTGCGCCCGGCTCAAAAAGATAATATAACAAACAAACCCTCCTTCACGCTTTGTTCATGAGAAATCAGAAAACTTTGGCAGTGATAAACAAAGGAGATTAAGAGGATGTGATCGTCCTCATTCGGGAGCCGTTCCTCGAAACTTGTCCATCTCAAGAAGTGATTGAGTTGTCTACTAGCATTCGTTGACGAAACATGCATAATCAAAAAAATAATTGTTACCTCTGTTTTTAAAATCAAGAGCTCTGGTACATGTTTTGTCTTTGTTTCCGACTACGGGTTTTCAACCTTGCCAACAAAAGCCACGGTTCGAGAGTCTCCACCTTCTTTTAAAGCACCAACTACTGAGAGCATGATTGTCATTCTGAGTGTAATGTGCGTTGTCCCAAAGTAGCATTGTCTTTTGCATGATTGTGATATCGTTTATTCTGAAATCATTGTATCTAGTCATCACCTAAACCTTGGAGGTGCCCCTGCATTTATGTTTTGCTTCAGTAAAGGGGGCAAGCTAGATACCACTTTATCATATTTGCACATCGTGTTCATTACAAATCTATTTGATGTTTCAGTATCATATTGTAAAACTTTCAGTTCTTTGTGATTTTCTCATGAGGCAACTTAATTACTATAGATTCATTGTCTCAGTAAGCTTTTGTCATATGACTATGAAAAAGTCCTATATGGTTAATAGCATGTCACCACAGAAATTATTCTTGTTATCATTTACCTACTCGAGGACGAGCAGGAATTAAGCTTGGGGATGTTGATACGTCCAAAACGTATCTATAATTTCTGCTTGATCCATGCCTCTTTTGGGTGATATTGCTATGTTATTTATACACTTCCATACACTTTTGATCATATTTGGACTAACCTATTAACTCAGTGCACCCCAGTGCCAGTTTCTGTTTTCGGCTGTTTTTGTATTTCAGGTTTTCACATTACGAGAACTGCCAGAAAAAATCCAGAAAAATTATATAAAAAATCAGCGTTCCAGAAGCTACCAGGCACCCGAAGCACAGCCGGAGGGAGGCCACCAGGGCCCCAGGCGCCCTGGTGGCGCGCCCCCCTGGGCCGCGCCGGGGGGGGGGGGCGCCTGGCCCCCCCGAGCCTCGTCTGATGCCCCCCTTGGCATATATTTAAAGCGTCTCCCGAAACCCTCGAGACGGGAACTCTTTTTCGCGATCTCATCTCTATTCCGCCGCCGTCGCCGCTTCCAAGATCGGGAGCACCAGGAGAACTCTTCCCGGCACCCTGCCGGAGGGGAGGATCACCACCGGGAGCTTCTCCACCACCATGGACGCCTCCCGGATGAGTTGTGAGTAGTCTCCCTTGGACCATGGGTCCATGACCAGTAGCTATGTGATGTTCTCCTCCCGTTCTTGTGGTTCACTAATTAGTCCTCGTGAGCTGCCCTACATGATCGAGGCACATATGTAATCCTTATGCTGTTGCTATGATGAGTTTGCTGGGATCCGATGGATTATGAGATTATGTTCAGATTGTGTTTGAGTAATATATTTGATTCACCTCTTTTATATTTATGTTCGTAAGTAATTCTTGCATGTTCTCCGTTGTTATTTATTGCTTTGGCCAAGTAGTAGGTAGTGACTCCAAGAGGGAACGTTATGCTTGATTGTGGGTTCATGCCCCTCGATGACTAGTTTGAGTGACAGAAACATGAGTCTAGAGGATGTGTTGTTGCCACAAGGGGGAAAACAACGGTGCTTGTGCCCGCGGGTGCAAGGATTGTTTACTTTACGCAAAGTTCTTTTAATGCAGTTGTCTGTTGCTTTGAGTTTACACTATGGGTGGGACTCGCAACTTAATACCAGCGAGATGTTCTGGATAGATATCTCAAGGTGGATGATTAGTAGTAGATGCAGATGGATTTCGGTCTACTTACCTCGGCGTACCGCCCATGCTTTGAACCTCTACCTTTCTTGCAACTTAGTCAGCATTGGTTTGCGCACATGGTCCTGTCAATTGCCCAGCTGTAATTCGTTTACCTCACATAGCTGTTTTATCGTCTTTTGGGAGAGAGACATCACTAGTGAACATCATGAGACTCCGGTCCATATTACCATCATTGATCACATCCGCTATTTACTTTTCAGCTTTTTACTTACTATTGCAATTATACCTATCACTATTATCACTTGCGTTTGATCCTTTGTAAACTACAAGGCCGGAGGGATTGACAACCTCTCTGTACTCGTTGGGAGCAAAGTTATTTGTAATTATGTGCAGGTCCACGTTGATTGCTAATATCTGGCACTGTTAGCAGTTGACACCTTCTTGTTGAAACTGGGAGTCTTTGGGAAATCGATCCTTGGTATTGCCAAGGAAAACTTCTGCTACACTGTATCTTAAACCTTCCACTTGGGGTAACCAACGAGGCGGCGAGAAGCCACCAAGCAGCGAGCTCCGTGATCATCATGTGGTTGGCATTGAGTCCTCGTTCCACCATACCTTGACACTTGAAAACTTGCTGCTCCGTTGCTTCGAGTCTCGTCTCCAGGATTTCGGTCCTCCTTGGCCCCTCAACATCGCGGATGTGCAGCAACCCTTCACGCAACTCCATGGTTTGAGGGTGATGCAGCACCTCCGCGAGGTAGGGGTTGATGACCTTCTCGAAGAACTTGTCCTTGGGGGTGCTGGAAGACGCCATGATGATCTAGATCTATCAGAAACAACATCTCAAAACGACAACAGAGGATTTTTGCGTGATACGGAGTTCAAAACCTTCGGGAGAATATATAATGAATTTTTACCGACCAAAAGAAGTAACGTGCAAGAAATCGGAGTCCGGGAGGCACACGAGGTGCCCACGAGGCAGGGGGCGTGCCTAGGGGAAGGGGCACGCCCTCCACCCTCGTGTACGCCTCGTGTATCTTCCGAACTACCTCCTATTTTTCTATTTTTCTAAATATTCCAAAATGGTGAAAAAATACCATTAGAACAGTTTTGGAGTCGGTTTACTTACCATACCACATACATCTTCCTTTTCGGGGTCTGAATCGTTCTGGAAAGTGTCCCTTATGTATTCCTCCGGGGTTACGGTTTCAATAACATTGGTTTCAACATTTATAGGCCTGAGATATAATGTTTGATCCTTTGACCGTTCACCACATTCGGATTTGTGCCTTCGAAGTTGTTGATTTTTATGGCACCGGAACGATAGACCTCGATAACGTAAGGACCTTCCCATTTAGAGAGAAGTTTTCCTGCAAAAAATCTTAAACGAGAGTTTTATAGCAAGACATAATCACCTACGTTAAACTCACGCTTTTGTATCCTTTTGTCATGCCATCTTTTAACCTTTTCTTTAAACAGCTTGGCATTCTCATAAGCCTGGATTCTTCATTCATCAAGAGAGCTAATGTCAAATAACCTCTTCTCACCGGAGAGTTTGAAATCATAGTTGAGCTCTTTAATATCCCAATATGCCTTATGTTCTAGCTCAAGAGGTAAGTGACATGCTTTTCCATAAACCATTTTATATGGAGACATACCCATAGGATTTTTGTATGTAGTTCTATAGTCCCATAATGCATCATCAAGTTTCTTGGACCAATTCTTTCTAGGCCTATTAACTGTCTTTTTGCAAAATTAATTCCAGCTCTCTATTACTTAAATCTACTTGACCACTAGACTGGGGGTGATAAGGGGATGGAATTCTATGGTCAACATCATACTTAGCAAGCATTTTACGGAAAGCACCATGAATAAATTGTGAACCACTAGCAGTCATTAAGTATCTAGGGACTCCAAACCTCGGAAAAATAACTTCTTTAAGCATCTTAATAGAGGTGTTGTGATCAACACTACTAGTTGGAATAGCCTCTACCCACTTAGTAACGTAATCAACAACAACTAAAATATGTGTATACCCATTAGAGGAAGGAAACGGTCACATATAATCAAAGCCCCAGACATCAAACGGTTCAATAACAAGTGAATAATTCATAGGCATTTCTTGACGTCTACTAATACTACCAATTCTTTGACATTCATCATAATATAAGACAAACTTATGAGCATCCTTGAAGAGAGTAGGCCAATAAAAACCAGATTGCAATACCTTATGTGCAGTTCTATCTCCAGCATGGTGTCCTCCATAAGCTTTGGAGTGGCACTTGCGTAGGATCTGTTCCTGTTCATGCTCAGGTACACAACGTCTAATAATACCATCTACTCCCTCTTTATAAAGGTGTGGGTCATCCCAGAAGTAATGTCTCAAATCATAGAAGAACTTTTTCTTTTGCTGGTATGTGAAACTAGGTGGTATAAACTTAGCAACAATGTAATTAGCATAATCAGCATACCAAGGAGCAGTACGAGAAGCATTTATGACAGCTAATTGTTCATCAAGAAAGCTATCATCAATAGGTTGTGGGTCATCAAGAATATTCTCTAGCCTAGACAAGTTGTCTGCAATGGGGTTCTCAGCTCCCTTTCTATCAATAATATGCAAATCAAATTCTTGCAGCAAGAGAGCCCATCTAATAAGTCTAGGTTTAGCATCTTTCTTTTCCATAAGGTATTTGATATCAGCATGATCAGTGTGAATAGTTACTTTAGAATCAACAATATAAGGACTAAACTTGTCACAAGCAAATACAACTTCTAAAAACTCTTTCTCGATAGTAGCATAATTTCTCTGGGCAATGTATAGAGTTTTACTAGCATATTGGATAACATTCAATTTCTTATCAACTCTTTGCCCTAGGACCTCACCTACAACATAATCACTAGCATCACACATAATCTAAAATGGTAATTCCAGTCAGGAGGCTGGACAACAGGTGCGGAGATCAATGCTTTCTTAACTATTTCAAATGCTTCTAAACAATCATCATCAAAGACAAAAGGAACATATTTTTGTAAGAGATTAGTCAGAGGCCTGGAGATTTTGGAGAAGTCCTTAATGAACCTCCTATAAAACCCGGCATGACCAATGAAACTTCGTATACCTTTGATGTCCTTGGGACACGGCATCTTTTCAATAGCTTCAACCTTAGCCTTGTCAACTTCAATACCTCTTACAGAAATTTTATGTCCGAAGACAATGCCTTCATTAACCATAAAGTGGCACTTCTCCCAATTCAAGACAAGATTAGTGTCTTCACATCTCTGCAAAACTTGATCAAGGTTGCTCAAGCAATCATCAAAAGAAGTTCCGTAAACGGAAAAATCATCCATGAAAACCTCAACAATCTTTTCACAAAAATCAGAGAATATAGCCATCATGCATCTTTGAAAGGTAGCAAGTGCATTAGATAAACCAAAAGGCATATGTCTGTAAGCAAAGGTACCGAAAGGACAAGTAAAAGTGGTCTTTTCTTGATCCCCTTTTGACACAGGTATTTGAGAGAAACCAGAATAGCCATCTAGAAAGCAAAAATGAGTATGTTTGGATAACCTTTCTAGCATTTTATCAATAAAAGGCAAAGGGTAATGATCTTTCTTAGTAGCTATATTTAATTTACGGAAATCAATTACCATGCTATAACCGGTAACAATTCTTTGCGGAATCAATTCATCTTTATCATTAGGAACAATAGGCATACCTCCCTTCTTAGGGACACAATGGACATGACTTACCCACTGGCTATCAGCAACTGGATAGATTATACCTGCCTCTAGAAGCTTTAGTATTTCCTTCCTTACCACTTCTTTCATCTTAGGATTTAACCGTCATTGATGATTGATAACCGGTTTCGCGTCCTCTTCCAATTTTATCTTGTGTTGGCATAAAGTGGGACTAATGCCCTTAAGATCATCCAGGGTATATCCAATAGCAGCACGGTGCTTCTTCAGAGTTTTCAATGGTTTCTCTTCTTCTTGCTCTGAAAGGTTAGCACTAATACTAACAGGATATATCTTCTTTTCATCAAGATATACATACTTAAGATTATGAGGTAATGGTTTAAGTTCAAACACGTGGTCACCCTTGGGTGGAGGAGGATCCCCTATAATTTCAACAGGCAAGTTGTTTTTCAATACGGGTCCCTGCTTAAAGAATATTTTATCTATTTCCCTTCTCTCATTCATATACATATCATTTTCATGGTCTAGCAGATATTGTTCTAAAGGATCGTTAGGAGGCACAACAATAGAAGCAAGACCAATAATTTCATCCTTACTAGGTAATTCTTTATCATGGGGTTGTCTACGAAATTTAGCAAAGTTAAAATCACGAGACATGTCCCCTAAACCAACGGTAACAATATCTTTTACGCAGTTTATCTTAGAATTAACAGTATTCAAGAAGGGTCTACCAAATATAATGGGACAAAAATCATCTTGTGGGGAACCAAGAACAAGAAAATCAACATGGTATTTAACTTTCCCACACAAGACTTCAACATCTCTAACAATCCCAATTGGTTAAATAGTGTCTCTATTAGCAAGCTTAATAGTGACATCAATACCTTCTAGATCAGCGGGTGCAATGTCGTGCATAATTTCATCATATAAGGAAATAGGTATTACACTCGCACTAGCACCTACGTGACATAAACCATGATAGCAATGATCTCCTATTTTAACAGAAATAACAGGCAAGCCCACAACAGGTCTATGTTTATTCCTAGTATCAGGTTTGGCTATTCTAGCAGCTTCCTCTTGGAAGTAAAATAACATGTCCATCTAAATTTTCAACCAAGAGATCTTTAACTAGCAACACTAGGTTCAACTTTAATTTGCTCAGAGGGTGTAGGTGTTCTAGTATTACTCTTACGAACCACAATTGAAGCTTTATCATGATCATTTATTCTATCAGGGAAAGGTGGTTTCTCAATATAAGCAGTAGGAACAATAGGATCAACATTATAAGTGATAGTCTTTTCTTCAACTTTAATGGGTTCAACTACTTTTACTTCAATGGGAGGATGGTATTTAAACCACTTCTCCTTAGGGAGGTCAACATGAGTAGCAAATGATTCACAGAAAGTAGCTACTATCTCAGAGTCAAGTCCACATTTAGTGCTAAATTCACGGAAAAATTGGTATCTGATACGTCCATTTTGCATCATGCTTATATGTTGATATTTATCGCATTATGGGTTGTTATTATATGTTTTGTCACAATACTTATGCCTTTTCTCTCTTATTTTACAAGGTTTACATGAAGAGGGAGAATGCCGGTAGCTGGAATTCTGGGCTGAAAAAGGAGCAAACTCTGGAAACCTATTCTGCACAACTCCAAAAGCCCTGAAACTCAACAGAACGTCGTTTCAGAAAATATAAAAAATATCTGACGAAAGAAGTCCATGAGGGGGGCCACCGGCTGCCCACGAGGGTGGGGGGCGCACCCCCTGCCTCGTGGGCCAGCCGGAAGGCTCCCGATGCCCATCTTCTCCTATATGAGGTGTTTTGACCTGGAAAAAATCATAAGGAGGCTTTCGGGACCAGACGCCACCGTCTCGAGGCGGAACCGAGGCGGAAACCAATCTAGGGCTCCGACAGAGCTGTTCTGTCGGGGATACTTCCCTCCGGGAGGGGGAAACCGTCACCGCCGTCATCACCAACAACTCTCCCATCTTGGGGAGGGCTATCTTCATCAACATCTTCACCAACACCATCTCCTCTCAAACCCTAGTTCATCTCTTGTATCCAATCTTTGTACCCAAACCTCATATTGGTACCTGTGGGTTGCTAGTAGTGTTGATTACTCCTTGTAGTTGATGCTAGTTGGTTTATTTGGTGGAAGATCATATGTTCAGATCCATTATGCATATTAGTACCCCTCTGATCATGAACAATATTATGTCTTGTGAGTAGTTACTTTTGTTCCTGAGGACATGGGAGAAGTCTTGCTATTAGTAGTCATGTGAGTTTGGTCTTCGTTCGATATTTTGATGAGATGTATGTTGTCTCTCCTCTAGTGGTGTCATGTGAACGTCGACTACATGACACTTCACCATTATTTGGGCCTAGAGGAAGGCATTGGGAAGTAATAAGTAGATGATGGGTTGCTAGAGTGACAGAATCTTAAACCCTACTTTATGCGTTGCTTCGTAAGGGGCTGATTTGGATCCATATGTTTCAGGCTATGGTTAGGTTTACCTTAATACTTGTTTTGTAGTTGCGGATTCTTGCATTAGAGGTTAATCATAAGTGGGAGGCTTGTCCAAGTAAGGGCAGCACCCAAGCACCGGTCCACCCACATACCAAATTATCAAAGTACCGAACACGAATCAGATGATCGTGATGAAAACTAGCTTGACGATAATTCCCATGTGTCCTCGGGAGCGCTTTCCTTTATATAAGACTTTGTCCAGGATTGTCCTTTGCTACAAAAAGGATTGGGCCACGTTGATGCACCTTATTTACTTTTACCTTTTGTCACTTGCTACCAATTACCTTACCACAAAACTATCTGTTACATATAGTTTTAGTGCTTGCAGAGAATACCTTACTGAAAACTGCCTATCATTTCCTTCTGCTCCTCGTTGGGTTCGACACTCTTACTTATCGAAAGGACTATGATAGATCCCCTACACTTGTGGGTCATCAGTATCCATAAAAGCTGTACCACAATCAAACTTAGGGGTCATACCTGACTCGTCGAGATCCCAATCTTCAGAGTTGCGTTTAATTATTTCTAATAAATCCCATTTGAATTCAATAGTTTTCATCATAAAAGAACCAACACAAGAATTATCGAGCATGGTGCGATTATTGAGAGAAAGCCGAGCATAAAAATTTGGATGATCATTTTTCTTGAGAGCTCATGATTGGGGCATGAATAGAACATTGACTTAAGCCTCCCCCAAGCTTGAGCGACGCTTTCTCCTTTGCGAGGCCAAAAATTATATATATAATTACGATTACGATGAACCTGATGCATAGGGTAGAACTTCTGATGAAACTCCAACTTCAGTCAATTATAGTTCCATGATCCAATATCATCACATAGCCTAAAACATGTCAATGCATCTCCCTTCAAAGATAAATGGAAGACCTTCTTCTTGATAATACCCTCGAGCATACTTGCAAGCTTAAATAATCCACATACTTCATCCACATAGATTAGGTGCAAATCGTTATGATGTGTTCCATCTCTTGTAAAGGGATTATCTAGCAGTTTTTCTATCATACCCGAAGGAATTTCAAAGAAAACATTTTCAGTAGGTTAAGTAGGTTGTGGAGCAACTCTTTGCTCTACTGGTCGGGGTGAAGATGCCCCGAACAAGCCCCTCAAAGGATTATGAGCCATATTAACAAGTGACAGTAAATTTCAGCACACTATATACATTTTTCCTTAGCGAATTCCACTTACCAAAGGCGCTTCACTCCCTGACAACGGCACCAGAAAAGAGTCTTGATGACCCACAAGTGTAGGGGATCTATCGTAGTCCTTTCGATAAGTAAGAGTGTCGAACCCAACGAGGAGTAGAAGGAAATGATAGGCAGTTTTTAGTAAGGTATTTTCTGCAAACACTGAAATTATCGGCAACAGATAGTTTTGTCATAAGGTAATTGGTAGCAAGTGACAAATAGTAAAAGTAAATAAGGTGCAGCAAGATGGCCCAGTCCTTTTTGTAGCAAAGTACAAGCCTGTACAAACTCTTATATGAAGGAAAGTGCTCCCGAGGACACATGGGAATTATCGTCAAGCTAGTTTTCATCACGATCATATGATTCGCGTTCGTTACTATGATAATTTGGTATGTGGGTGGACCGGTGCTTGGGTGCTGCCCTTACTTGGACAAGCATCCCACTTATGATTAACCTCTATTGCAAGCATCCGCAACTACAAAAGAAGTATTAAGGTAAACCTAACCATAGCATGAAACATGTGGATCCAAATCAGCCCCTTACGAAGCAACGCATAAACTAGGGTTTAAGATTCTGTCACTCTAGCAACCCATCATCTACTTATTACTTCCCAATGCCTTCCTCTAGGCCCAAACAATGGTGACGTGTCATGTAGTTGAAGTTCACATGACACCACTAGAGGAGAGACAACATACATTTCATCAAAATATCGAACGAATACCAAATTCACATGATTACTTATAGCAAGACTTCTCCCATGTCATCAGTAACAAAAGTAAGTACTCACAAGACATAATATTGTTCATGATCAGAGGGGTATTAATATGCATAATGGATCTGAACATATGGTCTTCCACCAAGTAAACCAACTAGCATCAACTACAAGGAGTAATCAACACTACTAGCAACCTACAGGTACCAATCTGAGGTTTGGGTACAAAGATTGGATACAAGATATGAACTAGGGTTTGAGAGGAGATGGTGATGGTGAAGATGTTGATGAAGATAACCCTCTCCAAGATGGGAGAGTTGTTGGTGATGACGGTAGTGACGATTTCCCCCTCCCGGAGGGAAGTATCCCTAGCAGAACAGCTCTGCCGGAGCCCTAGATTGGTTCCGCCTCGAGACGGCGGCGTCTGGTCCCAAAGGCCTCCTTCTGATTTTTTCCAGGTCAAAACACCTCATATAGTAGAAGATGGTCATTGGGGGGTCACCGGGTGGCCCACGAGGCAGGGGGCGCGCCCCCCACCCTCGTGGACGGGTGGTGGCCCCCCTGGCAGATCTCTTTCGCCAGATATTTTTTATATTTTCTGAAACGGTGTTTCGTGGAGTTTTAGAGATTTTTGAGTTGTGCAAAATAGGTGTCCAATGTTTGCTCCTTTTCCAGCCCAGAATTCCAGCTGTCGGCATTCTCCCTCTTCATGTAAACCTTGTAAAATAAGAGAGAAAAGGCATAAGTATTGTGACGTAACGTGTAATAACAGCCCATAATGCAATAAATATCAACATAAAAGCATGATGCAAAATGGATGTATCACTATGCAAAAAACCTACTCCAGGCTCCGGACTGAAGACTACTATTCCAGCCAGATGAGCTAATCTGGTCCTAGGTAGGCTTCTCCAGAATCACTACAGGAAGCTCAAGATCACTCTAACTCCATAAAATGTTACAAAACAAAAGCTCTTTTGTTCGTTTATAGAAAAATCATCACATCGGTTACTTATAAAGTTGCATCGTTTATACTTAGTATAATAGAATTATATTTATCGAGCTTTCCACTTGAACAAATTAGAAATCATAGAATAGTTACATAAACTGATACATGAGCACATCTTTTCAATTTTCTCAGGTGCTATGCATGGTTTAAAATAAAAGCTTGGTCAAACAACTGTATAAATGAAGATGAGACATGACTTCATATACAATCTAAAGAAGAAGTACATATTTCCATACATGTTAAACATTACATATTCTATTGCATTCGCTATTTTCATATTTCCCAAACTTCAGGCAAGGGTCATGTCAGGATTTTTATCACTTCACTATTGCAAAAATGCCTAAAAATATCTATTATAGATGAACATGTTCTCACTTATCAGAATTCAGATGATGATGCTAAAGTATAGAGCAACAAAAAACAGAGGAAAATAAATGAACGTGCTCATTACACATAGTAATAAGGTTGCACTAATTCAGAAAGTGTTGACTTGAGCACGACATATAGCAAGCTGGTTACTGAGGGAGTCCTGTATTCAGGGGTCCTCGGGCATCCGGGTCGTTGAAGCTGGGCCTTGTTGGTAGGTGATACGTCCATTTTGCATCATGCTTATAAGTTGATATTTATTGCATTATGGGCTGTTCATACATGTTTTGTCACAATACTTATGCCTTTTCTCTCTTATTTTACAAGGTTTACATGAAGAGGGAGAATGCCGGCAGCTGGAATTCTGGGCTGAAAAAGGAGCAAACTCTGGAAACCTATTTTGCACAACTCCAAAGGCCCTGAAACTCAACAGAACATCGTTTCGGAAAATATAAAAAATATCTGGCGAAAGAAACCAACGAGGGTGGGGGGCACGCCCCCTGCCTCGTGGGCCAGCTGACAGGCCCCCGATGCCCATCTTCTTCTATATGAGGTGTTTTGACCTAGAAAAAATCATAAGGAGGCTTTCGGGACCAGACGCCGCCGTCTCGAGGCGGAACCGAGGTGGAAACCAATCTAGGGCTCCGGCAGAGCTGTTCTGCCGGGGATACTTCCCTCCGGGAGGGGGTAATCGTCACCGCCGTCATCACCAACAACTCTCCCATCTTGGGGAGGGCTATCTTCATCAACATCTTCACCAGCACCATCTCCTCTAAAACCCTAGTTCATCTCTTGTATCCAATCTTTGTACCCAAACCTCATATTGGTACCTATGGGTTGCTAGTAGTGTTGATTACTCCTTGTAGTTGATGCTAGTTGGTTTATTTGGTGGAAGATCATATGTTCAGATCCATTATGCATATTAATACCCCTCTGATCATGAACAATATTATGTCTTGTGAGTAGTTACTTTTGTTCCTGAGGACATGGGAGAAGTCTTGCTATTAGTAGTCATGTGAATTTGGTCTTCGTTCGATATTTTGATGAGATGTATGTTGTCTCTCCTCTAGTGGTGTCATGTGAACGTCAACTACATGACACTTCACCATTATTTGCGCCTAGAGGAAGGCATTGGGAAGTAATAAGTAGATGATGGGTTGCTAGAGTGACAGAAGCTTAAACCCTACTTTATGCGTTGCTTCGTAAGGGGCTCATTTGAATCCATATGTTTCAGGCTATGGTTAGGTTTACCTTAATACTTGTTTTGTAGTTGCGGATGCTTGCATTAGAGGTTAATCATAAGTGGGAGGTTTGTCCAAGTAAGTGCAGCACCGAAGCACCGGTCCACCCACATACCAAATTATCAAAGTACCGAACGCGGATCAGACGATCGTGATGAAAACTAGCTTGACGATAATTCCCATGTGTCCTCGGGAGCGCTTTACCTTACATAAGAGTTTATCCTGGCTTTTCCTTTGCTACAAAAAGGATTGAGACACCTTGCTGCACCTTATTTACTTTTACCTTTTGTCACTTGCTACTAATTACCTTATCACAAAACTATTTGTTACCTATAATTTTAGTGCTTGCAGAAAATACCTTACTGAAAACTGCCTATCATTTCCTTCTGCTCCTTGTTGGGCTCGACACTCTTACTTATCGAAAGGACTACGATAGATCCCCTACACTTGTGGGTCATCAAGACTCTTTTCTGGCGCCATTGCCGGGGAGTGAAGAGCCTTTGGTAAGTGGAATTTGGTAAGGAAAAATTTATATAGTGTGCTGAAATTTATTGTCACTTGTTACTATGGCTCAAAATCCTTTGAGGGGCTTGTTCGGGGTATGTTCACCCCGATCAGAAGAGCAAAGAGTTTCTCCTCAACCTACTGCACATATTGAAAATGTTTGCTTTGAGTTTCCTTCGGGTATGATAGAGAAACTGCTTGAAAATCCTTTTACAGGAGACGGAACACTACATCCCGACTTACACCTAATCTATGTGGATGAAGTTTGTGGATTGGTTAAGCTTGCAGGTATGCCCGAGGATGTTATCAAGAAGAAGGTCTTCCTTTATCTTTGAAGGGAGATGCATTGACATAGTTTAGACTATGCGATGATATGGGATCATGGAACTATAATCGTCTGAAGTTGGAATCTCATCAGAAGTTCTACCCTATGCACCAGGTTCATTGTGATCGTAATTATATTTATAATTTCTGGCCTCGCGAAGGAGAAAGCATCGCTCAAGCTTGAGGGAGGCTTAAGTCAATGTTATATTCATGCCCCAATCATGAGCTCTCAAGAGAAATGATCATTCAAAATTTTTATGCTCGGCTTTCTCATAATAGTCGCTCCATGCTCGATACTTCTTGCTCTGGCTCTTATACGATGAAGACTATTGACTTCAAATGGGATTTATTGGAAAGAATTAAACGCAACTCTGAAGACTGGGATCTCGATGATGGTAAGGAGTCAGGTATGACCCCTAAGTTTGATTGTGTTAAAGCTTTTATGGATACCGATGTTTTCCGTGAGTTTAACACCAAATATGGACTTGACTCTGAGATAGTAGCTTCTTTCTGTGAATCCTTTGCTACTTATGTTGATCTCCCCAAGGAGAAGTGGTTTAAATACCACCCCCCTATTGAAGTAAAAATAGTTGAACCTGTTAAAGTTGAAGAAAAGACTATCACTTATAATGTTGATCCTGTTATACCTACCGCTTATATTGACAAACCACCTTTCCCCATTAGGATAAAGGATCATGCTCAAGCTTCAACTGTAGTTCGTAAGAGTAATACTAGAACACCTACACCCGCTGAGCAAATTAAAGTTGAACCTAGTGTTGCTATGGTTAAAGATCTCTTGGTAGAAGATTTAGATGGACATGTTATTTATCTCCAAGAAGAGTCTGCTAGAATAGCCAAACCCAATGCTAGGAATAAACATAAACCGGTTGTAGGCTTGCCTGTCATCTCTGTTAAGATAGGAGATCATTGCTATCATGGTTTATGTGACGTAGGTGCTAGTGCGAGTATTATCCCTTTTGATTTGTATAGCGAAATTATGCATGATATTGCAACTGTTGAGTTAGAAGGGATTGATGTTACTATCAAGCTTGCTAATAGAGATACTATTTCACCAGTTGGGATTGTTAGAGATGTTGAAGTCTTGTGTGGGAAGGTTAAATATCCTGTTGATTTCCTTATTCTTAGTTCCCCACAAGATGAATTATGTCCCATTATATTTGGTAGACCCTTCTTGAATACTGTTAATGCCAAGATAGATTGCGTGAAAGATATTGTTACTGTTGGGTTAGGGGATATGTCTCATGATTTTAACTTTGCTAAATTCCGTAGACAACCCCTTGAAAAGGCACCACCCAGTAAATATGAAATTATTGGTCTTGCTTCTATTGTCGTGCCACCTAATGATCCTTTAGAACAATACTTGCTAGACCATGAGAATGATATGCATATGAATGAGAGAAGGGAAATAGATGAAATATTCCTTACACAGGGACCCGTATTGAAAAATAACTTGCCTGTTGAAATCCTAGGGGATCCTCCTCCACCCAAGGGTGATCCCGTGGTTGAACTTAAACCTTTGCCTGATAATCTTAAGTATGTTTATCTTGATGAAAAGAAGATATATCTTGTTATTATTAGTGTTAACCTTTCAGAGCAGGAAGAAGAAAAATTATTAAAAACTCTGAAGAAGCATCATGCTGCTATTGGATATACTCTGGATGATCTTAAGGGCATTAGTCCCTCTATATGCCAACACAAGATAAAATTGGAAGAAAATGCTAAACCAGTTATTGATCATCAACGACGATTAAATCCTAAGATGAAAGAAGTGGTAAGAAAGGAAATACTAAAGCTTCTAGAGGCAGGTATTATCTATCCAGTTGCTGATAGCCAGTGGGTAAGTCCTGTCCACTGTGTTCCTAAGAAAGGAGGTATGACTGTTGTCCCTAATGATAAAGATGAATTGATCCCGCAAAGAATAGTTACAGGCTATAGGATGGTAATTGATTTCCGTAAGTTAAATAAAGCTACTAAGAAAGATCATTACCCCTTGCCATTTATTGATCAAATGCTAGAAAGGTTATCCAAACATACTCATTTCTGCTTTCTAGATGGTTATTCTGGTTTCTCTCAAATACCTGTGTCAAAAGGGGATCAAGAGAAGACCACTTTTACTTGTCCTTCCGGTACCTTTGCTTATAGACGTATGCCTTTTGGTTTAAGAATGCACCTGCTACCTTTCAAAGATGCATGATGGCTATATTCTCTGACTTTTGTGGAAAGACTGTTGAGGTTTTCATGGATGATTTCTTCGTTTGCGGAACATCTTTTGACGATTGCTTAAGCAACCTTGATCGAGTTTTGCAGAGATGTGAAGACACTAATTTGGTCTTGAATTGGGAGAAGTGCCACTTTATGGTTAATGAAGGCATTGTCTTGGGACATGAAATTTCTGAAAGAGGTATTGAAGTTGACAAAGCTAAAGTTGATGCTATTGAAAAGATGCCATGCCCTAAGGATATCAAAGGTATACGAAGTTTCCTTGGTCATGCCGGGTTTTATAGGAGGTTCATAAAGGACTTCTCCAAAATCTCCAGGCCTCTGACTAATCTCTTACAAAAAGATATTCCTTTTGTCTTTGATGATGATTGTCTAGAAGCATTTGAAATACTTAAGAAAGCATTGATCTCTGCACCTATTGTCCAGCCTCCTGACTGGAATTTACCCTTTGAGATTATGTGCGATGCTAGTGATTATGCTATAGGAGCTGTTTTAGGGCAAAGATTTGATAAGAAATTGAATGTTATCCAGTATGCTAGTAAAACTCTAGATAGTGCCAAAGAAATTATGCTACCACTGAGAAATAATTTTTTTGCAGTTGTGTTTGCTTGTGATAAGTTTAGACCCTACATTGTTGATTCCAAAGTAACTATTCACACTGATCATGCTGCTATCAAATACCTCATGGAAAAGAAAGATGCTAAACCTAGACTTATTAGATGGGTTCTCTTGCTGCAAGAATTTGACTTGCATATTATTGATAGAAAGGGAGTTGAGAACCCCGTAGCAGATAACTTGTCTAGGTTAGAGAATGTACTTGATGACCCACAACCTATTGATGATAGCTTTCTTGATGAACAATTAGCTGTCATAAATACTTCTCGTACTGCTCCATGGTATGCTGATTATGCTAATTATATTGTTGCAAAGTTTATACCTCCTAGCTTCACATACCAGCAAAAGAAAAAGTTCTTTTATGATTTGAGACATTACTTCTGGGATGACCCACATCTTTATAAAGAAGGAGTGGATGGTATTATTAGACTTTGTGTACCTGAGCATGAACAGGAATGAATCCTACGCAACTGCCACTCCAAAGCTTATGGAGGACACCATGCGGGAGACAGTACTGCACACAAGGTATTGCAATCCGGTTTTTACTGGCCTACTCTCTTCAAGGATGCCCGTAAGTTTGTCTTATCTTGTGATGAATGTCAAAGGATTGGTAATATTAGTAGACATCAAGAAATGCCTATGAATTATTCACTTGTTATTGAACCATTTGATGTTTGGGGATTTGATTATATGGGACCTTTTCCTGCCTCTAATGGGTACACACATATTTTAGTTGTTGTTGATTACGTTACTAAGTGGGTAGAAGCTATTCCAACTAGTAGTGCTGATCACAACACCTCTATTAAGATGCTTAAAGAAGTTATATTTCCGAGGTTTGGAGTCCCTAGGTATCTAATGACTGATGGTGGTTCATACTTTATTCATGGTGCTTTCCGTAAGATGCTTGCAAAGTATGATGCCAATCATAGAATTGCATCCCCTTATCACCCACAGACTAGTGGTCAAGTAGAATTAAGTAATAGGGAGTTGAAATTAATCTTGCAAAAGACAGTTAATAGGTCTAGGAAGAATTGGTCCAAGAAACTAGATGATGCATTATGGGCCTATAGAACTGCATACAAAAATCCTATGGGTATGTCTCCATATAAGATGGTATATGGAAAAGCTTGTCACTTACCTCTTGAGCTAGAACATAAGGCATATTGGGCTATTAAAGAGCTCAACTACGATTTCAAACTTGCCGGTGAGAAGAGGTTATTTGATATTAGCTGTCTCGATGAGTGGAGAACCCAGGCCTATGAGAATGCCAAGTTATTTAAAGAAAAAGTTAAAAGATGGCATGACAAAAGAATACAGAAGCGTGAGTTTAACGTAGGCGATTATGTCTTGCTATACAACTCTCGTTTAAGATTTTTTGCAGGAAAACTTCTCTCCAAGTGGGAAGGGCCTTACGTCATCGAGGAGGTCTATCGTTCCGGTGCCATAAAAATCAACAACTTCAAAGGCACAAATCCGAAGGTGGTGAATGGTCAAAGAATCAAACATTATATCTCAAGTAATCCTATAAATGTTGAAACTAATATTATTGAAACTGTAACCCCGGAGGAATACATAAGGGACACTTTCCAGAACGATTCAGCCTCCAAAAAGGAAGAGGCACGTGATACGGTAAGTAAACCGACTCCAAAACAGTTCTAAAGGCAATTTTTCTCCGTTTTGGAATATTTAGAAAAATAGAGAAATAAACCGCAGTTCGGAAGAGACACGAGGCGTCCACGAGGGTGGAGGGCGCGCCCCCTGCTTTGTGGACACCACGTGTGTCCCCCGGACTCCGTTTTCTTGTGCGTTACTCCTTTTGGTCGGGAAAAATTCATTATATATACTCCCGAAGGTTTTGACCTCTGTATCACGCAAAAATCCTCTGTTCTTGTTTCGAGCTGTTTTCTGCTAGGGTTTGCGAAGCCAGGCACCATGTCTTCTCCCTCCTCCAACAACGAAGGCAATGATGCTTGGTTAATGAAGATAGATCTGAAGAGGGAAGGACCCGAGGAGATCCACAAGGAGAAGAAGATCAAGATGGAGGTGGAAGATCCGGCTCCGGTAGCAGGAGAAGAAGACACCACAAACCCCTTCCTAACCTCTTTACCTCAACTGAGCTAGAAGCTTTCAGGATGATTGAGTTAGCTCAGATTCGTAACAAGCATCTCACAAGTGAAAATCTTTTGTTGAAGGATTACATAGCTGCTCTCAAAGGTATTATCCGCAAGCTGGAAGATCTCCTACGCTCGATATATGAGGATCCCCCGTCACTACTTGCAACTCCATCATCACCACCCCCTAAGAAGGAGACATAATCATATGGGTATGGGCACTCCCCTTGGCAACTGCCAAGCTTGGGGGAGTGACCCCGGTATCGTATCACCATCACTCCTATCTTTACCGTTTTACTTAGTTCGATCCTTTCGGTAGTATCTTGATCTATTAGAATAAGATTAGCATGATCTAGTTGTGAGCTTTTGCTTTGTGAGCTTTACCCCTTTGTAATCGAGTCCGTGAGCTATATAATAAAGATTAATGTTGAGTCAAGGGCTTGATTTCCTCACTTGGGTCATGACAAAAAAACATAAAGAGTATCAAAGAGATCATATCGATCTTATGGGAAGTAATGACTTCACATACAAGAGTATGATAAATAAAAGTTGTTGGGAGGTGACAAACATAGTTTTGGTCATCGTTGCAATTAATAGGAAGTAATAAAAGAAGAGAGGCTTCACATACAAATATACTATCTTGGACATCTTTTATGATTATGAGCACTCATTAAAATATGACATGCTAAAGAGTTGATGTTGGACAAGGAAGACAACATAATGGGTTATGTCTTCTTATATCCGAAATAAAGTATATTGTCATGGATCATCCAACATGTTGAGCTTGCCTTTCCCTCTCATGCTAGCCAAAACTCCTCGCACTAAGTAGAGATACTACTTGTGCCTCCATATATCCTTAAACCCAGTTATGCCATGAGAGTCCACCATACCTACCTATGGATTGAGAAAGATCCTTCCAAGTAAGTTGTCATGTTGCAAATCCGTTAAAATATGTATGATTTATTAGTGTGGGAGAAATTAGCTTTATACTCCCTCCGTTCGGAAATACTTGTCATCAAAATGAATAAAAGGGGATGTATCTAGATGTATTTTAGTTCTAGATACATCTTTTTTTGTCCATTTTGATGGCAAGTATTTTCGGACGGAGGGAGTACGATCTTGTGATATGGAAGTAATAAAAGCGACGGACTGCATAATAAAGGTCCTTATCGCAAGTTGCAATATAAAGCGAAGTTCTTCTATGCTAAGACTTTGTGCATCCAACCATAAAAACACATGACAACCTCTGCTTCCCTCTGCGAAGGGCCTATCTATTATTCATGTCTTATAAGTGTCAAGGTGAAATCCACCTTTCCTTTTTACATTTTATCCTTTGGCAAGCACATTGTGTTGGAAAGATCCTGATATATATACCCACTTGGATGTAAGTTTTCATGATTTATTACTATTGACATTACCCTTGAGGTAAAAGGTTAGGAGGCAACACCATAAGCCCCTATCTTTCTCTGTGTCCGATTAAAACTCCATAAACATAAGTATTGCGTGAGTGTGAGTAATTGTGAAAGACTATATGTGGTTGAGTATGTAGGCTTGCTAAAAAGCTCTTATATTGACTCTTTCCGATATTACGATAAATTGCAATTGCTTCAATGACCGAGATCAAAGTTTGTTAGTTTCCAATGAAGTTTAGGATTCATACTTGATATTGTGGATGATTTGTTACTTTAGCATAAGAATCATATGACTATATTTACGTAAGTTGCTGTTATGAGAATGATCATGATGCCCTCATGTCCGTATTTTGTTTTTATCGACACCTCTATCTCTAAACTTTTGGACATATTTTTTGTTATCGGCTTTCGCTTGAGGACAAGCGAGGTCTAAGCTTGGGGGATTTGATACATCCATTTTGCATCATGCTTAAAAGTTGATATTTATTGCATTATGGGCTGTTCATACATGTTTTGTCACAATACTTATGCCTTTTCTCTCTCATTTTACAAGGTTTACATGAAGAGGGAGAATGCCGGTAGCTGGAATTCTGGGCTGAAAAAGGAGCAAACTCTGGAAACCTACTCTGCACAACTCCAAAGGACCTGAAACTCAACAGAACATTGTTTCAAAAAATATAAAAAATAGCTGGCGAAAGAAACCCACGAGGGGGGCCACCAGCTGTCCACGAGGGTGGGGGCGCGCCCCCTGCCTCGTGGGCCAGCCGGCAGACCCCCGATGCCCATCTTCTTCTATATGAGGTGTTTTGACCTGGAAAAAACTATAAGGAGGCTTCGGGACCAGACGCCGCCGTCTGGAGGCGGAAACCAATCTAGGGCTCCGGCAGAGCTGTTCTGCCGGGGATACTTCCCTCCGGGAGGGGGAAATCGTCACCGCCGTCATCACCAACAACTCTCCCATCTTGGGGAGGGCTATCTTCATCAATATCTTCACCAGCACCATCTCCTCTCAAACCCTAGTTCATCTCTTGTATCCAATCTTTGTACCCAAACCTCAGATTGGTACATGTGGGTTGCTAGTAGTGTTGATTACTTCCTGTAGTTGATGCTAGTTGGTTTATTTGGTGGAAGATCATATGTTCAGATCCATTATGCATATTAATACCCCTTTGATCATGAACAATATTATGTCTTGTGAGTAGTTACTTTTGTTCCTGAGGACATGGGAGAAGTCTTGCTATTAGTAGTCATGTGAATTTTGTCTTCGTTCGATATTTTGATGAGATGTATGTTGTTTCTCCTCTAGTGGTGTCATGTGAACGTCGACTACATGACACTTCGCCATTATTTGGGCCTAGAGGAAGGTATTGGGAAGTAATAAGTAGATGATGGGTTGCTAGAGTGGCAGGAGCTTAAACCCTAGTTTATGCGTTGCTTCGTAAGGGGCTGATTTGGATCCATATGTTTTAGGCTATGGTTAGGTTTACCTTAATACTTCTTTTGTAGTTGCGGATGCTTGCATTAGAGGTTAATCATAAGTGGGAGGTTTGTCAAAGTAAGGGCAGAACCCAAGCACCGGTCCACACACATACCAAATTATCAAAGTACCGAACGCGGATCAGACGATCGTGATGTAAACTAGCTTGACGATAATTCCCATGTGTCCTCGGGAGCGCTTTACCTTACATAAGAGTTTGTCCGGGCTTGTCCTTTGCTACAAAAAGGATTGGGCCACCTTGCTGCACCTTATTTACTTTTACCTTTTGTCACGTGCTACTAATTACCTTATCACAAAACTATCTGTTACCTATAATTTCAGCGCTTGCAGAAAATACCTTACTGAAAACTGCCTATCATTTCCTTCTGTTCCTCGTTGGGTTCGACACTCTTACTTATCGAAAGGACTATGATAGATCCCCTACACTTGTGGGTCATCAGTAGGCCGCGTAAAGAAGAAGTAGAAGACCCTCCCCCATGTTCGGTAAGGACTCCTATGTACGTAGAAAGGCAAGTGTTGAGTCCGGATGTATCAATTACGTCCTCCCAAGTAGTTCTTGTAACCCTAGTCCCCTCTGGCGTGTATATAAGCCAGGGGATTTAATCTGTAGAGGGGATCATCGTCATCACAATATCCTCATAGGTTAGACTTTGGGGTTTAGCCATTACGATCTTGAGGTAGATCAACTCTTGTACTCATATTCATCCATATTAATATAGCAGGAAATCAGATCGGATCTAAATCCAACCACGATGAGATCGATCCTTTCCCGATCACTCACCGAGTGGCAGCAGCTGAGGACGGAGCCGAAGAGACTCCCCCTCTCGAGACGAAGACCGACACAGTTCGGATCTCCAAACCCATCGAGCTGAACACTCCCCTTTCGGGAGGTACCTTATGTTTCGCGAGCTATGGGATTAGCACCGGGCCCAGGGAACGATTAGACCCTGTCAAGCCCGGACCACCCACATCGGAGGTTGTCGAAACTCCGAATACCAATTTGGGTCGGGATTCAAAATAACCAACACCCACCCACCCTGGGAAAAACTCTCCAAGTAAATCCGGACTCCCGGACATAGATGATCTCGCGAACATACAACAGCAGCCCGAGGAAACGGTCAACCACTTCTGGGCCAGGTTCCTACTTGTTAAAAACAAGATCCTGGACTGCTGCGACGACGAAGCGGTTTCCATATTTTACCGCAATTGCAGGGAGGAGGGCATCTCGAACGCCCTCAACCAATGTCGTGTTCTGAGTTTCACAGACCTATCGCAGTTAGTACGAAAGTATTGCACAATGGAAAATACTTGGAAAGCCCAGAATACACCTCTTGACCAGTCCATATCCATATAGTACACTACCAATGCGAAACGGACATACCCTAGTAGGTCATCCGACAGCATGCCTATTGGCAAGAAGAACAAACCTTTTTTAAGGCACATGTCCGTACTGGACGAACTACTCGATACACCTTGCCAAATACACGCAACCCCGGACAATGTCCCAAACCATTGCCTTAGAGCATGTTGGGTACTCCGGCAGGTAGCAAAGAGCGGTACGACAATTCTTGCCGCCACCGTATCAAGGGAGAAGGACGTCGATGTCTTCACCATCTTTGAGACATTCTCTTTGGATAACCACCGCAAGAGAGCGAATAGCAAACTTGCCGAGGTTTACCAAATTAGCTCCGCAAGCCCATGGAGCGACACGACAATTAGTTTTTCTATCGAAGACGCACCTCGAGTCCAGCCAATCCGAGCATCAGCAGCTCTTGTACTAGATCCAATAGTGGACGGCTTCCGCCTCACTAAAGTACTTATGGACGGAGGAAGCGGACTAAACCTCATATACGAGGAAACACTTGCAAAAATGCAGGTCGAGAAATACCGCATTGAGCACACCACCACAACCTTTAGAGAAATTATACCAAGCCGTGAAGCCCGGTGTTCGGGAAGCATTAAGCTCGATGTAGTATTCGGCACATCCGACAACTACAGATCGGAGGAACTACTCTTCCACATTGTGCCCTTTCATAGCGGATACCACGCCCTTCTAGGACGGGACGCTTTCTCACGCTTTCAAGCTATACCCCATCATGAGTACATGAAGCTTAAAATGCCAGGGCCCAATGGAGTGATCACATTAACAAGTGACCCAGATAGAGCACTCCGTGCTGAAAACAAGATGGCATCCTTAGCCTTAGAGGCATTATCCGAAGCCCTCGCGGCCGAAGAATTAACCACCCTATGACCAAAGGTGGATAAGGACGATGTAGTCCTCGCCAAAAGATCAAAGTCTACCTCCTTCAAGCCAGCAGATGAAATCATAAAATTCCAAGTGCACCCAACGGACCCTAACAAGACAACATCCATCGGGGCACAGCTGGATCCGGCGGTGGACAGCGCGTTACGCGCCTTCCTTTGGGAAAATTGGGATATATTCGCCTGTCACCCTTCAGATATGCTGGGAATCCCATGCAGGCTGGCCGAACACAGCGTTAATATTATCAAAGGGTTCAAACCGGTCAAGCAGTCACTGCGATGGTTTTCCGAACCCAAAAGACAAGCAATGGGAAAAGAGCTAGCCAAGCTATTGGAAGGCGGATTCATCAGAGAAATTAAACACCCGGATTGGCTAGCCAACCTAGTCATGGTACCGAAGAAGGATAAATCCTAGCGCCTCTGCGTCGACTTTACAGACCTAAATAAGGCCTGTCCAAAGGATCCCTTTCCTTTGCCCCGCATTAATCAAATCATCGATGCAACGGCCGGACACGACTCATTGAGCTTCCTTGATGCTTATTCCGGATACCATCAGATAAAGATGAAGGAATCCGATCAGGCCGCAACGACATTTATTACCTTGTACGACCCTTTTTGTTTCAACACTATGCCCTTTGGACTCAAAAACACCGGCGCCATGATATGTCCATTTTGCATCATGCTTTTATGTTGATATTTATTGCACTATGGGTTGTTATTACACATTATGTCACAATACTTATGCCTTTTCTCTCTTATTTTACAAGGTTTACATCAAGAGGGAGAATGCCGACAGCTGGAATTCTGGGCTGGAAAAGGAGCAAACATTGGAGACCTATTTTGCACAACTCAAAAAGCTTCGAAACTCCACAAAACACCGTTTCAGAAAATATAAAAAATATCTGGCGAAAGAGATCTGCCAGGGGGGCCACCACCTATCCACGAGGGTGGGGGGCGCCCCCCTGGGCGCGCCCCCTGCCTCGTGGGCCAGCCGATGACCCCCCGATGCCCATCTTCTCCTATATGGGGTGTTTTGACCTAGAAAAAATCATAAGGAGGCTTTCGGGACCAGACGCCTCCGTCTCGAGGAGGAACCTTGGCGGAACCAATCTAGGGCTCCGGCAGAGCTGTTCTGCCGGGGTTACTTCCCTCCGGGAGGGGGAAATCGTCACCGCCGTCATCACCAACAACTCTCCCATCTTGGGGAGGGTTATCTTCTTCAACATCTTCACTAGCACCATCTCCTCTCAAACCCCAGTTCATCTCTTGTATCCAATCTATGTACCAGAACCTCAGATTGGTACCTGTAGGTTGCTAGTAGTGTTGATTACTCCTTGTAGTTGATGCTAGTTGGTTTACTTGGTGGAAGATCATATGTTCATATCCATTATGCATATTAATAATCCTATGATTATGAACATGAATATGCTTTGTGAGTAGTTATGTTTGTTCCTGAGGACATGGGAGAAGTCTTGCTATAAGTAGTCATGTGAATTTGGTATTCGTTCGATATTTTGATAAGATGTATGTTGTCTCTCCTCTAGTGGTGTCATGTAAACGTTGACTACATGACACTTCACCATTGTTTGGGCCTAGAGTAAGGAAAATGGAAGTAATAAGTAGATGATGGGTTGCTAGAGTGACAGAAGCTTAAACCCTAGTTTATGTGTTGCTTCATAAGGGGCTGATTTGGATCCATATGTTTCATGCTATGGTTAGGTTTACCTTAATACTTCTTTTGTAGTTGTGGATGCTTGCAATAGAGGTTAATCATAAGTGGGATGCTTGTCCAAGTAAGGGCAGCACCCAAGCACCGGTCCACCCACATACCAAATTATCAAAGTAACAAACGCGAATCATATGAACGTGATGAAAACTAGCTTGGCGATAATTCCCATGTGTCCTCAGGAGCGCTTTCCTTCATATAAGAGTTTGTCCAGGCTTGTCATTTGCTACAAAAAGGATTGGTCCATCTTGCTGCACCTTATTTACTTTTACTATTTGTCACTTGCTACCATTTATCTTATCACAAAACTATATGTTACCGATAATTTCAGTGCTTGCAGAAAATACCTTACTGAAAACTGCCTATCATTTCCTTCTGCTCCTCGTTGGGTTCGACACTCTTACTTATCGAGAGGTCTAAGCTATATCCCCTACACTTGTGGGTCATCAAGACTCTTTTCTGGCACCATTGTCAGGGAGTGAAGCGCCTTTGGTAAGTGGAATTTGGTAAGGAAAAATTTATATAGTGTGCTGAAATTTACTATGACTTGTTACTATGGCTCATAATCCTTTGAGGGGCTTGTTCGGGGTATCTTCACCCCGACCAGTAGAGCAAAGAGTTGCTCCTCAACCTTCTGAACCTACTGAAAATGTTTGCTTTGAAATTCCTTCGGGTATGATAGAGAAACTGCTAGCTAATCCCTTTACAGGAGATGGAACACTGCATCCCGATTTGCACCTAATCTATGTGGATGAAGTTTGTGGATTATTTAAGCTTTCAGGTATGCCCAAGGATGTTATCAAGAAGAAGGTCTTCCCTTTATCTTTGAAAGGAGATGCATTGACATGGTTTAGGCTATGTGATGATATTGGATCATGGAACTACAATCGATTGAAGTGTGAATTTCATCAGAAGTTCTATCCTATTCATCAGGTTCATCGTGATCGTAATTATGTATATAATTTTTGGCCGCGCGAAGGAGAAAGCATCGCCGAAGCTTGGGGGAGGCTTAAGTCAATGTTATATTCATGCCCCAATCATGAGCTCTCAAGAGAAATGATCATTCAAAAATTTTATGCTTGGCTTTCTCTCAATAATCGCTCCATGCTCGATACTTCTTGTACTGGTTCTTTTATGATGAAGACTATTGAATTCAAATGGGATTTATTGGAAAGAATTAAACGCAGCTCTGAAGATTGGGACCTCTACGAAGGTAAGGAGTCACGTATAACCCCTAAGTTTGATTGTGTTAAATCTTTTATGGATACTGATTTTTTTCGTGAATTTCCGTGAATCATTTGCTACTCATGTTGATCTCCCTAAGGAGAAGTGGTTTAAATACCATCCTCCCATTGATGTAAAAGTAGTTGAACCTGTTAAAGTTGAAGAAAAGGCTATCACTTATAATGTTCATCCTATTTGTCGTGGAATTGTCACGGTAGATGTCCTTGGTATGAGGACTTAGTCGCGAGGCCAACGCATCTATGTGGTAGCTTGAGAGGGGTTGAGAGGAATCGAGAGATGCATCACAAGGCAAGGATTTAGACAGCTTCGGGCTCCGGTAAACATTATCCGGTAACAACCCTACATGCTATTTGAGGCTAGATCTCATTATGACCCTCATGGAGTCGCCGGTAAACTGGCTCTCCTTTAGTTCTGTCTTGCACTAAAGAATATAGCTCCTCTAACTTGTGAGAACTTGTCCCTCTTTGGGGAGCCCTGCCCCTCCTTATATATGTTGAAGGGGCGGGTTACATGACTAGTCCTAATAGGATTAGGATTACTCTATTACAAGGAGTCCTAGTCTTGCATCCTTTGTAGGAGAATATTCCTTGTGCTTTCTTCATAAACCGGCCCACCATAGCATGAACCGGCCTTCTGGGCCTTGGGCCTTGTCATCCATCTAAAACACCCACCGGATCACCAATGAGTCGCCAGGCTTGTGAATCGTCAGACCAGTGAACCGCCAGACTCATAAGTCGCCAATCCTCCGGCGGTTTACTAATGAAACGCCAAGTCCGGCCGGGTTACGCCACGGGGTATATCCCCGACACTATTGTTCCTACTGCTTATATTGAGAAACCGCCTTTCCCTGTTAGGATAACGGATCATGCTAAAGCTTTAACTATGGTTCGTAAGAGCAATACTAGAACACCTACACCTTCTGAGCAAATTAGCCCCCAGTTTAGCTTGGATTTATCCATGGTAAACTTATGCTGCAAAATAAACACAAGAACAAATCTGACAGGTTGTGCTCCGGGTTAAGAATTCTTGTAAACCGACACCTGACCATCCGTAAGTCCTTGTCCTTTCCTTCTTCTAGAAAATCCGGGTCAACGGACCAGCTTCATAATCAACTTGCTTGCATAAGAAATATTGTAAATCAAGAATCCATTTGAATCGGCCTTGAATGCTCTGACTTGACAAAAATATTGGTCTTTGAAATATTCAACTGATATACAGCTGGCTTGAAGATGCTGGTTTATGATTACCACCATTGTCGGTTTATAAAAACTGATGATTACGGGTTATGATTGTTGCCAATGCCGGGTCACACAATTAATCTTCCTGATTTCCTCAAAACTGAGAATTTGAAGACGTTCCTCCTTTATATGCATATTACCTTGAAGAAATCAAGATTGTTCATCCCAGTCACTAGTAAAGACCGAATACTCCACATATGTAGCCCCCAAGTACCGGGTTATCATGCTTGCAGCAACCTGGGACTTGTAATTGTCTTATGCTGATAAAAACTTCAACCAGTGTAGCCCCCAAGGGCCGGGTTATTATGTAATAATGAGCAGGGACTTTATAAAAATGATCATGTAGACTTGAAGAGCAACGTGTAGCCCCCAAGGGCCGGCTCAGTAAGATAATATTGAGCCGGGACTTTATATATACTTCTTTGAAAAGAACATCATATGATGTAACCCCCATCATGGGGCTTGAAACCACGTCCACAAGGTTAAGAGCTTTGTGTTTTACCAACTGAGCAGTGGATCCTTCAATATAATGTATTAATACTTGTGTACCTTGAATTGTTGACAGGAGCAATTGGTAGCCCCCAAGGGCCGGCCCATTACAATGTGATGAGTCGGGTCTTCAATAAGGTGAGCAAAAAATGACTTTTCATTAGCCCCCAAGTGTCATGGTGCATGCATGCATCGACATGAGACTTGTATATTTGATGTAATCTCAACTTGAATAATGTAGCCCCCAAGTGCCGGGTCGTAAGCCTGCAGCGACTCAGGACTATTCCTTCAATTGTAGAATAGATCATTTCCATTGATAATATGATAGCCATTGCACTAAAGCGACTTTGAAAACCTTAATCTTAATACTGGTTATTGATAACCATAATAAAAATCCATCCATGTTGGCTATTTGAAGATTTGAATAATATAACCCGGTTTGAAAACCGGTTCCAGTGATATTTGATCACAACCAGGCCGTGTTAATAAACACCGGTCATTATTTTATCTCATACTGGCGACTTATAGTCGAAAGCCAGGCCGGTTTAATAAACACCGGTCATTATATTATCTCATACATGGCCTAGGTTTTATAACCTGAACTGTATATAGAATATAAAACATATATCATACCTATGATTAAGTTTTGCACCATTGGCCTTAATCAATAATCGGTAGTAAAGACAATGATCCAAGCTGCAAATATTGATGACTCCCTCGATCATTTGCCGGTTCATGATGGAACCGTACCGGGTTATGATAAACTCCGGTTTAACTATAGACAATACTGGCGATTTATAATCAAACCAGACCGGCTCTGTAAACGCAGGTGTAGTGGCAACTTATAGTCATCCACTCCCTGAATCAATGGACTTGGATGAACACCAATGACCTTGAAGATAAAGATTTGACAAAGCATAAAAAATAAAAAATAAATTTTTGGGCAAATAAGACCATGTAGTCGAGGCTTTTTACGAGCTGCCAGGCTCCAAATTCGAGGCTTTTTATGAGCTGCCAGGCTACTATCATTAACCATTTTGCGAAGCCTGTTAAGATGGTCCTCAATCCTTAACCAAATCATCAATGTTCAATGCTACCAAGTTCAAACAATCTATAAATATTGACTTGTGTAATCACTTGATGATCGTCAATTTAAGGTTACCAAGTTCAGGGTCTGTAAAGATTGACTTGTGTGTACGTTCAACGGGTCGTACCAGGTTTACCTGGACGGAGTGACTTACTTGATGCAGGTAGGTTAATTCGGGGTTTTAGGTATATACACCAAGCTTCCAAGCCGTGTTTACTACAAGGGTTGTCAACTCGTTGATGTCTTGCATCAGGAGCCCCCAGGTAGCATTTGAGCATTGCTCGTCGGGGCCTATGTTTGAGTTGTGCTAGGCATCAAACTCTCTTTTGCCCCTCATCATCATGTGGAAATTGCCGAAGCAACCAGAGCTATGCTCTTATGATGGCCTTGATGTGGTCGCCGGATCAAGAGGGTAGTTAGAACTCCACTTTATAAACAGAAGCCCCCATGTGATATTTTTCTGAGTTGTGCTCGCCAGGTGCCTATGTTTGAGTTGTGCTGCGCAACAAACTCTCTTTGGTCCTGTTAACTTTTCCTGAGAACTCGAACTTGCGAGAGATTATTCTTCTTGAACCGGATGTTAAATCGGTTATTGAGAGCTTCAAAGCTTTGTGGGAGACATCTTTCCCTTGCATCGGATTTTAAACCGGAATCTTCATTTTCAGCCAGAATGTTTCTGACGGCCCTTAAACTCGAACTTGCGAGAGATTAATTCTTTTTGAACCGGAGATTCTTAAACCGGATTTGAGAGCTTCAGAGCTTTGTTGGAGACAAAATTCCCTTGAACCGGATTGTAAACCGGATATTTGAGTCAGGTCATCGTAGCCCCCGAGTCTTGAGACTGGTCGAGGAGTTGGCTTGAGACTCTCCATATTTGATCATAGCATAAGGTGTCCATCATTGTTGTTGACAGTGTGATATGAATCCATAGAAAATTGAGGTGACTGCGGCGGGTTATCAATGATCCCGTATGAGCCGTGTCAGCAACTCGGCCAATGGTTCCTTCCAACTGGCGATTTGAAGTTAACCAAACTGTAGTGGCAGCGATTTGTGCGCCTGCCCATTGAGCCACCCAGTGCAGACGACGGTTGATAGTATGATAATTTGTCTCCATTTTGTTGAAAGAAAACCGGGCTACCCAAGCTGTGACTTGCTCATATTCAATAAATAGCTCATGCAGATAGGTGCGGCCCGGTATGTTGATGTAGACCAGGCCGCAAGAAATTCTCCATAATTGACCGTAATATCAACTGGCATATAATTGAACAGCGGAATGCTGTAATATGGTGAAATTTATCGGCAAAGATGGCAAGTTGATGACCTTCGCAATACTTATTGTATATCCCAATATGAATCATTCAATAAACTTGGTGATATGGTGGCCACTTCTGTAGCAGACAATTTGTCCTGCCCATGAAAATATATAGACCAAAGTAATTGTTCTTTGACAAAGATAATATTTGCCAATAAAATAGACTTAGATAGACATCACCTGACTTTTTCTGGATGATAGATGATTCTTATATATATATATCATATATCATCCATGAATAATCCAGAGCGATTTCAATGACACTTTAATCATTTTCTCGAGGAGACCTCAAAGATAACCCAGTGGGTTAAAGCCCGCAAGATGAGCGTGGCAGGAGCAGGACCACCGGCAGCTCGCAGCGGCGGTTTGGATGCAACACCCGCAAGGAAGACGATGGACGGGCGGTTTAAAATGGCACCATGACGGTTTAGGGCCCTGCATTAGATAACTTTGCAAGCCGGAGTAATTGCTCTTTTAAAGGAAGCGATATATACTATAAAAATATACTGGATGGACTTCACCTGAAAAAATTATCCACCGCAGAGTTGATTATCATCACGGTGAAACTGACATCAATCACGGCCGAGTCAACCATAGGAGCAGACAGATGAGTCGGCCGCAATATTACTGGCAGGTGTGGATAGGTGAGTTGTCCTCCTCGTTGTAAGCCAGGCGGATGGGTGAGTCAACCGTGTCGTGTTGATATAAACTGGGCCGTAGAGGCGATGACTTGCGTATGGCGGGTCAAATGTACGACCATCGCTCTTAATTGCCCTGCATCAAAAAATACCGCAAGCCAGAGTACTTGTTTTTCAAAGAAATAAAATATGTACCGGTATAATACATAGGAAAAATAACACCTGGTATTTTTGTCGGATGAACTGGATGCTGATAGTGGATAATGCTATTTCACCTTGGTCCTTTCCATCCCAACAGTAGTAGTATTATTCCTTGATTCTTGCACAAACTTTGCTGTTGTTTTGACTGATCTTTTGACTCGCTGCTTTTGAATAATCCAGTTCATTGGAGCCTCCACGTAATATGTCAAAGTACTTGATATTACTTTGGGGTTAAGGCCGAGGCAGAAAACAACGGAGTTGGAGGCGTCCGGGCTCTCTGCTCATGACCACGTCTGTATCTGGGTCATGCAAGAACACCCTTGATTCAGCGATAGAAGCGGACGGTGGAAATCGGCAAGATGGCTGTTCGATAGTTCCGAGGCATCATGGGCGGACCGAGACCCGGCATGATAGAACGATGCCTGCTCGGTAGAATCAGCGACTTGGTAATGGCGACTTAAAAACTGCGGGTGCCGCTGAGGTAGCACAGGACCAGTTCGTGGATGAAGCGACGACTCTCCAGTAGTAGATGTTGAGTCCGATGGCGACTCGAGGGCGACTTAGTGCCGCACCAGCAGGGGACAGGTCGCGGAAGTGCCATGAAAACGAAAGTGATCCATGGCGGCTCAGAAACGGAGATGAAGCCCTTTGTCAGGGGCGGCTCAAAACGGAGCGTGGCAGAGGCAGCTCAGGGTGGATCTTAGCGGAGGCGGGGAGACGCCGGGGAGGCTCGGAGTCGCGTCCGCGAGGCGCCCCGAGGCCGCGCCGATCGGTTGACAAGGCCTTCGGCGACTCGGAGCATGGTTGATGCAACGACGGAGTCCGTGCCCTTCTCTGGGTCGTGGCCAGCTTGACCACTTTTGGTAGTTGATGGCTAGGTTTTCGCCGCGAATCTTCTTGGTGACTTGGAGCGAAAAAAGTACTCCAGTAATTTCACGGAGCGGGTGATCTATGCCTCGGCAGATCGCAGATCGGTCGCGGACCATGTAGACATGACTCTTGTTTTTGTCGATCTTTCTTCTGTTTTTGTTGATGGTGCAAAAGTGGTAGGTATCTTCATCCGGAAAATCAAGAACCTCTCGATCCTAAAAAAGGATCCCTCCAAGAACTCAACACCACCGTGCTAATATTTGTAACTTGAAACAGGGACTATGGATTAAACGAAGATTAGCTAAGGACGAGGTGACGATGCGCGTGGGAAATGATTCCAAAGTCGATGTGATCGCCATCGGCACGCTACCTCTACATCTACCTTCGGGATTAGTTTTAGACCTGAATAATTGTTATTTGGTGCCAGCGTTAAGCATGAACATTATATTTGGATGTTGTTTATTATGAGACGGTTATTCATTTAAATAAGAGAATAATGGTTATTCTATTTTTATGAATAATATCTTTTATGGTCATGCACCCTTGAAGAGTGGTCTATTCTTGTTGGATATCGATTGTAGTGATACACATATTTATAATATTGAAGCCAAAAGATGCAAGCTTAATAATGATACTGCAACTTACTTGTGGCACTGCCGTTTAGGTCATATTGGTGTAAAGCGCATGAAGAAACTCCATAGTGATGGACTTTTGGAATCACTTGATTATGAATCACTTGGTGTTTGCAAACCATGCCTCATGGGCAAGATGACTAAAACTCCGTTCTCCGGAACAATGGAGGGAGCAACAGATTTGTTGGAGATCATACATACAGATGTATGTGGACCAATGAGTGTTGAAGCTCGCGGCGGGTATCGTTATTTTCTGACCTTCACTGATGATTTGAGCAGATATGGGTATATCTACTTAATGAAACACAAGTCTGAAACATTTGAAAAGTTCAAAGAATTTCAGAGTGAAGTAGAGAATCATCGTAACAAGAAAATAAAGTTTCTACGATTTGATCGTGGAGGTGAATATTTGAGTTACGAGTTTGGTCTTTATTTGAAACAATGTGGAATAGTTTCACAACTCACGCCACACGGAACACCACATCGTAATGGTGTGTCCGAACGTCGTAACCGTACTTTATTGGATATGGTGCGGTCTATGATGTCTCTTACCGATTTACCACTACCGTTTTGGGGTTATGCTTTAGAGACAACTACATTCACGTTAAATAGGGCACCATCAAAATCCGTTGAGACGACGCCTTATGAACTGTGGTTTGGCAAGAATCCAAAGTTGTCGTTTCTTAAAGTTTGGGGCTGTGATGCTTATGTGAAAAAGCTTCAACCTGATAAGCTCGAACCCAAGTTGGGGAAATGTGTCTTCATGGGATACCCAAAGGAGACAGTTGGGTACACCTTCTATCACAAATCTGAAGGCAATATATTCGTTGCTAAGAGTGGATCCTTTCTAGAGAAGGAGTTTCTCTCGAAAGAAGTGAGTGGGAGGAAAGTAGAACTTGGTGAGGTAATTGTACCTTCTCCCGAATTGGAAAGTAGTACATCACAGAAACTAGTTCCAGTGATTCCTACACCAATTAGTGAGGAAGCTAATGATGATGATCATGAAACTTCAGATCAAGTTTCTGCTGAACTTCGTAGGTCAACCAGAGTTCGTTCCGCACCAGAGTGGTACGGCAACCCAGTTCTGGAACTCATGTTACTAGACCATGATGAACCTACGAACTATGAGGAAGCGATGATGAGCCCAGATTCCGCGAAATGGCTTGAGGCCATGAAATCTGAGATGGGATCCATGTATGAGAACAAAGTGTGTACTTTGGTTGACTTGCCCGATGATCGGCAAGCCATCGAAAATAAATGGATCTTTAAGAGGAAGACCGACGCAGACGGTAATATTACTGTTTACAAAGCTCGACTTGTTGCGAAAGGGTTTCGACAAGTTCAAGGAGTTGACTACGATGGGACTTTCTCACCCGTAGCGATGCTTAAGTCTGTCCGAATCATGTTAGCAATTGCCGCATTTTATGATTATGAAATCTAGCAAATGGATGTCAAAACTGCATTCCTGAATGGATATCTCAAAGAAGAGTTGTATATGATGCAACCAGAAGGTTTTGTCGATCCTAAAAGTGCTAACAAAGTGTGCAAGCTCCAGCAATCCATCTATGGACTGGTGCAAGCATCTCGGAGTTGGAATATATGCTTTGATGAGGTGGTCAAAGCATATGGTTTTATACAGACTTTTGGAGAAGCCTGTTTTTACAAGAAAGTGAGTGGGAGCTCTGTAGCATTTCTGATATTATATGTGGATGACATGTCATTGATTGGAAATGATATAGAATTTCTGGATAGCATAAAAGGATACTTGAATAAGAATTTTTCAATGAAAGACCTCGGTGAAGCTGCTTACATATTAGGCATAAAGATCTATAGAGATAGATCAAGACGCTTAATTGGACTTTCACAAAGCACATACCTTGATAAAGTTTTGAAGAAGTTCAAAATGGATCAGTCAAAGAAAGGGTTCTTGCCTGTGTTACAAGGTGTGAAGTTGAGTAAGACTCAATGCCCGACCACTGCAGAAGATAGAGAGAAAATGAAAGTCATTCCCTATGCCTCAGCCATAGGATCTATCATGTATGCAATGTTGTGTACCAGACCTGATGTGTGCCTTGCTATAAGTCTAGCAGGGAGGTACCAAAGTTGTTGGAAATATGCCCTAGAGGCAATAATAAAAGAGTTATTATTATATTTCCTTGTTCATGATAATCGTTTATTATCCATGCTATAATTGTATTGATTGGAAACTTAAATACATGTGTGGATAAATAGACAAACTTTGTGTCCCTAGTAAGCCTCTTCAGGACTAGCTCGTTGATCAAAGATGACCGCGGTTTCCAGGTCATAGACATGAGTTGTCATTTGATAACGGGATCACATCATTAGGAGAATGATGTGATGGACGAGACCCAAACGTTAAACATAGCTTTTGATCGTATCAGTTATCGCTATAGTTTTCTGCATGTCAAGTATAAGTTCCTACGACCATGAGATCATGTAACTCACTGACACCGTAGGAGTGCCTTGTGTGTGCCAAACATCGCAACGTAACTGGGTGACTATAAAGGTACTCTACAGGTATCTCCGAAGGTGTCTGTTGAGTTGACATGGATCGAGACTGGGATTTGTCACTCCGTGTGACGGAGAGGTATCTCCGGGCCCACTCGGTAATACGTCATCTCAATGAGCTCAAAGTGACTAAGTAGTTAGTCACGGGATTATGTATTACGGAACGAGTAAAGAGACTTGCCGGTAACGAGATTGAACTAGGTATAGAGATACCGACGATCGAATCTCGGGCAAGTAACATACCGACGAGACAAAGGGAACTGTATACGGGATTGCCTGAATCCTTGACATCGTGGTTCATCCGATGAGATCATCGAGGAACGTGTGGGAACCAATATGGGTATCCAGATCCCGCTATTGGTTATTGACCTGGGAGTGTCTCGGTCATGTCTGCATAGTTTCCGAACCCGCAGGGTCTGCACACTTAAGGTTCGGTGACACTAGGGTTGTTAGTGAGAACAGTGCATGGTAACCGAAGGTTGTTCGGAGTCCCGGATGAGATCCTGGACGTGACGAGGGTCTCCGGAATGGTCCGGGGACGAAGATTGATATATAGGATGAGAGTGAACGGAGTCCGGAAGTGTTCCGGGGAGCACCGGGGAGTCGTCGGATGACCGAAAGGGGTTTCGGGGGGTCCCGGTAATTGTTACGGGCCCTATGGGCCACAAGTGGGAGACGCAACAGCCCTCATGGGGCTGTGCGCCCCCCCTTGGGCCCTCTCCACCTGCGCATGGGGGCTGGCCCCCCCTTAGGGCAGCCGCACCCTTTGGAGTGGGGGCAAGGCACTTGGGGGGGGGGGGGAATCCTAGCCCCTGGGCCGCCGCCCCTCCCATCTCCCCTTGGCCGCCGCCCCTAGGGGGAAACCCTAGGGCGCCCCCTCCCCTCTCTCCCCCCTATATAAAGAGAGGCAGAGGGAGGGCAGCAACACAAGTTCATGCCTTGGCGCTGCCCTCCCTCCACCGTAGAGATCTTCAACTAGACAGTAGTGCTTGGCGAAGCCCTGCTGAAATTCCTCCACCACCATCTCCACCACGCCGTCGTGCTGCTGGGTTTCTCCGTCAACTTCTCCTTCCCCCTTGCTGGATCAAGAAGGAGGAGACGTCCCCAAGCTGTACGTGTGAAGAATGCGGAGGCACCGTCCGTTCGGTGCTAGGATCTTCGGCGATCTGAATCGCGGCGAGTACGACTCCATCAACCGCGTTCTTGAACGCTTCCGCTTAGCGATCTACAAGGGTATGTGGATCCAACTCTCCCCTCGTAGATGCATCTCCTAGATTGATCTTGGTGAGCGTAGGAAAATTTTTGTTTCCCATGCAACGTTCCCAACAGTGGTATCAGAGCTAGGTTCTTGCGTAGATGCTTTCACGAGTAGAACACAAAGGGGTTTTGTGGGCGTTGATGTTTAGATTGCTTCCCTCCTTGGTCTTTCTTGATTCAGCGGTATTATGGGATGAAGCGGCCCGGACCAACTTTACATGTCCACGTACGTGAGACCGGTTCCATCGACAGACATGCGACTTTTGTTGCATAAGATGGCTGGCGGGTGTCTGTCTCTCCCATCTTAGTTGAATCGGATTCGACGAAGGCGGTCCTTGTAGAAGGTTAAATAGCAACTTAAATATCACCGTTGTGGCTTTGCGTAGGTAAGAAGCGTTCTTGCTAGATACCCATAGCAGCCACGTAAAACATGCAACAACAATTTAGAGGACGTCTAACTTGTTTTTGCAGGGTATGTATGTGATATGATATGTCCAATGACATGATGAGATATATTTGATGTATGAGATGATCATGTTGTAATAGTTAATATCGACTTGCATGTCGATGTATACGGCAACCGGCAGGAGCCATAGGGTTGTCTTTAATTTTTTGTATGACCTGCGTGTCAATCATGTCGATGTAATGCTTTACTTTATCGCTAAACGGTAGCAATAGTAGTAAGAGCATGGTGGGCGCGCGACAACCCCGATGGCGACACGATGATGGAGATCGTGATGATGGGGATCATGGTGTTACGCCGGTGACGATGGAGATCATGCCGGTGCTTTGGAGATGGAGATCAAAAGCACGAGTTGATGGCCATATCATGTCACTTATGATTTGCATGTGATGTTAATCCTTTTATGCATCTTATTTTGCTTAGGACGACGGTAGCATTATAAGATGATCCCTCACTAAAAATTTCAAGATAAAATTGTGTTCCCCCGAGTGTGCGCCGTTGCGAAGGTTCGTCGTTTCGAAGCACCACGTGATGATCGGGTGTGATAGACTCTACGTTCGCATACAACGGGTGCAAGCCAGTTTTGCACATGTAGAACACTCGGGTTAGACTTGACGAGCCTAGCATGTACAGACATGGCCTCGGAACACGGAAGACCGAAAGGTCGAGCATGAGTCATATAGTAGATATGATCAACATGAAGATGTTCACCATTGACACCACCTCATCTCACGTGATGATCGGACTTGGGTTGGTGGATTTGGATCATGCCACGCTTGAATGACCAGAGGGATGTCAATTTGAGTGGGAGTTATAAGTAATTTGATTAGTTAAAACTCACTTATCATGAACAATAGTCTAAGATGTCTTTGCAAATCTTTGGTTGTAGATGGCTCCCGCAATAGCTCCCCTGAATTTTAATGCGTTCCTAGAGAAAACTAAGCTGAAAGATGATGGGAGCAACTTTGTGGACTGCCTCCGCAATCTGAGGATCATCCTCACAGCTGCCCAAAAGGTTTATGTCCTAAATGCACCGCTAGGTGAACCCCCCGCTCCGGCCTCTGTGGACGTTATGAACGCCTGGCAGTCGCGTGCGGATGACTACTCAGTAGTGCAGTGTGCCATGTTGTATAGATTGGAAGGAGGACTTCAAAGGCGTTTTGAACGTCATGGAGCATATGAGATGTTCCAGGAGTTGAAGTTCATCTTTGAGAAGAATGCCAAGATCGAGAGGTATGAGACCACCGATAAATTCTTTGCTTGCAAGATGGAGGAGAATTCGTCTGTCAGTGAGCACTTACTGAAGATGTCTGGGTACTATACCCGCATAGCTGATCTGGGACTTGTGTTCCCGGAGGAGGCTATCATTGACAGAATTCTCCAGTCACTCCCACCTAGCTACAAGAGCTTCGTGCAGCAGTATAACATGCAAGGGATGAACAAATCCATCGCCGAGCTGTTTTCGATGCTGAAAGTCGCTGAGGCAGACATCCAGAAGGAGTATCAAGTGTTGATGGTCAATAAAACTACCAGTTTCAAGAAGAATGGCAAGGGCAAGAAGGGTAACTCTAAGAAGGGTGGCAAGGCAGTTGCTCATCCAATGAAGAAACCCAAGGCTGGGCCCAAGCCAGAGACTGAGTGTTTCTATTGCAAGGGGAACAGCCACTGGAAGCGGAACTGCCCCAAGTATCTGGCAGACAAGAAGGGGGCCAACAACAACAACAAGCAAGGTATATGTGATATACATGTTATTGATGTGTACCTTACCAACTCTCGTTGTAGTGCCTGGGTATTTGATACCGGTTCGGTTGCTCACATTTGCAACTCTAAACAGGAACTACGGAATAAACGGAGGCTGGCGAAGGACGAAGTGACGATGCGCGTGGGGAATGGTTCCAAGGTTGATGTGATCGCCGTCGGCACGCTCGCTCTTCGATTACCATCGGGATTAGTTATGAACCTGAATAATTGTTATTTAGTGCCTGCGTTGAGCATGAACATTATATCTGGATCTTGTTTGATGCGAGACGGTTACTCATTTAAATCAGAGAATAAAGGTTGTTCTATTTATATGGGTAATATCTTTTATGGTCATGCACCCGAAGTAGGGGGTTTATTCTTATTGAATCTCGATAGTGATGATACACATGTTCATAACATTGATGCCAAAAGATGTAGAGTTGATAACAATAGTACCACTTTCTTGTGGCACTGCCGTCTGGGTCATATCGGCGTGAAACGCATGAGGAAGCTCCATGCTGATGGACTTTTGGAGTCTCTTGATTTTGAATCACTTGACACATGCGAGCCGTGCCTCATGGGCAAGATGACTAAGACCCCGTTTTCAGGAACAATGGAACGGGCTAGTGACTTATTGGAAATCATACATACTGATGTGTGTGGACCGATGAGTGTCACGGCGCGCGGTGGATATCGTTATTTTCTCACCTTCACTGACGACTTAAGTAGATATGGGTATATTTACTTGATGAAGCATAAGTCTGAAACGTTTGAAAAGTTTAAGCAATTTCAGAGTGAAGTTGAGAACCATCGTAACAAGAAGATCAAGTTCCTACGATCTGATCGAGGGGGAGAGTATCTGAGTTATGAGTTTGGCAATCACTTAAGAAAATGTGGAATTGTTTCACAGTTGACGCCACCTGGAACACCACAGCGTAATGGTGTGTCCGAACGTCGTAATCGAACCCTATTAGATATGGTGCGTTCTATGATGTCTCTTGCCGATTTGCCACTATCGTTTTGGGGATATGCGTTAGAGACAGCTGCATTCACTTTAAATAGGGCTCCATCTAAGTCCGTTGAGACAACACCGTATGAACTATGGTTTGGTAAGAAACCTAAGTTGTCTTTTCTCAAAGTTTGGGGTTGCGATGCTTATGTCAAAAGGCTTCAGCCAGAAAAGCTCGAACCCAAAGCGGAAAAATGTGTCTTCATAGGATACCCAAAAGAAACTGTTGGGTACACCTTCTATCTCAGATCCGAGGGCAAAGTGTTTGTCGCTAAGAACGGGTCCTTTCTCGAGAAAGAGTTTCTCTCGAAAGAATTGAGTGGGAGGAAGGTAGAACTTGATGAGGTTATTGAACCTCTGCTTCAACCAGAGAGTAGCGCAGCACAGAAAGATGTTTTTGTGGAGCCTGCAACGGTTGAAGAGGAAGCCAATGATGATGATCAAGAAGCTTCTGATCAAGTTACTACCGAACCTCGTAGGTCGACAAGGGTACGCACTGCACCTGAGTGGTATGGTAACCCTGTCTTGGAGGTCATGTTGTTGGACAACAGTGAACCTACGAGCTATGGAGAAGCGATGGTGGGCCCGGATTCCGACAAATGGTTAGAGGCCATGAAATCCGAGATGGGATCCATGTATGAAAACAAAGTATGGACTTTGGAAGTATTACCTGAAGGGCGGAAGGCCATTCAGAATAAATGGATTTTTAAGAGGAAGACGGACGCTGACGGCAATGTCACCGTGTATAAAGCTCGACTTGTGGCAAAGGGTTTTTCACAAGTTCAAGGAATTGACTACGATGAGACTTTCTCACCCGTAGTGATGCTTAAATCCGTCCGAATCATGTTAGCAATAGCTGCATATTTCGATTATGAAATTTGGCAGATGGATGTCAAAACAGCGTTCCTTAACGGTTTTCTTAAGGAAGAGTTGTATATGATACAACCGGAAGGTTTTGTCGATCCAGAGAATGCTGACAAAGTTTGCAAACTCCAGCGTTCCATTTATGGGCTGGTGCAAGCATCTCGGAGTTGGAATCTTCGCTTTGATGAGGTGATCAAAGCGTTTGGGTTTGTACAAGTTTACGGAGAAGCTTGTATTTACAAGAAAGTGAGTGGGAGCTCTATAGCGTTTCTAATATTATATGTGGATGTCATATTGCTGATTGGAAACAATATAGAACTTTTGGATAGCGTGAAGGGGTATTCAAACAAGAGTTTTTTGATGAAGGACCTCGGTGAAGCTGCTTTCATATTGGGCATCAAGATCTATAGAGATAGATCGAGACGCCTGATAGGACTTTCACAAAGTACATACCTTGATAAAGTTTTGAAGAAGTTCAAAATGGATCAATCCAAGAAGGGGTTCTTGCCGGTGTTGCAAGGTACAAAGTTGAGTAAGACTCAATGCCCAGTAACTGCGGAAGATAGAGAAAAGATGAGTGTCATCCCCTATGCTTCAGCCATAGGCTCTATCATGTATGCAATGCTGTGCACAAGACCAGATGTCAGCCTTGCCATAAGTATGGCCGGAAGGTTTCAAAGTAATCCTGGTATGGATCACTGGACAGCGGTCAAGAATATCCTAAAGTACCTGAAAAGGACTAAGGAGATGTTTCTCGTTTATGGAGGTGATCAAGAGCTCGACGTAAAGGGTTACGTCGATGCAAGCTTTGACACTGATCCGGATGACTCTAAGTCTCAAACCGGGTACGTATATATTCTCAACGGGGGAGCGGTAAGCTGGTGCAGTTCCAAGCAAAGCGTGGTAGCCGATTCTACATGCGAAGCGGAGTACATAGCTGCCTCGGAGGCGGCAAAGGAAGGTGTCTGGATGAAGGAGTTCATGACAGATCTTGGAGTTGTGCCTAGTGCATTGAACCCAATGACTCTGTTTTGTGACAACACTGGTGCCATTGCTCTAGCCAAGGAACCAAGGTTTCACAAGAGGACCAGACACATAAAGCGACGCTTCAATTCCATCCGCGATTCAGTCAAGGAGGAGGACATAAGCATTTGCAAAGTACACACGGATTTGAATGTTGCAGATCCGTTGACTAAGCCTCTTCCACGGGCTAAGCATGATCAACACCAAGACTCTATGGGTGTTAGATTCATTACCTTGTAATGCTAGATTATTGACTCTAGTGCAAGTGGGAGACTGTTGGAAATATGCCCTAGAGGCAATAATAAAAGAGTTATTATTATATTTCCTTGTTCATGATAATCGTTTATTATCCATGCTATAATTGTATTGATTGGAAACTTAAATACATGTGTGGATAAATAGACAAACTTTGTGTCCCTAGTAAGCCTCTTCAGGACTAGCTCGTTGATCAAAGATGACCGCGGTTTCCAGGTCATAGACATGAGTTGTCATTTGATAATGGGATCACATCATTAGGAGAATGATGTGATGGACGAGACCCAAACGTTAAACATAGCTTTTGATCGTATCAGTTATCGCTATAGTTTTCTGCATGTCAAGTATAAGTTCCTACGACCATGAGATCATGTAACTCACTGACACCGTAGGAGTGCCTTGTGTGTGCCAAACGTCGCAACGTAACTGGGTGACTATAAAGGTACTCTACAGGTATCTCCGAAGGTGTCTGTTGAGTTGACATGGATCGAGACTGGGATTTGTCACTCCGTGTGACGGAGAGGTATCTCCGGGCCCACTCGGTAATACGTCATCTCAATGAGCTCAAAGTGACTAAGTAGTTAGTCACGGGATTATGTATTACGGAACGAGTAAAGAGACTTGCCGGTAACGAGATTGAACTAGGTATAGAGATACCGACGATCGAATCTCGGGCAAGTAACATACCGACGAGACAAAGGGAACTGTATACGGGATTGCCTGAATCCTTGACATCGTGGTTCATCCGATGAGATCATCGAGGAACGTGTGGGAACCAATATGGGTATCTAGATCCCGCTATTGGTTATTGACCTGGGAGTGTCTCGGTCATGTCTGCATAGTTTCCGAACCCGCAGGGTCTGCACACTTAAGGTTCGGTGACGCTAGGGTTGTTAGTGAGAACAGTGCATGCTAACCGAAGGTTGTTCGGAGTCCCGGATGAGATCCCGGACGTGACGAGGGTCTCCGGAATGGTCCGGGGACGAAGATTGATATATAGGATGAGAGTGAACGGAGTCCGGAAGTGTTCCGGGGAGCACCGGGGAGTCGTCGGATGACCGAAAGGGGTTTCGGGGGGTCCCGGTAATTGTTACGGGCCCTATGGGCCACAAGTGGGAGACGCAACAGCCCTCATGGGGCTGTGCGCCCCCCTTGGGCCCTCTCCACCTGCGCATGGGGGCTGGCCCCCCCTTAGGGCAGCCGCACCCTTTGGAGTGGGGGGCAAGGCACTTGGGGGGGGGGGGGAAACCCTAGCCCCTGGGCCGCCGCCCCTCCCATCTCCCCTTGGCCGCCGCCCCTAGGGGGAAACCCTAGGGCGCCCCCTCCCCTCTCTCCCCCCTATATAAAGAGAGGCAGAGGGAGGGCAGCAACACAAGTTCATGCCTTGGCGCTGCCCTCCCTCCACCGTAGAGATCTTCAACTAGACAGTAGTGCTTGGCGAAGCCCTGCTGAAATTCCTCCACCACCATCTCCACCACGCCGTCGTGCTGCTGGGTTTCTCCGTCAACTTCTCCTTCCCCCTTGCTGGATCAAGAAGGAGGAGACGTCCCCAAGCTGTACGTGTGAAGAACGCGGAGGCACCGTCCGTTCGGTGCTAGGATCTTCGGCGATCTGAATCGCGGCGAGTACGACTCCATCAACCGCGTTCTTGAACGCTTCCGCTTAGCGATCTACAAGGGTATGTGGATCCAACTCTCCCCTCGTAGATGCATCTCCTAGATTGATCTTGGTGAGCGTAGGAAAATTTTTGTTTCCCATGCAACGTTCCCCAACAAAAGTAATCCAGGAGTGGATCACTGGACAGCGGTCAAGAACATCCTGAAGTACCTGAAAAGGACAAATGATATGTTTCTCGTGTATGGAGGTGACAAAGAGCTCGTCGTAAATGGTTACGTCGATTCAAGCTTTGACACTGATCCGGATGACTCAAAGTCACAAACCGGATATGTATTTTTATCAAACGGTGGAGCTGTCAGTTGGTGCAGTTCCAAGCAAAGCGTCGTGGCAGGATCTACGTGTGAAGCGGAATACATAGCTGCTTCGAAAGCAACAAATGAAGGAGTCTGGATGAAGGAGTTCATATCCGATCTAGGTGTAGTACCTAGTGCATCGGGTCCAATGAAAATCTTTTGTGACAACACTGGAGCAATCGCCTGGCGAAGGAATCTAGGTTTCACAAGAGAACAAAGCACATCAAAAGACGCTTCAATTCCATCCGCGATCTAGTCAAGGAGGGAGACATAGAGATTTGCAAGATACATACGGATCTGAATGTTGCAGACCCGTTGACTAAGCCTCTTCCACGGGCAAAACATGATCAACACCAGGACTCCATGGGTGTTAAGGTCATTACTTTGCAATCTAGATTATTGACTCTAGTTCAAGTGGGAGACTGAAGGAAATATGCCCTAGAGGCAATAATAAAGATGTTATTTGTATTTCCTTATATCATGATAAATGTCTTTTATTCATGCTAGAATTGTATTAACCGGAAACTTAGTACATGTGTGAATACATAGACCAAACAGTATGTCCCTAGTATGCCTCTACTAGACTTGCTCATTGATCAAAGATGCTTATGTTTCCTAACCATAGACATGAGTTGTCATTTGATCAACGAGATCACATCATTAGGAGAATGATGTGATGGACAAGACCCATCCGTTAGCTTAGCACTATGATCATTTAGTTTTACTGCTATTGCTTTCTCCATAACTTATACATGTTCCTATGACTATGAGATTATGCAACTCCCGAATACCGGAGGAACACCTTGTGTGCTATCAAATGTCACAACGTAACTGGGTGATTATAAAGATGCTCTACAGGTGTCTCCGAAGGTGTTCGTGGTGTTGGCATAGATCAAGATTGGGATTTGTCACTCCGAGTGTCGGAGAGGTATCTTTGGGCCCTCTCTGTAATGCACATCATAATAAGCCTTGCAAGCAAATGACTAATGAGTTAGTCACGAGATGATGTATTACGGAACGAGTAAAGAGACTTGCCGGTAACGAGATTGAACTAGGTATTGAGATACCGACGACCGAATCTCGGGCAAGTAACATACCGATGACAAAGGGAACAACGTATGTTGTTATGCAGTTTGACCGATAAAGATCTTCGTAGAATATGTAGGAGCCAATATGGGCATCCAGGTTCCGCTATTGGTTATTGACCGGAGAGATGTCTCGGTCATGTCTACATAGTTCTCGAACCCGTAGGGTCCGCACGCTTAAACGTTCGTTGACGATATAGTATTTAATGAGTTATGTATGTTGGTGACCGAATGTTATTCGGAGTCCCGGATGTGATCACGGACATAACTAGGAACTCCGGAATGGTCCAGAGATAAAGATTAATATATGGGATAATAGTGTTTAACCTCCGGAAGGGTTCCGGAATTCACCGGAAGGGGTTCCGGATGTTTCCCAAAATGTTTGGGTACGAGAACACTTTATTTGGGCCAAAGGGGAAAGCCCACGAGGCTTTAGGAAAGTGCAAAAGGAAGTTTTGCAGAGACCAGATGCTAGACGCCAGGAACCCTGGCGTCATGAGGGTAGACACCGGGAACCCTGGCGTCTAGCCCTAGAGTCCGAGTGGGACTCTTTCCTTTCGGGCAAAACCGACTTTGAGGAGGCTTTTGCTCCAAGTTTCGACCCCAGGGCTCAACATATAAATAGAGGGGTAGGGCTAGCACCCAAGACACATCAAGATACACCAAGCCGTGTGCCTGCAACCCCGACCCTCTAGTTTATCCTCCATCTAGTTTCTGTAGTGCTTGGCGAAGCCCTACAGAGATTATTCTTCATCAACATCCGTCACCACGCCGTCGTGCTGCCGGAACTCATCTACTACTTCGCCCGTCTTGCTGGATCAAGAAGGCGAGGACGTCATCGAGCTGAACGTGTGCTGAATGCGGAGGTGCCGTACGTTCGGTACTAGATCGGGACGGATCGTGAAGGTGCATGACTACATCAACCGCGTTGATAAACGCTTCCGCTTTCTGTCTATGAGGGTACGTAGACACACTCTCCCCTCTCGTTGCTATGCATCTAGTAGATAGATCTTGCGTGACCGTAGGATTTTTTTTGAAATACTATGTTCCCCAACAGTGGTATCAGAGCCAGGTCTATGCGTAGATGATATGCATGAGTAGAACACAATGAGTTGTGGGCGATACTAGTCATACTGCTTACCAGCATGTCATACTTTGCTTCGGCGGTATTGTGAGATGAAGCGGCCCGGACCGACATTACGCGTATGCTTACGCGAGACTGGTTTCACTGTTATGAGCACTCGTTGCTTAAAGGTGACTGGCGGGTGTCTGTCTCTCTCAGTTTAGCTGAATCGAGTGTGGCTACGCCCGGTCCTTGTGAAGGTTAAAACAACACATACTTGACGAAACATCATTGTGGTTTTTGTATGCGTAGATAAGAACTGTTCTTGCTAAGCCCATAGCAGCCACGTAAAACTTGCAACACCAAAGTAGAGGACGTCTAACTTGTTTTTGCAGGGCATGTTATGATGTGATATGGTCAAGACATGATGAGTTATACGGTTTTGTATGAGATGATCATGTTTTGTAATGTTATCGGCAACTGGCAGGAACCATATGGTTGTCGCTTTATTGTATGAAATGAAATCGCCATGTAATTGCTTTACTTTATCACTAAGCGGCAGCGATAGTCATAGAAGCAATAGTTGGCGAGACGACAACGTTGCTACGATGGAGATCAAGGTGTCACGCCGGTGACGAAGGTGATCATGACGGTGCTTTGGAGATGGAGATCAAAAGCACAAGATGATGATGGCCATATCATGTCACATATTTTGATTTGCATGTGATGTTTATCTTATTATGCTTCTTATTTTGCTTAGAACGACGGTAGCATTATAAGATGACCCCTTACAAAATTTCAAGGTATAATTGTGCTCGCTGAGTATGCACCGTTGCGAAAGTTCGTCGTGCCGAGACACCACGTGATGATCGGGTGTGATAAGCTCTACGTTCAAATACAACAGGTGTAAGCCTGTTTTGCACACGCAGAATACTCGGGTTAAACTTGACGAGCCTAGCATATGCAGATATGGCCTCGGAACACTGGAGACCGAAAGGTCGAGCGTGAATCATATAGTAGATATGATCAACATAAGATGTTCACCATTGAAACTACTCCATCTCACGTGATGATCGGACATGGTTTAGTTGATTTGGATCACGTGATCATTTAGATCACCGGAGGGATGTCTATCTAAGTGGGAGTTCTTTAAGTAATATGATTAATTGAACTTTAATTTATCATGAACTTAGTCCTGATAGTTTTTTTGCATATCTATGTTGTTGTAGATCAATGGCCCGTGCTATCGTTCCTTTGAATTTTAATGCATTCCTAGAGAAAGCTAAGTTGAAAGATGATGGTAGCAATTACACGGACTGGGTCCATAACTTGAGGATTATTCTCATTGCTGCACAGAAGAATTATGTCCTTGAAGCACCGCTAGGTGACAAGCCCCCTCCCGCTAATGTAGACGCTTTGAACGTCTAGCAGACGCGGTCTGATGACTACACGATAGTTTAGTGTGCCATGCTCTATTGCTTAGAACCGGGACTTCAACGACGTTTTGAACGTCATGGACCATATGAGATGTTCCAGGAGTTGAAGTTAATATTTCAAGCAAATGACCGGATTGAGAAATATGAGATTTCCAATAAGTTCTATAGCTGCAAGATGGAGGAGAATAGTTCTATCAGTGAACACTTGCTCAGAATGTCTGGGTACTACAATCATATGACTCAACTTGGTTGCAAAGTTGACGAGGATAGTGTTATTGATAGAGTTCTTCAATCACTATCACCAAGCTATAAAGGTTTCGTGATGAACTATAATATGCAAGGGATGCAAGAGACAATTCCCGAGCTCTTCGCTATGCTCAAGGCTGCGGAGGTAGAAATCAAGAAGGAGCATCAAGTGTTGATGGTTAACAAGACCACTAGTTTCAAGAAAAAGGGCAAGGGAAAGAAGGGGAACTTCAAGAAGAATAGCAAGATAGTTGCTACTCCCGCGAAGAAACCCAAGTCTGGAGCCAATCCTGAAACTGAGTGCTTCTACTTCAAAGGGACTGGACACTTGAAGCAGAACTGCCCCAAGTATTTGGCGGATAAGAAGGATGGCAAGGTGAACAAAGGTATATGTGATATACATGTTATTGATGTGTACCTTACTAATACTCGTAGTAGTACCTGGGTATTTGATACCGATTCGGTTGCTAATATTTGTAACTCGAAACAGGGACTACGGATTAAACGAAGATTAGCTAAGGACGAGGTGATGATGCACGCGGGAAATGGTTCCAAAGTCAATGTGATCGCCGTCGGCACGCTACCTCTACATCTACCTTCGAGATTAGTTTTAGACCTGAATAATTGTTATTTGGTGCCAGCGTTAAGCATGAACATTATATCTGGATCTTGTTTATTATGAGACGGTTATTCATTTAAATCAGAGAATAATGGTTGTTCTATTTTTATGAATAATATCTTTTATGGTCATGCACCCTTGAAGAGTGGACTATTCTTATTGGATCTCGATTGTAGTGATACACATATTCATAATATTGAAGCCAAAAGATGCAAGGTTAATAATGATAGTGCAACTTACTTGTGGCACTGCCATTTAGGTCATATTGGTGTAAAGCGCATGAAGAAACTCCATAGTGATGGACTTTTGGAATCACTTGATTATGAATCACTTGGTGCTTGCAAACCATGCCTCATGGGCAAGATGACTAAAACTCCGTTCTCCGGAACAATGGAGCGAGCAACAAATTTGTTGGAGATCATACATACAGATGTATGTGGACCAATGTGTGTTGAAGCTCGCGGCGGGTATCGTTATTTTCTGACCTTCACTGATGATTTGAGCAGATATGGGTATATCTACTTAATGAAACACAAGTATGAAACATTTGAAAAGTTCAAAGAATTTCAGAGTGAAGTAGAGAATCATCATAACAATAAAATAAAGTTTCTACGATTTGATCGTGGAGGTGAATATTTGAGTTACGAGTTTGGTCTTTATTTGAAACAATGTGGAATAGTTTCACAACTCACGCCACCCGAAACACCACAGCGTAATGGTGTGTCCGAACGTCGTAACCGTACTTTATTGGATATGGTGCGGTCTATGATGTCTCTTACTGATTTACCACTATCATTTTGGGGTTATGCTTTAGAGACAGCTACATTCACGTTAAATAGGGCACCATCAAAATCCGTTGAGACGACACCTTATGAACTGTGGTTTGGCAAGAATCCAAAGTTGTCGTTTCTTAAAGTTTGGGGCTGTGATGCTTATGTGAAAAAGCTTCAACCTGATAAGCTCGAACCCAAGTCGGGGAAATGTGTCTTCATGGGATACCCAAAGGAGACAGTTGGGTACACCTTCTATCACAAATCTGAAGGCAATATATTCGTTGCTAAGAATGGATCCTTTCTAGAGAAGGAGTTTCTCTCGAAAGAAGTGAGTGGGAGGAAAGTAGAACTTGAAGAGGTAATTGTACCTTCTCCCGAATTGGAAAGTAGTACATCACAGAAACTAGTTCCAGTGATTCCTACACCAATTAGTGAGGAAGCTAATGATGATGATCATGAAACTTCAGAACAAGTTTCTGCTGAACTTCGTAGGTCAACCAGAGTTCGTTCCGCACCAGAGTGGTACGGCAACCCAGTTCTGGAAGTCATGTTACTAGACCATGATGAACCTACGAACTATGAGGAAGCGATGATGAGCCCAGATTCCGCGAAATGGCTTGAGGCCATGAAATCTGAGATGGGATCCATGTATGAGAACAAAGTGTGGACTTTGGTTGACTTGCCCGATGATCGGCAAGCCATCGAAAATAAATGGATCTTCAAGAGGAAGACCGACGCAGACGGTAATATTACTGTTTACAAAGCTCGACTTGTTGCAAAAGGATTACGACAAGTTCAAGGAGTTGACTACGATGAGACTTTCTCACCCATAGCGATGCTTAAGTCTGTCCGAATCATGTTAGCAATTGCCGCATTTTATGATTATGAAATCTGGCAAATGGATGTCAAAACTGCATTCCTGAATGGATATCTCAAAGAAGAGTTGTATATGATGCAACCAGAAGGTTTTGTCGATCCTAAAAGTGCTAACAAAGTGTGCAAGCTCCAACGATCCATCTATGGACTGGTGCAAGCATCTCGGAGTTGGAATATACGCTTTGATGAGGTGATCAAAGCATATGGTTTTATACAGACTTTTGGAGAAGCCTGTATTTACAAGAAAGTGAGTGGGAGCTCTGTAGCATTTCTGATATTATATGTGGATGACATATTGTTGATTGGAAATGATATAGAATTTTTGGAAAGCATAAAAGGATACTTGAATAAGAATTTTTCAATGAAAGACCTCGGTGAAGCTGCTTACATATTAGGCATCAAGATCTATAGATATAGATCAAGACGCTTAATTGGACTTTCACAAAGCACATACCTTGATAAAGTTTTCAATAAGTTCAAAATGGATCAGTCAAAGAAAGGGTTCTTGCCTGTGTTACAAGGTGTGAAGTTGAGTAAGACTCAATGCCCGACCACTGCAGAAGATAGAGAGAAAATGAAAGTCATTCCCTATGCCTCAGCCATAGGATCTATCATGTATGCAATGCTGTGTACCAGACCTGATGTGTGCCTTGCTATAAGTCTAGCAGGGAGGTACCAAAGTAATCCAGGAGTGGATCACTAGACAGCGGTCAAGAACATCCTGAAGTACCTGAAAAGGACAAAGGATATGTTTCTCGTGACTGGAGGTGACAAAGAGCTCGTCGTAAATGGTTAAGTCGATTCAAGCTTTGACACTGATCCGGATGACTCAAAGGCACAAACCGGATATGTATTTTTATTGAACGGTGGAGCTGTGAGTTGGTGCAGTTCCAAGCAAAGCGTCGTGGCGGGATCTACGTGTGAAGCGGAATACATAGCTGCTTCGGAAGCAGCAAATGAAGGAGTCTGGATGAAGGAGTTCATATCCGATCTAGGTGTAATACCTAGTGCATCGGGTCCAATGAAAATCTTTTGTGAGAACACTAGAGCAATAGCCTTGGCGAAGGAATCCAGGTTTCACAAGAGAATAAAGCACATCAAAAGACGCTTCAATTCCATCCGCAATCTAGTCAAGGAGGGAGACATAGAGATTTGCAAGATACATACGGATCTAAATGTTGCAGACCCGTTGACTAAGCCTCTTCCACGGGCAAAACATGATCAGCACCAGGACTCCATGGGTGTTAAGGTCATTACTTTGCAATCTGGATTATTGACTCTAGTTCAAGTGGGAGACTGAAGGAAATATGCCCTAGAGGCAATAATAAAGATGTTATTTGTATTTCCTTATATCATGATAAATGTGTTTTATTCATGCTAGAATTGTATTAACCGGAAACTTTGTACATGTGTGAATACATAGACAAAACAGTATGTCCCTAGTATGCCTCTACTAGACTTGCTCATTGATCAAAGATGCTTATGTTTCCTAACCATAGACATGAGTTGTCATTTGATCAACGAGATCACATCATTAGGAGAATGATGTGATGGACAAGACCCATCCGTTAGCTTAGCACTATGATCATTTAGTTTTACTGCTATTGCTTTCTCCATAACTTATACATGTTCCTATGACTATGAGATTATGCAACTCCCGAATACCGGAGGAACACCTTGTGTGCTATCAAATGTCACAACGTAACTGGGTGATTATAAAGATGCTCTACAGGTGTCTCCGAAGGTGTTCCTGGTGTTGGCATAGATCAAGATTGGGATTTGTCACTCCGAGTGTCGGAGAGGTATCTCTGGGCCCTCTTTGTAATGCACATCATAATAAGCCTTGCAAGCAAATGACTAATGAGTTAGTCATGAGATGTTGTATTACGGAATGAGTAAAGAGACTTGCCGGTAACGAGATTGAACTAGGTATTGAGATACCGACGACCGAATCTCGGGCAAGTAACATACCGATGACAAAGGGAACAACGTATGTTGTTATGCGGTTTGACCGATAAAGATCTTCGTAGAATATGTAGGAGCCAATATGGGCATCCAGGTTCCGCTATTGGTTATTGACCGAAGAGATGTCTCGGTCATGTCTACATAGTTCTCGAACCCGTAGGGTCCGCACGCTTAAACGTTCGTTGACGATATAGTATTTAATGAGTTATGTATGTTGGTGACCGAATGTTATTCGGAGTCCCGAATGTGATCACGGACATAACTAGGAACTCCGGAATGGTCCAGAGATAAAGATTAATATATGGTATAATAGTGTTTGACCTCCGGAAGGGTTCCGGAATTCACCGGAAGGGGTTCCGGATGTTTCCCAAAATGTTTGGGTACGAGAACACTTTATTTGGGCCAAAGGGGAAAGCCCACGAGGCTTTAGCAAAGTGCAAAAGGAAGTTTTGCGGAGACCAGAGGCTAGACGCCAGGAACCCTGGCGTCTAGGGGGTAGACGCCGGGAACCTTGGCGTCTAGCCCTGGAGTCCGAGTGGGACTCTTTCCTTTCGGGCAAAACCGACTTTGAGGAGACTTTTGCTCCAAGTTTCGACCCCAGGGCTCAACATATAAATAGAGGGGTAGGGCTAGCACCCAAGACACATCAAGATACACCAAGCCGTGTGCCGGCAACCCCGGCCCTCTAGTTTATCCTCCGTCTAGTTTATGTAGTGCTTGGCGAAGCCCTGCAGAGATTATTCTTCATCAACATCCGTCACCATGCCGTCGTGCTGCCGGAACTGATCTACTACTTCGCCCGTCTTGCTGGATCAAGAAGGCGAGGACGTCATCGAGCTGAACATGTGCTGAACGCGGAGGTGCCGTACGTTCGGTACTAGATCGGGACGGATCGTGAAGGTGCACGACTACATCAACCGCGTTGATAAACGCTTCTGCTTTCGGTCTACGAGGGTACGTAGACACACTCTCCCCTCTCGCTGCTATGCATCTAGAAGATAGATTTGAAATATTACGTTCCCCAACAGTGGTATCAGAGCCAGGTCTATGCGTAGATGATATGCACGAGTAGAACACAATGAGTTGTGGGCGATACTAGTCATACTTCTTACCAGCATGTCATACTTTCCTTCGACGATATTGTGAGATGAAGCGGCCCGGACCGACATTACGCGTACGCTTACGCGAGACTGGTTTCACCGTTATGAGCACTCGTTGCTTAAAGGTGACTGGCGGGTGTCTGTCTCTCTCACTTTAGCTGAATCGAGTGTGGCTACGCCCGGTCCTTATGAAGGTTAAAACAACACATACTTGACGAAACATCGTTGTGGTTTTTGTATGCGTAGGTAAGAACTGTTCCTGCTAAGCCCATAGCAGCCACGTAAAACTTGCAACAACAAAGTAGAGGATGTCTAACTTGTTTTTGCAGGGCATGTTGTGATGTGATATGGTCAAGACATGATGAGTTATACGGTTTTGTATGAGATGATCATGTTTTGTAATGTTATCGGCAACTGGCAGGAGCCATATGGTGTTGGGGAACGTAGCAGAATTCAAAAAAATTCCTACGCTTCACCAAGATCAATCTAAGGAGTCATCTAGCAACGAGCATAAAGGAGTGCATCTACATACCCTTTTTAGATCGCGTGCGGAAGCGTCCGAAGGAACGTGGATGATGGAGTCGTACTCTTCGTGATCGTCGTCACCGATGATCCCAGCGCCGAACGGACGGCACCTCCGCGTTGAACACACGTACGGTACAATGACGTGTCTTCCTTATTGATCCAGCAAGGGGGGAGGAGAGGTTGACGGAGATCCAGCAGCACGACGGCGTGGTGGTGGATGCAACGGGAAAAGCTGCAGGGCTTCGCCGGTGCCGTGCGGGAGGAGTTGGAGGTGTGACGGGGG
>LR738712.1:571338165-571387722 GCA_902687465.1 Secale cereale
CGGGCGCCAGAGGCTTGGGGTGCGGCTGCCCTCTCTCACCCCCAGTATATATAGGGGGCCAGGGGGGGCGCTGACCCTAGGAGATCCAATCTCCTAGGGGGGCGGCGGCCAGGGGGGAAGAACTTGGCCCCCAAGGCATAGGGGCGCCCCCACCCCCTAGGGTTTCAACCCTAGGCGCATGGAGGGGGCAAATGTGGGTGCGCCAGCCCACTAGGGGCTGGCCCCCTTCCCCTTGCGGCCCACGGGGCCCTCCGGGATGGGTGGCCCCACCCGGTGGACCCCCGGGACCCTTACGGTGGTCCCGGGACACTTCCGGTGACCTCCGGAACTCTCCCGATGGCCGAAACTGGACTTCCTATATATCATTCTTCACCTCCAGACCATTTCGGAACTCCTCGTGATGTCCGGGATCTCATCCAGGACTCCGAACAACATTCGGGTTTCCATGTGCATGTATCTCTACAACCCTAGCGTCACTGAACCTTAAGTGTGTAGACCCTACGGGTTCGGGAGACACACAGACATGACCGAGACGACTCTCCGGTCAATAACCAACAGCGGGATCTGGATACCCATGTTGGTTCCCATGTGTTCCTCAATGATCTCATCGGATGAACCACTGTGTCAAGGATTCACTCAACCCCGTATGTTATTCCCTTTGTCTATCGGTATGGTACTTGCCCGAGATTCGGTCGTCGGTATGCCCGATACCTTGTTCAATCTCGTCATGGCAAGTCTCTTTACTCGTTCCGTAATCCATCATCCCGTGACTAACTCCTTAGTCACTTTGAGCTCATTATGATGATGTCTTACCGAGTGGGCCCAGAGATACCTCTCCATCATACGGAGTGACAATATCCCAGTCTTGGTTCGTACCAACTCAACAGACACTTTCGGAGATACCCGTTGCGTACCTTTATAGCCACCCAGTTACGTTGTGACGTTTGGCACACCCAAAGTATTCGTACGGTATCCGGGAGTTGCGACACGTCATGGTCTAAGGAATAAATACTTGACACTGGAAAAGCTTAAGCATTACGAACTATATGATCTCGTGCTAGGCTTAGGATTGGGTCTTGTCCATCACATCATTCTCCTAATGATGTGATCCCGTTATCAATGACATCCTATGTCCAAGGTCAGGAAACCGTGACCATCTGTTGATCAACGAGCTAGTAACTAGAGGCTTACCAGGGACACGTTGTGGTCTATGTATTCACACATGTATCGCTGTTTCCGTACAATACAATTCAAGCATGAATAACAGAAAATTATCATGACCAAGGAAATATAACAATAATCCTTTTATTATTGCCTCTAGGGCATATTTCCAACATATAGTTGTCGCTTTATTGTATGAAATGCAATCGCCATGTAATTGCTTTACTTTATCACTAAGCGGTAGCGATAGTCGTAGAAGCAATAGTTGGCGAGACGACAACGATGCTACGATGGAGATCAAGGTGTCGCGCCAGTGACGAAGGTGATCATGACGGTGCTTTGGAGATGGAGATCAAAAGCACAAGATGATGATGGCCATATCATGTCACATATTTTGATATGCATGTGATGTTTATCTTATTATGCTTCTTATTTTGCTTAGAACAACGGTAGCATTATAAGATGATCCCTTACAAAATTTCAAGGTATAAGTGTTCTCCCTGAGTATGCACCGTTGCGAAAGTTTGTCGTGCCGAGACACCACGTGATGATCGGGTGTGGTAAGCTCTACATTCAAATACAACGGGTGTAAGCCAGTTTTGCACACGCATAATACTCGGGTTAAACTTGACGAGCCTAGCATATGTAGATATGGCCTCGGAACACTGGAGACCAAAAGGTCGAGCGTGAATCATATAGTAGATATGATCAAGATAAGATGTTCACCATTGAAACTACTCCATCTCATGTGATGATCGGACATGGTTTAGTTGATTTGGATCACGTGATCATTTAGATCACTGGAGGGATGTCTATCTAAGTGGGAGTTCTTTAAGTAATATGATTAATTGAACTTTAATTTATCATGAACTTAGTCCTGATAGTTTTTTGCATATTTATGTTGTTGTAGATCAATGGCCCGTGCTACCGTTCCTTTGAATTTTAATGCATTCCTAGAGAAAGCTAAGTTGAAAGATGATGGTAGCAATTACACGGACTGGGTCTGTAACTTGAGGATTATCCTCATTGCTGCACAGAAGAATTGTGTCCTTGAAGCACCGCTAGGTGACAAGCCCCCTCCCGCTAATGTAGACGCTTTGAACCTCTGGCAGACGCGGTCTGATGACTGCACGATAGTTTAGTGTGCCATGCTCTACGGCTTAGAACCGGGACTTCAACGACGTTTTGAATGTCATGGACCATATGAGATGTTCCAGGAGTTGAAGTTAATATTTCAAAAAAATGACCGGATTGAGAAATATGAGATTTCCAATAAGTTCTATAGCTGCAAGATGGAGGAGAATAGTTCTATCAGTGAACACTTGCTCAGAATGTCTGGGTACTACAATCATATGACTCAACTTGGTTGCAAAGTTGACGAGGATAGTGTTATTGATAGAGTTCTTCAATCACTGTCACCAAGATATAAAGGCTTCATGATGAACTATAATATGCAAGGGATGCAAAAGGCATTTCCCGAGCTCTTCGCTATGCTCAAGGCTGCGGAGGTAGAAATCAAGAAGGAGCATCAAGTGTTGATGGTTAACAAGACCACTAGTTTCAAGATAAAGGGCAAGGGAAAGAAGGGGAACTTCAAGAAGAATAGTAAGATAGTTGCTACTCCCGCGAAGAAACCCAAGTCTGGAGCCAAGCCTGAAACTGAGTGCTTCTACTACAAAGGGACTGGACACTGGAAGCAGAACTGCCCCAAATATTTGGCGGATAAGAAGGATGGCGAGGTGAACAAAGGTATATGTGATATACATGTTATAGATGTGTACCTTACTAATACTCGTAGTAGTACCTGGGTATTTGATACCGGTCGGTTGCTAATATTTGTAACTCGAAACAGGGACTATGGATTAAACGAAGATTAGCTAAGGACGAGGTGAGGATGCGCGTGGGAAATGGTTCCAAAGTCGATGTGATCGCCGTCGACGCGCTACCTCTACATCTACCTTCGGGATTAGTTTTAGACCTGTATAATTGTTATTTGGTGCCAGCGTTAAGCATGAACATTATATCTGGATCTTTTTTATTATGAGACGGTTATTCATTTAAATCAGAGAATAATGGTTGTTCTATTTTTATGAATAATATCTTTTATGGTCATGCACCCTTGAAGAGTGGTCTATTCTTGTTGGATCTCGATTGTAGTGATACACATATTCATAATATTGAAGCCAAAAGATGCAAGGTTAATAATGATAGTGCAACTTACTTGTGGCACTGCCGTTTAGGTCATATTGGTGTAAAGCGCATGAAGAAACTCCATAGTGTGGACTTTTGGAATCACTTGATTATGAATCACTTGGTGCTTGCGAACCATGCCTCATGGGCAAGATGACTAAAACTCCGTTCTCCGGAACAATGGAGCGAGCAACATATTTGTTGGAGATCATACATACAGATGTATGTGGACCAGTGAGTGTTGAAGCTCGCGGCGGGTATCGTTATTTTCTGACCTTCACTGATGATTTGAGCAGATATGGGTATATCTACTTAATGAAACACAAGTCTGAAACATTTGAAAAGTTCAAAGAATTTCAGAGTGAAGTAGAGAATCATCGTAACAAGAAAATAAAGTTTCTACGATCTGATCGTGGAGGTGAATATTTGAGTTACGAGTTTGGTCTTCATTTGAAACAATGTGGAATAGTTTCACAACTCACGCCACCCGGAACACCACAGCGTAATGGTGTGTCCGAACGTCGTAACCGTACTTTATTGGATATGGTGCGGTGTATGATGTCTCTTACCAATTTACCACAATCGTTTTGGGATTATGCTTTAGAGACAGCTGCATTCACGTTAAATAGGGCACCGTCAAAATCCGTTGAGACGACGCCTTATGAACTGTGGTTTGGCAAGAAACCAAAGTTGTCGTTTCTTAAAGTTTGGGGCTGCGATGCTTATGTGAAAAAGCTTCAACCTGATAAGCTCGAACCCAAGTCGGAGAAATGTGTCTTCATAGGATACCCAAAGGAGACAGTTGGGTAGACCTTCTATCACAAATCCGAAGGCAAGATATTCGTTGCTAAGAATGGATCCTTTCTAGAGAAGGAGTTTCTCTCGAAAGAAGTGAGTGGGAGGAAAGTAGAACTTGATGAGGTAATTGTACCTTCTCCCAAATTGGAAAGTAGTACATCATAGAAACTAGTTCCAGTGATTCCTACACCAATTAGTGAGGAAGCTAATGATGATGATCATGAAACTTCAGATCAAGTTTCTGTTGAACTTCGTAGGTCAACCAGAGTTCGTTCCGCACCAGAGTGGTACGACAACCCAGTTCTGGAAGTCATGTTACTAGACCATGATGAACCTACGAACTATGAGGAAGCGATGATGAGCCCAGATTCCGTGAAATGGCTTGAGGCCATGAAATCTGAGACGGGATCCATGTATGAGAACAAAGTGTGGACTTTGGTTGACTTACCCGATGATCGGCAAGCCATCGAAAATAAATGGATCTTCAAGAGGAAGACCGATGCAGACGGTAATATTACTGTTTACAAAGCTCGACTTGTTGCGAAAGGGTTTCGATAAATTCAAGGAGTTGACTACGATGAGACTTTCTCACCCGTAGCGATGCTTAAGTCTGTCCGAATCATGTTAGCAATTGCCGCATTTTTTGATTATGAAATCTGGCAAATGGATATCAAAACTGCATTCCTGAATGGATATCTCAAAGAAGAGTTGTATATGATGCAACCAGAAGGTTTTGTCAATCCTAAAAGTGCTAACAAAGTGTGCAAGCTCCAGCGATCCATCTATGGACTAGTGCAAGCATCTCGGAGTTGGAATATACGCTTTGATGAGGTGATCAAAGCATATGGTTTTATACAGAGTTTTGGAGAAGCCTGTATTCACAAGAAAGTGAGTGGGAGCTCCGTAGCATTTCTGATATTATATTTGGATGACATATTGTTGATTGGAAATGATATAGAATTTCTGGATAGCATAAAAGGATATTTGAATAAGAATTTTTCAATGAAAGACCTCGGTGAAGCTGCTTACATATTAGGCATCAAGATCTATAGAGATAGATCAAGACGCTTAATTGGACTTTCACAAAGCACATACCTTGATAAAGTTTTGAAGAAGTTCAAAATGGATCAGTCAAAGAAAGGGTTCTTGCCTGTGTTACAAGGTGTGAAGTTGAGTAAGACTCAATGCCCGACCACTGCAGAAGATAGAGAGAAAATGAAAGTCATTCCCTATGCCTCAGCCATAGGATCTATCATGTATGCAATGCTGTGTACCAGACCTGATGTGTGCCTTGCTATACGTCTAGCAGGGAGGAACCAAAGTAATCCAGGAGTGGATCACTGGATAGCGGTCAAGAACATCCTGAAGTACCTAAAAAGGACAAAGGATATGTTTCTCGTGTATGGTGGTGACAAAGAGCTCGTCGTAAACGGTTACGTCGATTCAAGCTTTGACACTGATCCGGATGACTTAAAGTCACAAACCGAATATGTATTTTTATTGAACGGTGGAGCTGTCAGTTGGTGCAGTTCCAAGCAAAGCGTCGTGGCGGGATCTACATGTGAAGCGGAATACATAGCTGCTTTGGAAGCAGCAAATGAAGGAGTCTGGATGAAGGAGTTCATATCCGATCTAGGTGTAATACCTAGTGCATCAGGTCCAATGAAAATTTTTTGTGACAACACTAGAGCAATAGCCTTGGCGAAGGAATCCAGGTTTCACAAGAGAACAAAGCACATCAAAAGACGCTTCAATTCCATCCACGATCTAGTCAAGGAGGGAGACATAGAGATTTGCAAGATACATACGGATCTGAATGTTGCAGACCCGTTGACTAAGCCTCTTCCACCGGCAAAACATGATCAGCACCAGGACTCCATGGGTGTTAAGGTCATTACTTTGTAATCTAGATTATTGACTCTAGTTCAAGTGGGAGACTGAAGGAAATATGCCCTAGAGGAAACAATAAAGATGTTATTTGTATTTCCTTATATCATGATAAATGTCTTTTATTCATGCTAGAATTGTATTAACCGGAAACTTAGTACATGTGTGAATACATAGACAAAACAATATGTCCCTAGTATGCCTCTACTAGACTAGCTCATTGATCAAAGATGGTTATGTTTCCTAACCATAGACATGAGTTGTCATTTGATCAACGAGATCACATCATTAGGAGAATGATGTGATGGACAAGACCCATCCGTTAGCTTAGCACTATGATCGTTTAGTTTTACTGCTATTGCTTTCTCCATAACTTATACATGTTCCTATGACTATGAGATTATGCAACTCCCGAATACCGGAGGAACACCTTGTGTGCTATCAAATGTCACAACGTAACTGGGTGATTATAAAGATGCTCTACAGGTGTCTCCGAAGGTGTTCGTGGTGTTGGCATATATCAAGATTGGGATTTGTCACTCCGAGTGTCGGAGAGGTACCTCTGGGCCCTCTCTGTAATGCACATCATAATAAGCCTTGCAAGCAAATGACTAATGAGTTAGTCACGAGATGATGTATTACGAAACGAGTAAAGAAACTTGCCGGTAACGAGATTGAACTAGGTATTGAGATACCGACGATCGAATCTCGGGCAAGTAACATACCGATGACAAAGGGAACAACGTATGTTGTTATGCGGTTTGACCGATAAAGATCTTCGTTGAATATGTAGGAGCTAATATAGGCATCCAGGTTCCGCTATTGGTTATTGACCAGAGAGATGTCTCGGTCATGTCTACATGGTTCTTGAACCCGTAGGGTCCACACGCTTAAACGTTCGTTGACGATATAGTATTTAATGGGTTGTGTATGTTGGTGATCGAATGTTATTCAGAGTCCCGGATGTGATCACTGACATAACAAGGAACTCCGGAATGGTCCAGAGATAAAGATTAATATATGGGATAATAGTGTTTGACCTCCGGAAGGTTCCGGAATTCACCGGAAGGGGTTCCGGATGTTTCCCGAAATGTTTGGGTACGAGAACACTTTATTTGGGCCAAAGGGGAAAGCCCACGAGGCTTTAGGAAAGTGCAAAAGGAAGTTTTGCGGAGACCAGAGGATAGACGCCAGGAACCCTGGCGTCTAGGGGGTAGACGCTGGGAACCCTGGCGTCTAGCCCTGGAGTCCGAGTGGGACTCTTTCCTTTTGGGCAAAACCGACTTTGAGGAGGCTTTTGCTCCAAGTTTCGGCCCCAGCGCTCAACATATAAATAGAGGGGTAGGGCTAGCACCCAAGACACATCAAGATACACCAAGCCGTGTGCCGGCAACCCCGACCCTCTAGTTTATCCTCCGTCTAGTTTCTGTAGTGCTTGGCGAAGCCTTGTAGAGATTATTCTTCATCAACATCTGTCACCACACCGTCGTGCTGCCGGAACTCATCTACTACTTCGCCCGTCTTGCTGGATCAAGAAGGCGAGGACGTCATCGAGCTGAACGTGTGCTGAACGCGGAGGTGCCGTACGTTCGGTACTAGATCGGGACGGATCGTGAAGGTGCACGACTACATCAACTGCGTTGATAAATGCTTCCGCTTTCGGTCTACGAGGGTACGTAGACACACTCTCCCCTCTCGTTGCTATGCATCTAGTAGATAGATCTTGCGTGATCGTAGGAATTTTTTTGAAATATTACGTTCCCCAACAGCCAACTGTCGTGGAATTGTCACGGCAGATGTCCTTGGTATGAGGACTTAGTCGCGAGGCCAACGCATCTATGTGGTAGCTTGAGAGGGGTTGAGCGGAATCGAGATACGCAACACAAGGCAAGGATTTAGACAGCTTCGGGCCCTGGGAAACATCATTCGGTAACAACCCTACATGCTGTTTGAGGCTAGATCTCATTATGACCCTCATGGAGTCGCCGGTAAACTGGCTCTCCTTTAGTTGTGTCTAGCCCTAAAGAATATAGCGCCTCTAACTTGTCCCTCTTTGGGGAGCCCTGTCCCTCCTTATATATGTTGAAGGGGCGGGTTACATGACTAGTCCTAGTAGGATTAGGATTACTCTATTACAAGGAGTCCTAGTCTTGCTTCCTTTGTAGGAGAATATTCCTTGTGCTTTCTTAATAAACCGGCCCACCATAGCATGAACCGGCCTTCTGGGACTTGGGCCTTGTCATCCATCTAAAACACCCACCGGATCACCAATGAGTCGCCAGGCTTGTGAATCGTCAGACCAGTGAACCGCCAGACTCATAAGTCGCCAATCCTCCTGTGGTTTACTAATGAAACGCCAAGTCCTGCTGGGTTATACTTCCGGCCGGGTTATGCCATGGGGTATATCCCCGACACTATTGTTCCTACTGCTTATATTAAGAAACCGCCTTTCCCTGTTAGGATAAAGGATCATGCTAAAGCTTTAACTATGGTTCGTAAGAGCAATACTAGAACACCTACACCTTCTAAGCAAATTAAAGTTGAACCTAGTGTTGCTATGGTTAAGGATCTCTTGGTTGAAAATTTAGATGGACATGTTATTTACCTCCAAGAGGAAGCTGCTAGAATTGCCAAACCCGATACTAGAAATAAACATAGACTTGTTGTAGGCATGCATGTTATTTCTGTTAAAATAGGAGATCATTGCTATCATGGTTTACGTGACGTAGGTGCTAGTGCGAGTGTAATACCTCATTCCTTATATAAAGAAATTATGCACGGTATTGCACCCACTGAGTTAGAAGGGATTGATGTTACTATTAAGCTTGCTAATAGAGACACTATTAGCCCAGTTGGGATTGTTAGAGATGTCGAAGTCTTGTGTGGGAAGGTTAAATACCCTACCGATTTTCTTGTTCTCAGTTCCCCACAAGATGATTTTTGTTCCATTATATTTGGTAGACCCTTTTTGAACACTGTTAATGCTAAGATAAACTGCGAAAAGGATATTGTTACTGTTGGATTAGGGGATATGTCTCATGATTTTAACTTTGCTAAATTTCGTAGACAACCCCATGATAAAGAATTGCCTAGTAAGAATGAAATTATTGGTCTTGCTTATATTGCTGTGCCTCCTAACGATCCTTTAGAACAATATCTGCTAAACCATGAAAATGATATGTATATGAATGAGAGAAGGGAAATAGATGAAATATTCTTTAAGCAGGGACCCTTATTGAAAAACAATTTGCCTGTTGAAATCCTAGGGGATCCTCCTCCACCCAAGGGTGATCCCGTGTTTGAACTTAAACCATTACCTGATACTCTTAAGTATCTTTATCTCGATGAAAATAAGATATATCCTGTTATTATTAGTGCTAACCTTTCAGAGCAGGAAGAAGAAAAATCATTGAAACTCTGAAAAAGCACCGTGCTACTATTGGATATACTCTGGATGATCTTAAGGGCATTAGTCCCACTTTATGCCAACACAAGATAAAGTTGGAAGAGGACGCGAAACCGGTTATTGATCATCAACGACGGTTAAATCCTAAGGTGAAAGAAGTGGTAAGGAAGGAAATAGTAAAGCTTCTAGAGGTAGGTATAATTTATCCAGTTGCTGATAGCTAGTGGGTGTCATGGTGGGCGCACGAAAGATGCCAAGGGATGGCTAAAGATAGGAGGCGGCTCGAGGGCACTGGTGGACTCCAAAAGCGGGGTTGGTATGAGCGAGCGCGGGACGTAAGACATACCCAGGTTTGGGGCTCTCCGGGAAGATTATACCCTTAATCCCGCCGAGGTGGTTTATGTTTTTACCAGTACAGAGTTGCTCCTTGAGCTGTGTGGTGGAAGGAGGAAGACAGGTTGGGGCTTAGGCCGCTTCTCCCGGGGTGTCTCTATCCTGTTCTCTCTTGTTCGTCGTCCCCTTGTGCATGAGGGCTCTGGGGAGTTTTATATAGGCCAACCCCCCAGGGATACAATGGTAATGTTACATGGCCGTGGGGCTGGATTATCATCGTCCGGGAAGCCTGTACTAGGACCCGCCGGGTACAGTGTTCGCCGGGTTCTCCGGGCACCGGGCCCACCAGGCATTGGGGGCACTGTGTGCCGTCTTGTCAGTTGCCAAGGATTGGCCGAGCTGAGTCGGGTATGGCGTGCTCCGTCATGTGACCGTCTGCCGATGTCATGGGCTGTGATGATAACACTGTTGCCACGCCCCGGCTGACTAGGGGCATGGGCGAGGCACCGTCGCCTAGGTCATAGGTAGGTGCGTCTTGTCCCATCATACGGCTGAGATGGGACGGGAGCTGACCCGTGGACGGATTGGGGAACACGCCACGGGCCGGTCTGGCTTGTTGAGGAAGTCTTGGTGCGCCGGACTGGGGAGTCTTGCCGGATTGCGGGCCTTGGCCGGACTGGAGGGTCTTGACGGATTGCGGGCCTTGGTCGGACTGGAGGGTCTTGCCGGATTGCGGGCCTTGGCTGGACTGGTGGGTCTTGCTGGATTGCGGACTTTGGCCGGACTGAGCAATCCGGCCAAGTCCGAGGTGGACTGCGGTGCGATGCTGGCCCTGTTGTTTTTGAAAAGCATTCGGTTTCCTTTGCCTGCCTGGGGTTCATCCCCCCGACAGTAGTCCCCAAAGTTGTGAAGGTCCGCCGTCTTCGGGTGATCGGGCCTTCGCAGTTTCCTCCCCTCGAAGGCGGGCTCGAAGCCGAGCTCGGGAACACCCGCTGTGTGCCGGCTTCTGGAAGTCGGATCGCTCCGTTTGGGCGACGACGGGAATCGAGTAGTCCGCCAAATCTTGGATGATCTTTCGGGTTCCATGCGGGCGCCACATGGTACCCGGAAGCCGGGGAGGCCTGACAGGCCACGCGCGCAATGGGACGGGGCGACGGGTCGTGGGCCCGCGGGCGCGCAACTTCTGGCCAATGTGTGTGTGGATTTATCACAGCGTGCACGAACCGGTTGCTCTTTCCGAGGCAGTTATTGCGCACATACGCATGCACACATTAATTGCGGGAAGTGGGAGAGGTGGGTGCAGTCGATCCTACTCCCCCATGTTCGGCCACGGGTTATAAATTGGGCCGGAGGGCCGGCGGAGATCGTTCTCGCTCGTGCCCTCCTTTCTTCCTCTGTGTCCTCTGCTTCCTACGACTGCCGCACACTGCGCCGCCCGTCGTTCTTTGAGCAGAGTTCAGCCTTTCCCTTTCCTTTATTCATCGAGCTTCTCTTCGATGGCGTTGCCGTCAGGCTCGTGGATGGGCTCGACCGTCATCGAGGACGACATCGACTACCTCCGCACCACCAAGCACTTGCCGCCGGGGAAGGAGGTCGCCGTTCGCTTGCCCGGAGGCGAGCGGTCGCCGCGCTCAGAGGGCTCAAAGCGCGTGGTCTTCTTCACGCACTTCAAGCGCGGGTTTGGGCTGCCCACGAGCAATTTCTTCCGTGAGTTCTTGGACTTCTACGGGCTCCAGCCCCACCATCTCGAAGCCGGGGCCATCGTGCAGCTCTCCGGCTTCATCACGCTCTGTGAGGCGTACCTCGGCGTCGAGCCCTCCATCAACCTCTTCGCACGCCTTTTCTCCCTGAAGCAGCAGGGGCCGAAGGCCGGGGAGATGTTGGAGTGCGGAGCCACCATCATCTACAGGCAGCCGAGGGATGAGCTCCCCAAGGTGCCGCTGGAGGATTCTGCCAAGAAATGACAGAATTCTTTCTTCTATGTCCACAACCTGGGCGCGGACCGCATCAACCTGCCGCCCTTTGCCGACGTGCTGCCGCAGGAGAAGCGGAACTGGTCCTACTTCCCCAAGCGGCCGTCGCAGGCGGTGCTCAATCTATCTGAGCGGGTGGTGGTGATGAAGGAGCGGGAAGGCCTCGAAGGCTGGGACCTCGTCACCGCCTTCATTGCGCGGCGGGTGCTGCCACTGCAGCGGCGCGCTGGTCTTATCAGCGAGATGAAGGGCCTCGACGACCCCGACCGCATGTCCAAACTGCGGTTGAGGGGGGAGCAGGTCGCTCGCCGAGTGAACGACATCTCCAAGGCCAACCTGCCGGAAGACTGGCAATACGGAAAGGTTCCGTATAGCCACGCGAACCCAACACCGACGGTGAGTCCTTTTTCTCCGTACTTTACCGCCGCCCACCTCTTTATCCGTCCGGACGCGATGCGGGAGGTACTTCTGAACGCCATCCGGCATCCTTACGACCGGGCGGGGACGCAGGTGGTGCGCACCACCTCGGAGGAGCCCGAAGCCCACGACAGAGGGGAGGGAGCGGTCGCCGAGGCGGGCGCAGTACGCCTAGCAGGTGTGTTTATCTTCTCTTCTTCACATTTTGTTTTATGTGTGGCGTCGGAGGCGCTGACGCGAGTTGTCGGTGTAGGCGGTGGTGCCACTAGGGTCGGGTCGTCCCAGGCGGTGACGACGGCGGCAGGAGGCCGATGTGGCGGTGCGGCTGGGGCCTGGTCGTCCCAGGCGGCGCCGGCGGCGGGTCGACCTCACGGGAAGAGCAGCACCTCTCCGCTGGCTCCACCCGAGAAGCGTGCCGCAGGCGCGGTCGGGGGTGCGAGGCCGGCCGCCAAGAAGAGGCGCGTCACCCAAGTGTCGAGGCGCCCCATGCCGGTGATGCCAGGGTAAGTCTTCTTCATCTTTGTCTTGGAGCCGGGCGGCTTGGTTGAGCCTCCCCCTTAGTGCTGATTTGTCTTGGTTTCAGATCACCGATGTCGTTCACGTTGGCGGCGGCGGATGCCGCGTCCCCCGGCAGTGTTGGGTTCCGGACGAGCTGGTCCAGCACCGTTGATCCGGGAGAGGAGGAGGGGCGGGTGGATCAGGACCTCGGTCTGGATCCGTCCGATGCGGAGGGCCGGGCCTGGCATGACCGGGATCGGGCCGAGGCCGCGTTGAGGGCGGCGTCGACCCAGGATTGGACCATGCTACCTCCTGAGCTTGCGTTGTATTCCTTCGAAGAGGAAAGGGAGATGCAACACAGTAGCGTAAGTATGTCCCTCAGTTTTTGAGAACCAAGGTATCAATCCAGTAGGAGACCACGCGCAAGTCCCTCGCACCTACACAAACAAATAAGAACTTCGCAGCCAACGCGATAAGGGGTTGTCAATCCCTTTACGGTCACTTACGAAAGTGAGATCTAATAGAGATGATAGTTTATATTTTTGGTATTTTTAGTTTATAAGAACAACAAATAAAAGCGGTAAAAGTAAAGTAGATGTAGATTGATATGTTGAGAATAGACCAGGGGGCCATAGTTCTCTCTAGTGGCTTCTCTCATGATAGCGATATTCTACGGAGAGTAAACAAATTACTATCGAGCAATTGATAGAAAAGGAAATAATTATGAGACTATCTAGGCATGATCATGGTATATAGGCATCACGTCCGAAACAAGTAGACCAAAACGATTCTGCATCTACTATTATTACTCCACACATCGATCGCTATCCAGCATGCATCTCGTGTATTGAGTTTATAAGAACAGAGTAACGCCTTAGGCAAGATGACATGATGTAGAGGGATAAACTCAAGCAATATGATATAAATCCCATATTTTTATCCTCGATGGCAACAATACAATACGTGCCTTGCTGCCCCTACTGTCACTGGGAAAGGACACCGCAAGATTGAACCCAAAGCCAAGCACTTCTCCCATTGCAAGAACTATAGATCTAGTAGGCCAAACCAAAGCAATAATTCGAAGAGACTTGCAAGGATATTATGAGCACACATAAAAAGTTCAGAGAAAAACCAAATATCTTTCATAGATAACCTTGATCATAAACTCACAATTCATCGGATCTCGACAAACACACCGCAAAAATAGATTACATCAAATAAATCTCCACGAAGACTGAGGAGAACTTTGTATTGAGATCCAGAGAGAGAGAAGAAGCCATCTAGATACTAGCTATGGACCCAAAGGTTTGTGGTAAACTACTCACAACTCATGGTGAGGGCGATGATGATGATGATGAAGGCCTCCGTGATGGATCCCCCTCCGGTGGAGCTCTAGAACAGGCTCCAAGATGGGATCTCCACGGGAAGAGAAGGTACGGCGGTGGAATTAGGGTTTTCTCTCTGTTCATGGAGTTTCTGGGGTACGTAGACTTGTATAGGAAGAAGGAGGGCACCGGGGACGCTCGAGGGGGCCACGAGGCAGGGGCGCGCCCTGGGAAGGGGGCGTGATACGTCTCCAACGTATCTATAATTTTTTATTGTTCCATGCTATTATTTATGAAGTCTTGGATGTTTAATGGGCTTTATCATTCACTTTTATATCATTTTTGGGACTAACCTACTAACCCAAAGGCCCAGTCCAGATTGCTGTTTTTTTGCCTATTTCAGGGTTTTACAGAAAAAGAATATCAAACAGAGTCCAAACGGAATGAAACCTTCGCGAGAGATATTTTTTGAGAAAATCACGCTCGGGAAACTTCAGGACCATGCCAGGGGACAGAAGGGCTGCCCTCGAGGGTGGGAGGCGCGCCCCCCTTCCCAGGGCGCGCCCCCCTACTTCGAGGCTGGCCCGTGTGGCCCCAGGTGCCCTCCTTCTTCCTATATATATCCACGTACCCCAGAAACTCCATACGCAGAGAGAAAACCCTAATTCCACCATCGTAGCTTCTGTTCCTGTGGAGATCCCATCTTGGAGCTTGTTCCGGGAGGGGGATCCATCATGGAGGCCTTCATCATCATCATCATCGCCCTCACCATGAGTTGTGAGTAGTTTACCACAGACCTTTGGGTCCATAGCTAGTATCTAGATGGCTTCTTCTCTCTCTGGATCTCAATACAAAGTTCTCCTCGGTCTTCGAGGAGATCTATTCGATGTAATCTCTTTTTGCAGTGTATTTGTCGAGATCCGATGAATTGTGAGTTTATGATCAAGGTTACCTATGAAAGATATTTGGTTCTTCTCTGAACTTTTTATGTGTGCTCATAATATCCTTGCAAGTCTCTTCGAATTATTGGTTTGGTTTGGCCTACTAGATCTATAGTTCTTGCAATGGGAGAAGCGCTTGGCTTTGGGTTCAATCTTGCGGTGTCCTTTCCCAGTGACAGTAGGGGCAACAAGGCACATATTGTATTGTTGCCATCGAGGATAAAAAGATGGGGTTTACATCATATTGCTTGAGTTTATCCCTCTACATCATGTCATCTTGCTTAAGGCGTTACTCTGTTCATATGAACTCAATACACTAGATGCATGCTGGATCACGGTCGATGTGTGGAGTAATAGTAGTAGATGTAGAATCGTTTCGGTCTACTTGTCTCGGATGTGATGCCTATATACAATGATCATGGCTAGATAGTCTAATGATTATTCACTTTTCTATCAATTGCTCGACAGTAATTTGTTTACCCGTCGTAGAATATCGCTATCATGAGAGAAGCTACTAGAGAAAACTATGGCCCCAGGGTCTATTCTCAACATATCAATCTACATCTACTTTACTTTTACCGCTTTTATTTTCTGTTTTATTAAACCAAAAATACCAAAAATATAAACTATCATCTCTATCAGATCTCACTCTCGTAAGTGACCGTAAAGGGATTGAAAACCCCTTATCGCGTTGGCTGCAAAGTTCTTATTTGTTTCTGCAGGTGCGAGGGACTCGCGCGTGGTCTCCTACTGGATTGATACCTTAGTTCTCAAAAACTGAGGGAAATACTTATGCTACTGTGCTGCATCTCCCTTTCCTCTTCGAGGGAATACAACGCAAGCTCAAGAGGTAGCAAGAAGAATTTCTGGCGCCGTTGCCGGGGAGGCTTACGCAAAAGTCATATACCAAGTACCTATCACAAACCCTTATCCTTCGCATTACATTTATTTGCCTCTCATTTTCCTCTCCCCCACTTCACCCTTGCCGTTTTATTTGCCCTTCTTCCGCCGTGTGTTTATCGTTCGCTTGCCTTTTTGTTTGCTTGTGTGTGTTGGATTGCTTGCTTGTCACTATGGCTCAGAACAATTCCAAATTGTGTGGCTTCTCCAATACCAACAACAATGATTTTATTAGTACTCCGATTGCTCCTATTACCGATGCTGAATCTTGCGAGATCAATGCTACTTTGTTGAATCTTGTCATGAAAGGTCAATTCTCCGGCCTTCCTAGTGAAGATGCCACTACCCATCTAAGCAACTTTGTTGATTTGTGTGATATGCAAAAGAAAAGGGATACGGATAACGATATTGTTAAATTGAAGTTATTTCCGTTTTAAATCAGAGATCGTGCTAAAACTTGGTTTTCCTCTTTGCCTAGAAATAGTATTGATTCGTGGAATAAGTACAAAGATGCTTTTATCTCTAAGTACTTCCCTCCTGCTAAGATCATCTCTCTTAGAAACGATATTATGAATTTTAAGCAACTCGATCATGAGCATGTTGCACAAGCTTGACAGAGAATGAAATTGATGATACGTAATTGCCCTACACATGGTTTGAATCTATGGATGATTATTCAGAACTTTTATGCTGGCTTGAATTTTCCTTCTAGAAATCTTTTAGATTCGGCTGCTGGAGGCACTTTCATGGAAACCACCTTAGGAGAAGCTACCAAACTCCTAGATAATATTATGGTTAATTATTCTCAATGGCACATCGAAAGATCTACTAGTAAAAAAGTGCATGCTATCGAAGAAATTAGTGTTTTGAGTGGAAAGATGGATGAACTTATGAAGTTGTTTGCTGCTAAGAGTGCTTCCTCTGATCCTAATGATATGCCTTTGTCCACTTTGATTGAGAATAACAATGAATCTATGGATGTGAATTTTGTTGGTAGGAATAATTTTGGTAACAATGCTTATAGAGGTAATTTTAATCCTAGGCCTTTTCCTAGTAATTCCTCTAATAATTTTGGTAATTCCTACAACAACTCTTATAGAAAGATGCCTTCTGAATTTGAAACTAGTGTTAAGGAGTTTATGATCCCGCAAAAGAATTTCAATGCTATGCTTGAAGAGAAATTGCTTAAGGTTGATGAATTGGCTAGAAGTGTGGATAGAATTACTCTTGATGTTGATTCTTTGAAACTTAGATCTATCCCACCTAAGCATGATATCAATGAGTCTCTCAAAGCCATGAGAATTTCCATTGATGAATGCAAAGAAAGAACCGCTAGAATGCGTGCTAAAAGAGAAGATTATATTAAATCGTGTTCTTCTAGTTATCATGAAAATAAAGATGAAGATCTGAAAGTTATTGATGTGTCTCCTATTAGATCCTTGTTTTATAGTATTAATCTTCATGAGAATAGGATTGGAGATGATTCTGCTTTAAGGTGTCCCAATGATTCAGAGTTTTTAGAATTTGCATAGTGATCCTTGTTTTCTAGTATTAATCTTGATGAGAATCTTGATGCTAAAATTGCTAAAAGTGGGAGTGAAGAGATTAAAACTTTGCATAGTGATGAACCCACTACTTTGGATTTCAAGGGATTCAATTATGATAATTGCTCTTTGATTGATTGTATTTCCTTGTTGCAATCCGTGCTAAATTCTCCGCATGCTTATAGTTAAAATAAAGCTTTCACCAAACACATAGTTGATGCTTTGATGCAATCTTATGAAGAAAATCTTGAGTTGGAAGTTTCTATCCCTATAAAGCTTTATGATGAATGGGAACCTACTATAAAAATAAAATAAAAAGATCATGAATGCTATGCTTTGTGTGATTTGGGTGCTAGTGTCTCTACTATCCCAAAAACTTTGTGTGATTTGCTAGGGTTCCATGAGCTTGATGATTGTTCTTTAAATTTGAATCTTATGGATTCCACTATTAAGAAACCTATGGGAAGAATTAATGATGTTATTATTGTTGCCAATAGGAATTATGTGCCCGTAGATTTCATTGTTCTTGATATAGATTGCAATCCTTCATGTCCTATTATTCTTGGTAGACCTTTCCTTAGAACGATTGGTGCAATTATTGATATGAAGGAAGGAAATATTAGATTCCAATTTCCGTTAAGGAAAGCCATGGAACACTTTCCTAGAAAGAAAATCAAATTACCATATGAATCTATCATGAGAGCCACTTATGGATTGCCTTCCAAAGATGGCAATACCTATATCTATCTTGTATCGTGCCTAGCTAGGGGCGTAAAACGATAGCGCTTGTTGGGAGGCAACCCAATTTTTTGTTTTTCGTTTTTGTTGATGTTAGGGAATAAATATTGCATCTAGCCTCTGATTAGATGTGTTTTCATGTTTTGTTTAGTGTTTTTTTCCAAGTAGAACCTTTGGTAAGTCTTGTGTGAAGTTTATATGATCTTGCGGTGAAAAACAGAATTGTTAGCGCTCGCTAAAGTAGTCGTGGGATTTTACTGGAGCATGCTTTTAGTTGATTATTTTTTATGCTGATTGGTAGACAAATTTCGCAAATTTACCAATTTATTTTGTTTTTTTTGAAGTTCCATAAGTAGGCGAACCTTGCAGATTACTACAGACTGTTTTGTTTTTGTCAGATTCTATTTTTCGTGTGTTGTTCGCTTATTCCGATGCATCTATGAGTAATATTGGAGGATATGAACCATAGAGAACTTGGAGTACAGTAGGTTTAACACCAATATAAACAAAGAATGAATTCATTGCTGTACCTTTGAGTAGTGGTTTGCTTTCTCATACTAACGGAGCTCATGAGAATTTTTGTCTAAGTTTTGTGTTGTGAAGTTTTCAAGTTTTGAGTATTGCTTTGATGGACTATGGAACAAGGAGTAGCAAAGGACTAAGATTGGGGATGCCCATGGCACCCAAAGTAAATTCAAGATAATCAAAAGCCTAAGCTTGGGGATGCCCCGAGAAGGCATCTCCTCTTTCGTCTTCATCCATCGGTAACTATACTTGGAGCTATATTTTTATTCGCAACATGATATGTGTTTTGCTTGGAGCGTCTTGTATAATTTGAGTCTTTGCTTGTTAGTTTGCCACAATCATCCTTTCTGGACACACCTATTTGAGAGAGTTAAACATGGCCTAGAAATTAATAGAACACTCTATGTGCTTCACTTATATCTTTTGAGTTGAATAGTTTTTGCTCTAGTGCTTCACTTATATCTTTTAGAGCATGGTGGTGGTAATATTTTGTAGAAATTGTTGAACTCTCATGCTTCACTTATATCTATTTGAGAGTCTATCAAAACTGCATGGTAAAGTGTTTAGGCTAAAGAAACGAGTCTTCACATGATAAACATCCAATGTCAATGTAGTAAAAAAAATCACACCAAGTGCATTGAATAGAATGAGATGTTGGATGCTTGATAATTGTTTTGAGACATGAGGATAGTGATATTAGAGTCATGCTAGTTGAATTATTATGAAATTGAGAAATACTTGTGTTAAGGTTAGCGATTCTCGTATCATGCATGTATGGTGAACCGCTATGTGACGAAGTTAGAGCATGAGGTATTTGTAGAGTGCCAACCTTTGTGTGGATGTCGGAGGCACGCAATGGTTAACTCCTACCAACCTCCCCCCAAGGAGCATGCGTTGATTGCTTTGTTTTGATGACTCGTAAATTTTTGCAATAAGTATATGAGTTCTTATGACTAATGTTGAGTCCATGAATTATACGCACTCTCACCCTTCCACCATTGCTAGCCTCTCTTGTACCGCGCAACTTTCACCGGTACCATAAACCCACTATATATCCTTCCTCCAAATAGCCACCATACCTACCTATCATGACATTTCCATAGCCATTCCGAGATATATTGCCATGCAACTTTCCACCGTTCCATTTATATGACATGCATCATATTTTCATAGTGCCATGCATGATCCTGTAGTTGACATCGTAGTTGTGGCAAAGCCACCATGCATAAATTTTCATATGTGTCGCTCTTGATTCATTGCTCATACCAGTACACCGCCGGAGGCATTCATGTAGAGTCATACTTGTTGTAGTATCAAGTTGTAACAAAAAATGTGATGATCATCATTATTAGAGCATTGTCCCATGTGAGGAAAGGCCAATAAAAAAAGGAGATGGCCCAAAAAATAGAGAGAGGGGCTAATAAAAATAAATAGAAGAAGCCCCTCCAAAAAAATGAGAGAAAAGAGAGAAGGGACAATTGCTACTATCTTTTTTCCACACTTGTGCTCCAAAGTAGCACCATGATCTTCATTATAGAGAGTCTCATGCTTAGTCACTTTCATATTCTAGTGGGAATTTTTCATTATAGAACTTGGCTTGTATATTCCAACAATGGGCTTCCTGAAATGCCCTAGGTCTTTGTGAGCAAGCAAGATGGATGCACACCCACTAGTTTCTTGTGTTGAGCTTTCATTCATATTTAGCTCTAGTGCACCCGTTGCATGGCAATCCCTACTCACTCACATTGATATCTATTGATGGGCATCTCCATAGCCCGTTGATACGCCTAGTCGATGTGAGACTATCTCCCTCCTTTTTGTCTTCTCCACAACCAACTCTATTCCACCCATAGTGCTATATCCATGGCTCACGCTCATGTATTGCGTGAAAGTTGAAAGGTTTGAAAAGATAGAGTATGAAAACGAATGCTTGGCTGAAATCGGGGTTGTGCATGATATGAATATTTTGTGTGATGAAGAGGGAGCATAGACAAACTATATGATTTTGCAGGGATAACTTTCTTTAGCCATAGTATTTTGAGAAGACATGATTGCTTTGTTAGTATGCTTGAAGTATTGTTATTTCTTATGTCAATATAAACTTTTATCTTGAATCTTTCAGATATGAACATTCATGCCAAAATTAAGTGAATTACATTGAAAAACTATATTGGTTAGCATTCCACATCAAAAATTCTTTCTTTATCATTTACCTACTCGAGGACGAGCAGGAATTAAGCTTGGGGGTGCTTGATACGTCTCCAACGTATCTACAATTTTTGATTGTTCCATGCTATTATTTATGAAGTCTTGGATGTTTAATGGGCTTTATCATTCACTTTTATATCATTTTTGGGACTAACCTACTAACCCAAAGGCCCAGTCCAGATTGCCGTTTTTTTGCCTATTTCAGGGTTTTGCAGAAAAATAATATCAAACGGAGTCCAAACGGAATGAAACCTTCGCGAGAGATATTTTTTTAGAAAATCACGCTCGGGAAACTTCAGGACCAAGTTAGGGGACAAAAGGGCTGCCCTCGAGGGTGGGGGGCGCGCCCCCCTTCCCAGGGCGCGCCCCCCTGCCTCGAGGCTGGCCCGTGTGGCCCCCGGTGCCCTCCTTCTTCCTATATATATCCACATACCCCAGAAACTCCATACGCAGAGAGAAAACCCTAATTCCACCGCCATACCTTTTGTTCCCGTGGAGATCCCATCTTGGAGCCTGTTCCGGGAGGGGGATCCATCATGGAGGCCTTCATCATCATCATCATCGCCCTCACCATGAGTTGTGAGTAGTTTACCACAAACCTTCGGGTCCATAGCTAGTATCTAGATGGCTTCTTCTCTCTCTGGATCTCAATACAAAGTTCTCCTCGGTCTTTGAGGAGATCTATTCGATGTAATCTCTTTTTGCGATGTGTTTGTCGAGATCCGATGAATTGTGAGTTTATGATCAAGGTTATCTATGAAAGATATTTGGTTCTTCTCTGAACTTTTTATGTGTGCTCATAATATCCTTGCAAGTCTCTTCGAATTATTGGTTTGGTTTGGCCTACTAGATCTATAGTTCTTGCCATGGGAGAAGTGCTTGGCTTTGGGTTCAATCTTGAGGTGTCCTTTCCCAGTGACAGTAGGGGCAGCAAGGCACGTATTGTATTGTTGCCATCGAGGATAAAAAGATGGGGTTTACATCATATTCCTTGAGTTTATCCCTCTACATCATGTCATCTTGCTTAAGGCGTTACTCTGTTCGTATGAACTCAATACACTAGATGCATGCTGGATAGCAGTCGATGTGTGGAGTAATAGTAGTAGATGTAGAATCGCTTCGGTCTACTTGTCTCGGACGTGATGCCTATATACAATGATCATGCCTAGATAGTCTCATAATTATTCGCTTTTCTATCAATTGCTTGAGAGTAATTTGTTTACCCGCCGTAGAATATCGCTATCATGAAAGAAGCCACTAGAGAAAACTATAGCCCCCGGGTCTATTCTCAACATATCAATCTACATCTACTTTAATTTTACCGCTTTTATTTGTTGTTTTATTAAACTAAAAATACCAAAAAATATAAACTATCATCTCTATCAGATCTCACTCACGTAAGTCACCGTAAAGGGAATGACAACCCCTTATCACGTTGGCTGCGAAGTTCTTATTTGCTTGTGCAGGTGCGAGGGACTCACGCGTGGTCTCCTACTGGATTGATACCTTGGTTCTCAAAAACTGAGGGAAATACTTGCGCTACCGTGCTGCGTCTCCCTTTCCTCTTCGAGGGAATACAACGCAAGCTCAAGAGGTAGCTGGGCGCGCCCTCCACCATCGTGGGCCAGCCCTCCGTCCCCTGACGTGGTTCTCAAACTCCGCGTGCGTGATTTTCTCCAAAAATATCTCTCGCGAAGGTTTCATTCCACTTGGACTCTGTTTGATATTCTTTTTCTGCAAAACCCTGAAACTGGCAAAAAACAGCAATCTGAACTGGGCCTTTGGGTTAGTAGGTTAGTCCCAAAAATGATATAAAAGTGAATGATAAAGCCCATTAAACATCCAAGACTTCATAAATAATAGCATGGAATAATCAAAAATTATCGATACGTTGTAGACGTATCAAGCATCCCCAAGCTTAATTCCTGCTCGTCCTCGAGTAGGTAAATGATAAAGAAAGAATTTTTGATGTGGAATGCTAACCAATATAGTTTTTCAATGTAATTCTCTTAATTGTGGCATGAATGTTCAGATCTGAAAAATTCAAGATAAAAGTCTATATTTACATAAGAAATAACAATACTTCAAGCATACTAACAAAGCAATCATGTCTTCTCAAAATACTATGGCTAAAGAAAGTTATCCCTACAAAATCATATAGTATTGGCTATGCTCCCTCGTTATCACACAAAAATATTCATATCATGCACAACCCCGATTTCAGCCAAGCATTTGTTTTCATACTCTATCTTTTCAAACCTTTCAACTTTCACGCAATACATGAGCGTGAGCCATGGACATAGCACTATGGGTGGAATAGAGGTGGTTGTGGGGAAGACAAAAAGGAGGGAGATAGTCTCACATCGACTAGGCGTATCAACGGCCTATGGAGATGCCCATTAATAGATATCAATGTGAGTGAGTAGCGATTGCCATGCAACGGATGCACTAGAGCTAAATATGAATGAAAGCTCAACAAAAGAAACTAGTGGGTGTGCATCCAACTTGGTTGCTCACGAAGACCTAGGGCATTTGAGGAAGCCCATCGTTGGAATATACAAGCCAAGTTCTATAATGAAAATTCCCACTAGTATATGAAAGTGACTAAACATGAGACTCTCTAAAATGAAGAACATGGTGCTACTTTGAAGCACAAGTGTGGAAAAAAGATAGTAGCAATTGTCCCTTTTTCTTTTCTTTTCCTTTTTTTCTTTCTTTTTTTGGGCCTTTTTTTTCTTTGGCCTTTTTTTGCGGAGGGGCTTTATAGATTTAGCCTTTCCTCCCATGGGACAATGATCTAATAATGATGATCATCACAGTTCCATTACAACTCGATATTACAACTCGATACTACAACAACAAAGTATGACTCTATATGAATGCCTCCGGCGGTGTACCGGTATGTGCAATGAAACAAGAGTGACATGTATAAAAATAATGCATGGTGGCCTTGCCACAAATACGATGTCAACTACATGATCATGCAATGGCAATATGACAATATGATGCATGTCATATAAACGGAACGGTGGAAAGTTGCATGGCAATATATCTCGGAATGGCTATGGAAATGCCATGATAGGTAGGTATGGTGGCTGTTTTGAAGAACAATATGGTGGATGTTTTGAGGAAGGATATATAGTGGGTTTATGGCACCGGCGAAAGTTGCGCGGGACAAGAGAGGCTAGCAATGGTGGAAGGGTGAGAGTGCGTATAATCCATGGACTCAACATTAGTCATAAGAACTCATATACTTATTGCAAAAATCTATGAGTCATCAAAACAAAGCAATCAACGCATGCTCCTAGGGGAGGAGGTTGGTAGGAGTTAACCATCGCGCGCCCCCGACCTCCACACAAAGGTTGGCGCTCTACAAATACCTCATGCTCTAACTTCGTCACATAGCGGTTCACCATACGTGCATGATACGGGAATCACTAACCTTAACACAAGTATTCCTAAATTTCATAATAAATTCACTAGCATGACTCTAATATCACTATCCTCATATCTCAAAACATTTACCAAGCATCCAACATCTCATTCTATTCAATGCACTTAGTGTGGATTTGTTTACTACATTAACATTGGATGTATATCTTGTGAAGACTAGTTTCTTTAGCCTAAACACATTACCAAGCTGTTTTAATAGACTCTCAAAAGGATATAAGTGAAGCATGAGAGTTCAACAATTTCTACAAAATATTACCACCACCGTGCTCTAAAAGATATAAGTGAAGCACTAGAGCAAAAACTATTCAACTCAAAAGATATAAGTGAAGCACATAGAGTGTTCTAATAATTACTAGGCCATATTTAATTCTCTCAAATAGGTGTGTCCAGCAAGGATAATTTTGGAAAACTAACAAGCAAAGACCCAAATTATACAAGACGCTCCAAGCAAAACACATAACATATTGCGAATAAAAATATAGCTCCAAGTATAGTTACCGATGGATGAAGACGAAAGAGGGGATGCCTTCCCGGGGCATCCCCAAGCTTAGGCTTCTGATTACCTTGAATTTACTTGGGGTGCCATGGGCATCCCCAAGCTTAGGCCTTTGATACTCCTTGTTCCATAGTCCATCAAAGCAATACTCAAAACTTGAAAACTTTACAACACAAAACTTAGACAAAAATTCTCGTGAGCTCCGTTACTATAAGAAAGCAAACCACTACTCAAAGGTGCAGCAATGTATTCATTCTTTGTTTATAAAGGTGTTAAACCTACTATACTCCAACTTCTCTATGGTTAATATCCTCCAATACTACTCATAGATGCATCGGAATAAGCAAACAACAAACGAAAAACAAAATCTGTCAAAAACAGAACAGTCTGTAGTAATCTGCAGGTTTCGCCTACTTCTGGAACTCCAAAAAATTCAAACTAAATCGGTAAATTTTCGGAATTTGTCTACCAATCATATTCAAAAAGAATCAACTAAAAAGCACGCCCATTAAAATCTGAAGACTACTTTAGCTAGCGCTAATGATTCTGTTTTTCACAGCAAGATCATATAAACTTCGCACAAGTCTTCCCAAAGGTTCTACTTGGGACAAACACTAAACAAAACATGAAACCACATCTAATAAGAGGCTAGATGCAATATTTATTCCCTAACAACAACAAAAACAAAAAACAAAAAATTGGGTTGCCTCCCAACAAGCGCTATCATTTTACGCCCCTAGCTAGGCACGATACAAGGTAAATCTAGGTTTGCCATCTTTGGAAGGCAATCCATAAGTGGCTCTCATGATAGATTCATATGGTAATTTGATTTTCTTTCTAGGAAAGAGTTCCATGCCTTTCCTTAACGGAAATTGGAATCTAATATTTCCTTCCTTCATATCAATAATTGCACCAATCGTTCTAAGGAAAGGTCTACCAAGAATAATAGGACATGAAGGATTGCAATCTATATCAAAAACAATGAAATCTACGGGCACATAATTCCTATTGGCAACAATAAGAACATCATTAATTCTTCCCATAGGTTTCTTAATAGTGGAATCCGCAATATTCAAATTTAAAGAACAATCATCAAGCTCATGGAACCCTAGCAAATCACACAAAGTTTTTGGGATAGTAGAGACACTAGCACCCAAATCACACAAAGCATAGCATTCATGATCTTTTTATTTTATTTTTATAGTAGGTTCCCATTCATCATAAAGCTTTCTAGGGATAGAAACTTCCAACTCAAGTTTTTCTTCATAAGATTGCATCAAAGCATCAACTATGTGTTTGGTGAAAGCTTTATTTTAACTATAAGCATGCGGAGAATTTAGCACGGATTGCAACAAGGAAATACAATCAATCAAAGAGCAATTATCATAATTGAATCCCTTGAAATCCAAAGTAGTGGGTTCATCACTATGCAAAGTTTCAATCTCTTCACTCCCACTTTTAGCAATTTTAGCATCAAGATCTAAAAACTCAGAATCATTGGGACACCTTAAAGCAGAATCATCTCCAATCCTATCTTCATCAAGATTAATACTAGAAAACAAGGATCTAATAGGAGTCAGACCAATAACTTTCAGATCTTCATCTTTATTTTCATGATAACTTGAAGAACACGATTTAATATAATCTTCTCTTTTAACACGCATTCTAGCGGTTCTTTCTTTGCATTCATCAATGGAAATTCTCATGGCTTTGAGAGACTCATTGATATCATGCTTAGGTGGGATAGATCTAAGTTTCAAAGAATCAACATCAATAGTAATTCTATCCACACTTCTAGCCAATTCATCAACCTTAAGCATTTTCTCTTCAAGCATAGCATTGAAATTCTTTTGTGAGATTATAAACTCCTTAACACTAGTTTCAAATTCAGAAGGCATCTTTCCATAAGAGTTGTTGTAGGAATTACCAAAATTATTAGAGGGATTACCAGGAAAAGGCCTAGGATTAAAATTACCACTATAAGTTTTGTTACCAAAATTTCTCCTACCAACAAAATTCACATCCAAAGGTTCATTGTTATTCCCAATCAAAGTGGACAAAGGCATATCATTAGGATCAGAAGAAGCACTCTTAGCAGCAAATAATTTCGTAAGTTCATCCATCTTTCCACTCAAAACACTAATTTCTTCGATATGATGCACTTTTTTACTAGTAGATCTTTCGGTGTGCCATTGAGAATAATTAACCATAATATTATCTAGGAGTTTGGTAGCTTCTCCTAAGGTAGTTTCCATGAAAGTGCCTCCGGCGGCCGAATCTAAAAGATTTCTAGAAGCAAAATTCGAGCCAGCATAAAAGTTCTGAATAATCATCCATAGATTCAAACCATGTGTAGGGCAATTACGTATCATCAATTGCATTCTCTCCCAAGCTTGTGCAACATGCTCATGATCTAGTTGCTTAAAATTCATAATATCGTTTCTAAGAGAGATGATCTTAGCAGGAGGGAAATACTTAGAGATAAAAGCATCTTTGCACTTATTCCACGAATCAATACTATTTCTAGGCAAAGAGGAAAATCAAGTTTTAGCACGATCTCTAAGTGAAAACGGAAATAACTTCAATTTAACAATATCGTTATCCGTATCCCTTTTCTTTTGCATATCACACAAATCAACAAAGTTGTTTAGATGGGGAGCGACATCTTTACTAGGAAGGCCGGAGAATTGATCTTTCATGACAAGATTCAACAAAGCATCATTGATCTCACAAGATTCGGCATCGGTAATAGGAGCAATCAGAGTGCTAATAAAGTCATTGTTGTTGGTATTGGAGAAGTCACACAATTTGGTATTGTTCTGAGCCATAGTGACAAGCAAGCAATCCAACACAAACAAGCAAGCGAACGATAAACACACAGCGGAAGAAGGGCAAATAAAACGGCAAGGGTGAAGTGGGGGAGAGGAAAACGAGAGGCAAATAAATGTAATGCGAAGGATAAGGGTTTGTGATAGGTACTTGGTATATGACTTTTGAGTAAGCCTCCACGGCAACGGCGCCAGAAATTCTTCTTGCTACCTCTTGAGCTTGCGTTGTATTCCCTCGAAGAGGTAAGGGAGATGCAGCACAGTAGCGTAAGTATTTCCCTCAGTTTTTGAGAACCAAGGTATCAAGCAAGTATGAGACCACGCGCGAGTCCCTCGCACCTGCACAAAAAAATAAGAACTTCGCAACCAACGCGATAAGGGGTTGTTTATCCCTTTACGGTCAGTTACGAAAGTGAGATCGAATAGAGATGATAGTTTATATTTTTGGTATTTTTAGTTTATAAGAACAACGAATAAAAGCGGTAAAAGTAAAGTAGATGTAGATTGATATGTTGAGAATAGACCCGAGGGCCATAGTTTTCTCTAGTGGCTTCTCTCATGATAGCGATATTCTACGGCGGGTAAACAAATTACTGTCGAGAAATTGATAGAAAAGAGAATAATTATGAGACTATCTAGGCGTGATCATTGTATATAGGCATCACGTCTGAGACAAGTAGGCCAGAACAATTCTGCATCTACTACTATTACTCCACACATCGACCGCTATCCAGCATGCATCTAGTGTATTGAGTTCATAAGAACAGAGTAACGCCTTAGGCAAGATGACATGATGTAGAGGGTGAAACTCAAGCAATATGATATAAACCCCATCGTTTTATCCTCGATGGCAACAATACAATACGTGCCTTGCTGCCCCTACTATCACTGGGAAAGGACACCGCAAGATTGAACCCAAGGCCAAGCACTTCTCCCATTGCAAGAACAATAGATCTAGTAGGCCAAACCAAACCAATAATTCGAAGAGACTTGCAAGGATATTACGAGCACACATAAAAAGTTCAGAGAAGAACCAAATATCTTTCATAGATAACCTTGATCATAAACTCACAATTCATCGGATCTCGACAAACACACCGCAAAAAGAGATTACATCGAATAGATCTCCTCGAATACCGAGGAGAACTTTGTATTGAGATCCAGAGAGAGAAAGAAGCCATCTAGATACTAGCTATGGACCCGAAGGTCTGTGGTAAACTACTCACAACTTATGGTGAGGGCGATGATGATGATGATGAAGGCCTCCGTGATGGATCCCCCCTCCGGTGGAGCTCCGGAACAGGCCCCAAGATGGGATCTCCATGGGAACAGAAGGTACGGTGGTGGAATTAGGATTTTCTCTCTGTTCACGGAGTTTCTGGGGTACGTAGACTTATATAGGAAGAAGGAGGGCACTTGGGGACGCTCGAGGGGGCCACGAGGCAGGGGGCGCGCCCCCACCCTCGTGGGCCAGCCCTCCGTCCCCTGACGTGGTTCTCAAGCTCCGCGTGCGTGATTTACTCCAAAAATATCTCTCGCGAAGGTTTCATTCCATTTGGACTCCGTTTGATATTGTTTTTCTGCAAAACCCTGAAACAGGCAAAAAACAGCAATCTGGACTGGGCCTTTGGGTTAGTAGGTTAGTCCCAAAAATGATATAAAAGTGAATGATAAAGCCCATTAAACATCCAAGACTTCATAAATAATAGCATGGAACAATAAAAAATTATAGATACGTTGGAGACGTATCAGACCACGGCCGCGGAGGCATGGGCGCGAGCCGGCGAGGAGTCGGCGTGTCCGGAGATGCCGGCAGGAACAACGGTGACGACGACGGAGTTCGTCCCATCGTTGGAGGAGGGGCACGGCCACGGCGGCCGTGCCGACGCGATGGACCTTGATCGGGGGATCATGGTCATTGAAGACGAGACCCCGCCGCGGGCCGATGCGGCCGAGCGGGCGGAGGCTGGTGGAGGCGGCGGTGATGCCGCCATGGGGGCGCCGACGACGGCGGCGCCGGAGGGGACACCGGCCGCGGGTGAGGTGGTCGGAGAGGAGCATGCCCTGGTGCTTCAGCCCGGGGGTCGCCGGGCTGCTAAGCCGCTGGTACCGCGGCGCGGAGCCGGCGAGGTCTTCTTTGGGCCGCCAACCGAGGAGGAGGCGGCCATGGCCACCATGACTCGGCGCCTGCGGGGGTGGACGGGCCGGATTGAGGCCTTCGACCGGGCTGAGCTGGAGCAAGCGCGGGAGCTCTAGGACACCGTGCTCATAAGTCTTCTTATCGTTGCTTGATTCTTTTTTAGTGGGGGCGCGCCAGCGCACCCACTGGGTGTAGTCCCCGAGATTTGCGCCAACTGCGTAGCAGTTGGGCCGAATCTTTAAATCGATGTCTTCTTTTGTTGATTTCTGCTTTGTTGCGCAACAACTGAACGTCTATCGGGTCGGCGTCTTCAACCGGCTTCTTGACGCGCACAAGCGGCTCAAGGAGCAGTTGGACGCCAAGGAGGCGGAGCTCTGTGCCGTGACGGGTACGTTCCCTTTCTCTTTTCCTGTGAGTCTCCGGGGTGCGTTATCTCTGAGTCGCCCTTCTGCAACCGTGTTGGAGCGGTCGAGGCAGGAGGCGACGGGAGCCCGACAGGCGCTCGATGAAGCCAGCCGGTTGCAGAAGCAGCTAGAGGGCGACAAGAGCCGCCTTGAGGCCGAGGTGGAGCGTCTTCGGGCGGATACCGCCAAGGTCGTCGAGGCGCAGCTGGCCCTTGCCGAGGCGGACCAGCAGCGCGGTAAGCTGGCCGATGACAAGGGCCAGCTCCAGGCCGAGGTGGAGCGCCTGAAGGCACTCGTGGCTTCGGCCAAGGAGGCCAGGCAGGGGGAGACCCAGCGCCGCTAGGCGACCGAGAAGGCGGTCGCGGACAAGGACGCCGAGCTGAAGGCGGCGCTTGTCCAGGTCGCCCAGCTGGAGGAGGCGGTCAAGGATTGCGACCGTACTCTTGACTGGGAGCGGCGCGGTTCGTTGCTTGAGGCGCAGCACCTGGAAGAATCCTTCTCCAGTGAGTGCTTTTCTTGAGTCTTTTGCCGGACTGAGGTTCCGGCTTCCCTTTTTTCATTGCGAATCTCTTCTGACTTTTTTATCAGACAGGGTCTTCCCAGAGACGTAGGATTTGGCGGAGGAGGCGGTCCGCTTCCGGCGTGATCCAGATGGCGTGGTTGGCTCTGGGACCTACCCGCGCGTGGCCTGGACCTTCCCGGAGATCATGGCCGCCGCCGAGGCCCATCTGCAAGCCTTGGGCGAGCAGATGGCGTGGCTCTCTGAGACCGGGGTAGCGATGGCGGCGGCCCTTTGGCCGGGCTGCGCCGCGCTGACCAGCTTCTCGCGGCTTGCGCGATGGCTTGAGGCGGGACCAGATCGGCTGCAGGACTGGCGCCTTTTTGCCGCCCGAGCTGGTGCCGAGATGGCACTCCGATTCGTGCTGTCCTGGTATCCGACGACCTGTCGCTGAGGGCGCTGATGGGCCAGCGAGCCGGCTCGAAGAGCCAGCTGCAGGCGCAGGCTGGCGATATTGCCGCCCGGGCCAGCTATATCGCAGGCTTCTCCTACCACGACGTGTTCCCGCCAGAGCAGACAGAAGACGGTGAAGCCGTGCCTGCTGATGACTTCGGCCTGCTTCTGGATGATCTGGATGGTAGCTCCGAGGAGACGGATATCTATCGCAACACGGGTGTTGACGATGAAGATACCGGCACCTCGGCGGGTGCGGCGAGGGCGGATGCGGATGCCTGAAGCTCCTACTTTTTTCCCTTAATTTTTTTTATAGATATCTTTGTTAGGTAGCAGGTCCACCCCACCCACTGGGTGCACTGGGTGTAACGAATTCTGGCCTTGGGCCTTTATGAATCTAAAGTTTGTATGAATGTCATCGATGTTTTTGCTCTTGCTTATTCATTTGTCGAGCCGTTTTCCTGTGCCTCTTCCCCCTCGGGCCTCTCCCCCGCGAGTCTGACGGCCGAGGCTCCGGTCCGTGACAAGGGGTTTGGCCTTTGGGTGAGGATGCACAGTAGTTAGGCTTTTTGAAACGTTGAGCGTGAGCGAAACACCCACTGGGCCGGCTTGCGATGATCCGGCGTGGCCGGATGACAGGCAGCCGGTCATGTTGTGAAGTTTGCGAGTGGCAGGGCCGGGTCGATCGATCCGGTGCCGTGTTGCAGTATTCGTGGGTGTTTGCGCCTTTGCTTGAGGAGGGTACCACCCCGGCACCCGTTGACGAAGTACTGGATTGCCTGGACCTGGTGGACGCCTTCGCAGTTGTTGTGGAGCTCGATCCAGCGTGCTAGGTACTCCCGGTCGGTTTTCATCGGCCCCTGCACGCACATGGCGAGCTGGCTGGGATGGTCAGGTCGCCGGTAGGTCCCGGTGAAGTTGCGCACGAAGGCGTCCTTGAAATCAACCCACGTGTTGATGCTGCCCACCGGCAGGCTGTTCAACCACGTGCGGGCCGATCCCTGGAGCATGAGTGGTGCATAGCGGACGGCCAGCCGGTGGTTGCCACTGGTGATGCCGACGGCGGTGGTATAGTCGGTGAGCCAGTCCTCCGGATTCACGGTGCCGTTGTACGTACGCATATCGCGGGGAAGCGTGAACCCTTTGGCAAAGGGCTCGCTCCGGATGCGCGGACCAAAGCATGCCGGGCCAATCGCACCGGTCTCCTCCAGCTCCTGGGAGCGGGCGAGCCGGTCGAGGCGGTGGCGAGCGTCTAAGGTGTTGATGGCGCGCGGGCCCAGCTGGCCGGTGACTGCGCCAGGGGGGCCGGGGTCGATCGCAGTCTGTTGTCGGGTCGGCTGAGGAGCCGGGTTGAGTCGGCGCTGGGCCTCGGAAGGCGACTCGTCGCTAAGCCACCAGCGGCTGTTGGGGCGGGGTTGCGCCGGGTCTGGGTGCGTCCGGAGTGCGCCTCGCCTGACGAGAAGGATGATGAGTGCTGATCGTCGCCGGCTCCGCCGACGCGGGCGGAGCCGGACCCGGCCGGTTTGGCGAGCCGGATGAGGCGGTCCTGCTGCGTGTTGGCCGCCGCGAGGAGGTCGCTCACCCTTTTGAGGCGCTCGCGCAGTTATTCGCCTGTGAGCTGCTCTATGCCGACCGCGGCCGCCTGAGCAGCGCGCATATTCTTTACCGGAGTTTTGTAGATGGGAGGGAGGGCGCCGAGGGCGCGTCCGATCGCGCCGCCCCGGGTCCGCACGTCAGCGACCCGGCTCGGCTCGAAGGCGCCTGGCATGAAACCGTAGGCGGCGTCGCGATCCATCTGAGCAGATGCGAGGCGGCGCTCCGTCGCGGCGAGAGACTGGGTGAGGTCCAGCAGGTGCTTGCGGTCCCCGTCTAGGCGGGTCCGCGCCTCGGCGATGTTGGAGGCGTCGACGTCGGTGCCGATGGGAACGCGGAGGCGCTGGATAGTGGCGCACAGCGGGTCGGCCTGGGCAGCCCGTTCCGCCGCCTCAGCCTCGGCGGTCTTCCTCGCCACGCTTGATGAAGAGGTGGCGCCTGTGTCGGTGACGAAAACCTCTACGCAGAGGTCCATCGCTCCGTCGGGGGTGCTGGCGTCGGGAGCGATGGGGGAGTCGGAGAAGTCGAGTACCTCGCTGGGTACTCATCGGCCGCTGGCGCATCGGAGATGCGTAGCGTGACGAAGGAGGCGACGAGGGCATCGGTGACGTCGTTCGCCAGCGCGACGAGCTTGTCGGAGTAGGAGTGGGGCCCCGTCTGAAGGATGCTTCCGACCAGGACCTCGAGCTTCCCCACGGTGGGCGCCAACTATCGTGGTGGGCGCACGACATATGCCAAGGGATGGCTAAAGATAGGAGGCGGCTCGAGGGCACTGGTGGACTCCAGAAGCGGGGTTGGTATGAGCGAGCGCGGGACGCAAGACATACCCAGGTTTGGGGCTCTCCGGGGAGATAATACCCTTAATCCTGCCGAGGTGGTTGATGTTTTTACCAGTACAGAGTTGCTCCTTGAGCTGTGTGGTGGAAGGAGGAAGATAGGCCGGGGCTTAGGCCGCATCTCCCTGGGTGTCTCTATCATATTCCCTCTTGTTCGTCATGCCCTTGTGCATGAGGGCTTTGGTTTTTTTATATAGGCAAACCCCCGGAGATACAATGGTAATGTCACATGGCCGTGGGGCCGGATTGTCATCGTCCGGGAAGCCTGTACTGGGACCCGCCGGGTATAGGGTTTGCCGGGTTCTCCGGGCACCGGGCCCACCAGGCATGGGGGCACTGTGTGCCGTCTTGTCAGTTGCCAAGGATTGACCAAGCTGAGTCGGGTACGGCGTGCTCCGTCATGTCACCGTCTACCGGCGTCATGGGCTATGATGATTACACTATTGCCACGCCCCGGCTGACCAGGGGCATGGGCGATGCACTGTCGCCTAGGTCATCGGTAGGTGCGTCTCGTCCCATCGTACGGCTGAGATGGGACGGGAGCTGACCCGCGGACGGATTGGGGAACACGCCACGGGCCGGTCTGGCTTGTTGAGGAAGTCTTGGTGCGTCGGACTGGGGAGTCTTGCCGGATTGCGGGCCTTGGCCGGACTGGAGGGTCTTTCCAGATTGCGGGCCTTGGCTGGACTGGACGGTCTTGCCGGATTGCGGGCCTTGGCCGGACTGGTGGGTCTTGCTAGATTGCGGACTTTGGCCGGACTGAGCAATCCGGCCAAGTCCGGGGTGGCCAAGTCCGGGGTGGACTGCGACGCGGTGCTGGCCCTGTTGTTTTTGAAAAGCATCCGACTTCCTTTGCCTGCCTGGGGTTCATCCTCCCGATTGTGGGTAAGTCCTGTCCACTTTGTCCCTAAGAAGGGGGGTATGACTGTTGTTCCTAATGATAAAGATGAATTGATATCGCAAAGAATTGTGACAGGTTATAGGATGGTAATTGAATTCCGCAAATTAAATAAAGCCAGTAAGAAAGATCATTACCCTTTGCTTTTTATTGATCAAATGCTAGAAAGGTTATCCAAACATACTCATTTTTGCTTTCTAGATGTTTATTCTGGTTTCTCTCAAATACCTGTGTCAAAAGGGGATCAAGAAAAGACCAGTTTTACTTGTCCCTTCGGTACCGTTGCTTATAGACATATGCCTTTTGGTTTAAGTAATGCACCTGCTACCTTTCAAAGATGCATGATGGCTATATTCTATGATTTTTGTGAAAAGATTGTTGAGGTTTTCATGGATGATATTTCCGTTTACGGAACTTCTTTTGATGATTGCTTGAGCAAGCTTGATCGAGTTTTGCAGAGATGTGAAGAAACTAATCTTGTCTTGAATTGGGAGAAGTGCCACTTTATGGTTAATGAAGGCATTGTCTTGGGACATAAAATTTCTGAAAGAGGTATTGAAGTTGACAAGGCTAAAGTTGATGCTATTTAAAAGATGCCGTGTCCCAAGGACATCAAAGGTATAAGAAGTTTCCTTGGTCATGCCGGGTTTTATAGGAGGTTCATTAAGGACTTCTCCAAAATCTCTAGGCCTCTGACTAATCTCTTACAAAAATATGTTCCTTTTGTCTTGGCTGATGATTGTGTAGAAACATTTGAAATACTTAAGAAAGCATTGATATCTGCACCTAGTTTCCAGCATCCTGACTGGAATTTACCCTTTGAGATTATGTGCGATGCTAGTGATTATGTTGTAGGTGTTGTTCTAGGACAAAGAGTTGATAAGGAATTGAATGTTATCCAATATGTCAGTAAAACTCTAGACAGTGCCCAGAGAAATTATGCTACTACTAATAAGGAGTATTTAGTGGTCGTATTTGCTTGCGATAAGTTTAGACCTTATATTGTTGATTCTAAAGTAACTATTCACACTGATCATGCTCCTATCAAATACCTTATGGAAAAGAAAGATGCTAAACCTAGACTTATTAGATGGGTTCTCTTGCTACAAGAATTTGATTTGCATATTACTGATAGAAAGGGAGCTGAGAACCCCGTTGCAGACAACTTGTCTAGGCTAGAGAATATTCTTGATGACCCACTACCTATTGATGATAGTTTTCCTGATGAACAATTAGCTGTCATAAGTACTTCTCGTATTGCTCCATGGTATGCTAATTATGCTAATTACATTGTTGCTAAATTTATACCACCTAGTTTCACATACCAGCAAAAGAAAAAGTTCTTCTATGATTTAAGACATTACTTCTAGGATGACCCACATCTTTATAAAGAAGGAGTAGATGGTATTATTAGACGTTGTGTACCTGAGCATGAACAGGAACATATCCTATGCAAGTGCCACTCCGAAGCTTATGGAGGACACCATGCTGGAGATAGAACTGCATACAAGGTATTGCAATCTGGTTTTTATTGGCCTACTCTCTTCGAGGATGCTCATAAGTTTGTCTTATCTTGTGATGAATGTCAAAGAATTGGTATTATTAGTAGACATCAAGAAATGCCTATCAATTATTCACTTGTTATTGAACCATTTGATGTCTAGGGATTTGATTATATGGGACCGTTCCCTTCCTCTAATGGGTATACACATATTTTAGTTGCTATTGATTACATTACTAAGTGGGTAGAAGCTATTCCAACTAGTAGTGCTGATCACAACACCTCTATTAAGATGCTTAAAGAAGTTGTTTTTCTGAGGTTTGGAGTCCCTCGATACTTAATGGCTGGTGGTGGTTCACACTTTATTCATGGTGCTTTCCGTAAAATGCTTGCTAAGTATGATGTTAATCATAGAATTGCATCCCCTTACCATCCACAGTCTAGTGGTCAAGTAGAACTAAGTAACAGAGAGCTGAAATTAATTTTGCAAAAGACAGTTAATAGGTCTAGAAAGAATTGGTCCAAGAAACTTGATGATGTAGTATGGGCCTATAGAACTACATACAAAAATCCTATGGGTATGTCTCCATATAAAATGGTTTATGGAAAAGCATGTCACTTACCTCTTGAGCTAGAACATAAGGCATATTGGGCTATTAAAGAGCTCAATTACGATTTCGAACTTGCCGGTGAGAAGAGGTTGTTTGACATTAGCTCGCTTGATGAATGGAGAACCCAAGCCTATGAGAATGCCAAGCTGTTTAAAGAAAAGGATAAAAGATGGTATAACAAAAGGATACAAAAGCGTGAGTTTAACGTAGGTGATTATTGTTGGGGAACGAAGTATTTTCAAAATTTTCCTACGATCACGCAAGATCTGTCTACCAGATGCATATCAACGAGAGGGGAGTGTGTGTCTATGTACCCTCGTAGACCGAAAGCGGAAGCGTCAAGTGACGCGGTTGACGTAGTCGAACTTCTTCGTGATCCAACCTATCAAGCACCGAACGTACGGCACCTCCGTGTTCAGCACACGTTCAACTTGATGACATCCCACGAGCTCTTGATCCAGTTGAGCTTCACGGGAGAGTTTCGTCAGCACTACGACGTGGTGATGGATATGATGAAGTTACCGGCGCAGGGCTTCGCCTAAGCACTACAACAGTGTGACCGAGGTGTGTTTCTGTGGAGGGGGGCACCGCACACGGCTAAAACAATTCAACTTGTGTGTTCTAGGGTGCCCCCTGCCCCCGTATATAAAGGAGCAAGGGGGAAGGCCGGCCGGCCCTCTATGGCGCACCAAGGAGAGGCAATCCTACTAGGAATAGGATTGCAATCCTATTCCTAGTAGGAGTCCACGAAGAAGGAGAGAGGGGGAAGGAAGGAGAGGGAGAGGGAGAGGGAAAGAGGGGCCGCGCCCCCTCCCCTAGTCCTATTCGGACTGCACCCTGGGAGGGGGCGCGCCACCTCCTGGCTGCTGCCCTCTTTCTCCCCTATGGTCCGCCAGGGCCCAACATTCCCCCGAGGGGTTCCGGTAACCCCCCCCCCCGGTACTCCGGTAAATTCCGAAACTTTCCAGAACACTTCTGGTGTCCGAATATAGTCGTCCAATATATCAATCTTTATGTCTCGGACATTCCGAGACTCCTCGTCATGTCCGTGATCTCATCCGAGACTCCGAACTACCTTCGGTACATCAAAACTCATAAACTCATAATACCGATCCTCATCAAACGTTAAGCGTGCGGACCCTACGGGTTCGAGAACTATGTAGACATGACCGAGACTCATCTCCGGTCAATAACCAATAGCGGAACCTGGATGCTCATATTGGCTCCTACATATTCTACGAAGATCTTTATCGGTCAAACCACATAACAACATACGTTGTTCCCTTTGTCATCGGTATGTTACTTGTCCTAGATTCGATCGTCCGTATCTCAAGTTCAATCTCGTTACCGGCAAGTCTCTTTACTCGTTCCGTAATACATTATTTCATGACTAACTCATTAGTCATTTGCTTGCAAGGCTTATTGTGATGTGTATTACCGAGAGGGCCCAGAGATACCTCTCCGACACTCGGAGTGACAAATCCTATTCTTGATCTATGCCAACACCACAAATACTTTTGGAGACACCTGTAGAGCATCTTTATAATCACCCAGTTACGTTGTCATGTTTGATAGCACACAAGGTGTTCCTCCGGTATACGGGAGTTGCATAATCTCATAGTCATAGGAACATGTATAAGTCATGAAGAAAGCAATAGGAGTAAAACTAAACGATCATAGCGGTAAGCTAACAGATGGGTCTTGTCCATCACATCATTCTCCTAATGATGTGATCCCGTTGATCAAATGAGAACTCATGTCTATGGCTAGGAAACATAACCATCTTTGATCAATGAGCTAGTCTAGTAGAGGCATACTAGGGACATACTGTTTTGTCCATGTATTCACACATGTACTAAGTTTCCGGTTAATACAATTCTAGCATGAATAAAAGACATTTATCATGATATAAGGAAATACAAATAACATCTTTATTATTGCCTCTAGGGCATATTTCCTTCAGTCTCCCACTTGAACTACAGTCAATAATCTAGATTACAAAGTACTGACCCTAACACCCATGGAGTCTTGGTGCTGATCATGTTTTGCCCGTGGAAGAGGCTTAGTCAACGGGTCTGCAACATTCAGATCCGTATGTATATTGCAAATATCTATGTCTCCTTCCTTGACTAGATCGCGAATGGAATTGAAGCGTCTTTTGATGTGCTTTGTTCTCTTGTGAAACCTGGATTCCTTCGCCAAGGCTATTGCTCCAGTGTTGTCACAAACGATTTTCATTGGACGCGATGCACTAGGTATTACACCTAGATCGGATATGAACTCCTTCATCCAGACTCCTTCATTTGCTGCTTCTGAAGCAGCTATGTATTCAGCTTCACACGTAGATCCCGCCACGACGCTCTGCTTGGAACTGCACCAACTGACAGCTCCACTGTTCAATAAAAATACATATCCGGTTTGTGACTTAGAGTCATACGGATCAGTGTCAAAGCTAGAACCAACGTAACCGTTTACGACGAGCTCTTTGTAACCTCCATACACGAGAAACATATCCTTTGTCCTTTTCAGGTATTTCAGGATGTTCTTGACCGCTGTCGAGTGATCCACTCCTGGATTACTTTGGTACCTCCCTGCTAGACTTATAGCAAGGCACACATCAGGTCTGGTACACAACATTGCATACATGATAGATCCTATGGCTGAGGCATAGGGAATGACTTTCATTTTCTCTCTATCTTGAAGTGGTCGGGCATTGAGTCTTACTCAACTTCACACCTTGTAATACAGGCAAGAACCCTTTCTTTGACTGATCCATTTTGAACTTCTTCAAAACTTTATCAAGGTATGTGCTTTGTGAAAGTCCAATCAAGCGTCTAGATCTCTCTCTATAGATCTTGATGCCTAATATGTAAGCAGCTTCACCAAGGTCTTTCATTGAAAAACTCTTATTCAAGTATCCTTTTATGTTATCCAGAAATTCTATATCATTTCCAATAAACAATATGTCATCCACATATAATATCAGAAATGCTACAGAGCTCCCACTCACTTTCTTGTAAATACAGGCTTCTCCAAAAGTCTGTATAAAACCATATGCTTTGATCACCTCATCAAAGCGTATATTCCAACTCCGAGATGCTTGCACCAGTCCATAGATGGATCGTTGGAGCTTGCATACTTTATTAGGACCTTTTGGATCGACAAAACCTTCTGGTTGCATCATATACAACTCTTCTTTGAGATATCCATTCAGGAATGCAGTTTTGACATCCATTTGCCAGATTTCATAATCATAAAATGCGGCAATTGCTAACATGATTCGGACAGACTTAAGCATCGCTAAGGGTGAGAAAGTCTCATCGTAGTCAACTCCTTGAACTTGTCGAAACCTTTTCGCAACAAGTCGAGCTTTGTAAACAGTAACATTACCGTCTGCGTCGGTCTTCCTCTTGAAGATCCATTTATTTTCGATGGCTTGCCGATCATTGGGCAAGTCAATCAAAGTCCACACTTTGTTCTCATACATGGATCCCATCTCAGATTTCATGGCCTCAAGCCATTTTGCGGAATCTGGGCTCATCATCGCTTCCTCATAGTTCGTAGGTTCATCATGGTCTAGTAACATGACTTCCAGAACTGGGTTGCCGTACCACTCTGGTGCGGAACGTACTCTGGTTGATCTACGACGTTCAGCAGAAACTTGATCTGAAGTTTCATGATCATCATCATTAGCTTCCTCACGAATTGGTGTAGGTATCCGTGGAACAAGTTTCTGTGATGTACTACTTTCCAATTCAGGGGAAGGTACAATTACCTCATCAAGTTCTACTTTCCTCCCACTCACTTCTTTTGAGAGAAACTCCTTCTCTAGAAAGGATCCATTCTTAGCAATGAATATTTTGCCTTCGGATCTGTGATAGAAGGTGTACCCAACAATCTCTTTTGGGTATCCTATGAAGACACATTTCTCCGACTTGGGTTCGAGCTTATCAGGTTGAAGATTTTTCACATAAGCGTCGCAGCCCCAAATTTTAAGAAACGACAACTTTGGTTTCTTGCTAGACCATAGTTCATAAGGCGTCGTCTCAACGGATTTAGATGGTGCCCTATTTAACGTGAATGCAGCTGTCTCTAAAGCATAACCCCAAAACGATAGGGGTAAATCAGTAAGAGACATCATAGATCGCACTATATCCAATAAAGTACGGTTACGATGTTCGGACACACCATTACGCTGTGGTGTTCCGGGTGGCGTGAGTTGTGAAACTATTCCACATTGTTTCAAATGAAGACCAAACTCATTACTCAAATATTCACCTCCATGATCAGATCGTACAAACTTTATTTTCTTGTTACGATGATTCTCCACTTCACTCTGAAATTCTTTGAACTTTTCAAATGTTTCAGACTTGTGTTTCATCAAGTAGATATACCCATATCTACTCAAATCATCAATGAAGGTCAGAAAATAACGATACCCGCCGCGAGCTTCAACACTCATTGGTCCACATACATCAGTATGTAGGATTTCCAACAAATCTGTTGCTCGCTCCATAGTTCCGGAGAACGGAGTTTTAGTCATCTTGCCCATGAGGCATGGTTCGCAAGCACCAAGTGATTCATAATCAAGTGATTCCAAAAGTCCATCACTATGGAGTTTCTTCATGCGCTTTACACCAATATGACCTAAATGGCAGTGCCACAAATAAGTTGCACTATCATTATTAACCTTGCATCTTTTGGCTTCAATATTATGAATATGTGTATCACTACAATCGAGATCCAACAAGAATAGACCACTATTTAAGGGTGCATGACCATAAAAGATATTATTCATAAAAATAGAACAACCATTATTCTCTGATTTAAATGAATAACTGTCTCACAATAAACAAGATCCAGATATAATGTTCATGCTTAACGCTGGCACCAAATAACAATTATTTAGGTCTAAAACTAATCCCGAGGGTAGATGTAGAGGTAGCGTGCCGACGGTGATCACATCGACTTTGGAACCATTTCCCACGCGCATCGTCACCTCGTCCTTAGCCAATCTTCGCTTAATTCGTAGTCCCTGTTTTGAGTTACAAATATTAGCAACCGAACCGGTATCAAATACCCAGGTACAACTATGAGCATTAGTAAGGTACACATCAATAACATGTATATCATATATACCTTTGTTCACCTTGCCATCCTTCTTATCCGCCAAATACTTGGGGCAGTTCCGCTTCCAGTGTCCAATCCCTTTGCAGTAGAAGCACTCAGTTTCAGGCTTGGCTCCAGACTTGGGTTTCTTCGCGGGAGTAGAAACTGTCTTGCTATTCTTCTTGAAGTTCCCCTTCTTTCCCTTGCCCTTTTTCTTGAAACTAGTGGTCTTATTAACCATCAACACTTGATGCTCCTTTTTGATTTCTACCTCCGCAACTTTGAGCATAGCAAAGAGCTCGGGAATTGTCTTCTGCATCCCTTGCATATTATAGTTCATCACGAAGCCTTTATAGCTTGGTGGCAGTGATTGAAGAACTCTATCAATAACACTATCCTCGTCAACTTTGCAACCAAGTTGAGTCATATGATTGTAGTACCCATACATTCTGAGCAAGTGTTCACTGATAGGACTATTCTCCTCCATCTTGCAGCTATAGAACTTATTGGAAATCTCATATTTCTCAATCCGGTCATTTGCTTGAAATATTAACTTCAACTCCTGGAACATCTCATATGGTCCATGATGTTCAAAACGTCGTTGAAGTCCCGGTTCTAAGCCGTAAAGCAAGGCACACTGAACTATCGTGTAGTCATCAGACCGCGTCTGCCAGACGTTCAAAGCGTCTACATTAGTGGGAGGGGGCTTGTCACCTAGCGGTGATTCAAGGACATAATTCTTCTGTGCACCAATGAGGATAATCCTCAAGTTACGAACCCAGTCCGTGTAATTGCTACCATCATCTTTCAACTTAAGTTTCTCTAGGAATGCATTAAAATTCAAAGGAACGGTAGCACGGGCCATTGATCTACAACAACATAGATATGCAAAAACTATCAGTACTATGTTCATGATAAATTAAAGTTCAATTTAATCATATTACTTAAAGAACTCCCACTTAGATAGACATGCCTCCGGTGATCTAAATGATCACGTGATCCAAATCAACTAAACCATGTCCGATCATCACGTGAGATGGAGTAGTTTCAATGGTGAACATCTTATGTTGATCATATCTACTATATGATTCACGCTCGACCTTTCGGTCTCCAGTGTTCTGAGGCCATATCTGCATATGCTAGGCTCGTCAAGTTTAACCCGAGTATTCTGCGTGTGTAAAACTGGCTTACACCCGTTGTATTTGAACGTAGAGCTTATCACACCTGATCATCATGTGGTGTCTCGGCACGACGAACTTTCGCAACGGTGCATACTCAGGGAGAACACTTATACCTTGAAATTTTGTAAGGGATCATCTTATAATGCTACCGTCGTACTAAGCAAAATAAGAAGCATAATAAGATAAACATCACATGCAATCAAAATATGTGACATGCACTACTAGAAAAAAGGGTATTAGTGGCGCACCCAATATTGCTATTAGTGGCGCACCATGGGTGGGTCACTAATACCACGCCACTAATAAGGAATACTAGTGGCGCACCAGTGGTGCGCCACTGTTAATCCCAATAACAGTGGCGCACCACTGGTGCGCCACTGGTATGCCTATGTGGTGCGCCACTGGTAACCCTAAGGGGTGCGCCACTGATAACCCTAAGGGGTGCGCCACTGATAACCCCACTAGGTGCGCCACTAATGTGCTATATGATGCGCCACTGATAACCCTAGGGGGTGCGCCACTGATAACCCTAAGGGGTGCGCCACTGATATCTCCACTAGGTGTGCCACTAATGTGCTATATGATGCGCCACTACTATTATTTCTAGGAATTTCTTTTTGCATTTCTGGTATTTGCACAGGTTACAAAATACAATACATCACAGAATATAAACAGCACATAATACAATACATCACAGAATATAAACAGCACATAATACAATTCATCACATTAGTCTTCGAATTCGAAATAGCGAACAAAGTTCAAATATTAGACAAGTTTAGGTCTCGAGACTACCATCACATTACAAAGTTGATATCATCTAAACTACCATCACATAGAAGAGAGCTGCGGTCACGATGAGCATCATCGCGATGAAACTAGTCTTCATCCGGTTCCTCCTCCGCTCCCTCCTCTCTCCCTCTAGATAGCGCTCGTATCTAGCTTCCGCCTCCGCCCTAGTGGTGTACCCTTTGTAACTGTTACCGCTGAAACGGTGAACCTGTCTCCGACACTCCTCCCAGTCGTCATAGACTCCGGGAACCCTACCCTTGTACACGACGTACGACGGCATCTCTATGCACTAGACAAACAAAACGTTAGTAGCAATTCACAGATAATATATAAGTATGCAACAAAAGGATCGGAAGAGAAAAGCAACACATTAATAGCACGGTTCATGGTCCTACTAATAAATAGCATCGATTACATATAAGTTGAACGACTATCCAAACTAAAGAGACATACAAGTTCATTAAAGTTTAATTACAACACGAGCTAATCGACATTTCAGAACTACATACCATCAATACTTTCTTCGACTCGACTCAGGGACCGGAGCGTGGATGAAGCCGCCGTCATCCGTCGGCGTCATGAATGTGCGGTCGTTGTCAGCCTGCATTTGTAGCGTTGTTTCTATTTCACTGTTGGACGGTTGATATTTGAGGTGGAACTGCCCCGAGGTACGAAGGACATCTTGACAGATGATTTCCGCAAACTCCGACTGGATGCGAAAGAATTCTTGTCTGATGTCCATGTCCTGGATTGCCGACAAGCGTGCGGCCCAATCTTGGAGACCCTTTGGTAGCATAAGGTGATTATGGTCCCGTACGATCGCCCGCATGTGATGGAGGGCGTAGTAGGCATCCTTCTGACTGCTAGGCGGCTGCTTGACGCAGGGGAACGTCGTTACGTGGGTGAACACGTGCTTGCCGTACCTACACATTTTCTTCCTGAAGGTGCCTCCAGATTTGGCGTAGCCGGGGAGAGCATCATCAAGAACTTTCTTGATATTTGTGTAGTTTTTCTTCGACTGACGGTCCGAGTCGAAATACGTGGCCGTGGAATATTTCGGGCTTAAGAGGATGAGTGTGCAACGTGTGTCACTGCACAAAACGCGGAATGTTAGGAAAAAAAAGAACGATCGAAATCTAAGAAATCATATGTTACGGGGCGGTGAGGGGATGACTTACTCGGGAAAGTAAGGCACGAGGAAGGTATCCTTATCTTTGTTCGCCATAATGACGCCTTCGAGGTATGAACTCGCGACTTGCCGGTCCCCAGCGCTGTCCAAGTGCTTGGCACGCATGTAGAAGGGGTCGACTATCACGATGTCCGGGGTCTTGTCTCTAATGATCTGCATCTCCATATTGAGCGAAAATAGCCGAATGAAGGTGTAGTGCAGCGGATGAAGGTTAAACATAGCGAAGATGTCATCAAACCGCAGGACGATCATACTCCCGATGGTGCCATCGACAAAGCCCTTGCCCTCTGGCACCTTGGCCACGAAAACCGGGTATGAGTCATCTTTCTCGGAGAGACGCCGCTTCTCCATAGAAAGAACACTGTCATGCAGACTCCGCATAGCACCGGTTGCAGCCTTGAACAGATTAGCCGGTAGCATCGGCCTACCCGCCACATGCACCGCCCTCATGATATCCTTAGGTATTGGTGGCCCGTCCTGAGCACGAATCGTACTCGGTGCCGGCTGGCTCGCACCCTTGTTAGTTTTTCTTTTCCGTCCCTTCTTTGGCTTCTGCTGATGTAATGGGATCGAGGTCTGCTCAGAGACCACCTTCTTGAGTGTGGTGGGGCTGATAATATTTCCCACCTCGGCTGCTTGAGTCTCGGTGAAGGCGGCAGCTGGAGGCGTCTCCTGAGAACCGAACAGACGACGCCTGTTGCAATTGGGTTTCTCCGCGGTACCAGCTAGATCGCGATCGACTTTTGCAGGGTTGGGTTCTTGAGAAGGAGACGCCAAGAATTCGTCACCGTACCCACCATGTTCGTTGAAGTAGTCATCGACGTTGACAAATGTACCGTCGTCGACGTCCGGATCCTGTGCCATATGCATGCCCGGATCAGCTGACGGCGGTAGCGTTGCGGCGGTCTTGCCATGGCTTGGCGCCGGCAGGACTGGCGGTGTTGTCTGTGGGGTGGTGACCCCCGCCCCCAAACGAATCTGGCTCTTCGGCCAAAGCAATGGCCAGTTGAAGCAGGCGCCGAGGGTCATCACATCGTCTTCGTCGGCCCCATGGGGTCGATACGGAGGTAACAAGTCGTCGCAGCCCCGCAGCACCCGAACCAGTTGAACCCTATACACGGTGGGTGGCATCGGATTATGGTGGAACACGCGGTTGCCCGGTTCAACGATTTTGGCCTTGGCGACATCGATCAACTTGCCGTCGACGAAGTGCAGGAGAGTGCATGGAACTTCGTTGGCGGCGCCCTGCGAAAACATGTAGGGCGTCAGGGATGCCCAGTCAAAGGCAAGGAGATGAAGTCATCGGCCGAGGCTTAGTTACCGCGATGGCGTCGAGCTCGGCTAATGTCGAGGCACCGCCAACGACGGGCGTGCAAGTGACGGAGGGGCCGCTTGCTGCCGAGGTGCCGGCCGGCGTATTCTTCCCACACCCGGGTGCATCAAGCTCCAATGCCGGCGCCGGCACCGGAGTCACCAATGACGCCTCCGCCGGAGACACCACTGCCGGCGCGTTGTGCGAGTTGCTGCCCGTCAAGCTGGGAATCGGGGGCGGCCCCTGTTGGCCGCCCGCAAACCACCCCCGCAGCCCCTCAAGCAAGGTAGGCATAATGGCGGTGATCGTCGCTCCCAGTTGGTCTCGCACTTGGTCTCGCACTTGCTCTTCGACTATCTGAGGAATCTGCGCCACTTTTGCCTTGAGTTCTTTAACCTCCTGGCTTTCCAAGCTGGTCTTTCTCTCCTTTCGCCCAGTCTTATAGTATTCCGACCATTTCGTGGACAAGCCTTCGCCGGCCACACGACCAGCTGACGTCGGCTTAGCTAACTTTGGAAGCTGTTTCATTACATTCAACGCCCTATTTAAAGTGGTGTCCCAAGGGGCAGACGGGGACCCCGCGCTACTGCTTTCAGTTTCCTGCGGAAGTAACGTGAACCATTTAGAAATTTGGCTTCATTAATTAGAATGCAACCATATGGAGCTAATTACGCGGGGGTGTATTCCTTACCAGAACAAGCTCAAGCGCCTTCACCTTCGGATCCGTGGTAAGCTCCTTTGTTACCGGGTCCTCCTTGTACCGGGCTCTGATAAAGTTCCTGGTCTGCTTTTCATGGCGGTATTTATCGAAGAGGGGCGGTAGGCCTTGCTCGACACGCTCCGCGTCCTCCTTGTCCCATTTAGGTTCCGCCACTCTGTAACCGCCGGGACCGAGTGTGTGGACCCCTAAGTTCAATTCCCGCATATCTTTCCCCCACTGACTTGATTCCACGGATGCGTTGCTCTCGCACTTGGTCTTGAACTCCAGGTAGTCAGCTTTGCTGATCGAAGGATTTTTCTCCTTGATCTTCTCATAACTATCACCTTTTTCAATCATTTTCTTCACCCGGGCTCTCCAAGAAGCCAGGGCCGTGCTCATCTTCGTGAGGGCGGCACTGTTCACTTTATTCCCTAAGAGGCGTGTGTTTGCGAAGTCACCGGGGAACTTGTATCGTTCGTGCAGCTTCGTGAAGAGGAGGATCCGCAAATTCCCTCGTTCACGTTGCCTTAGGTTCTCGGTGTTGATCGTGACGGTGCTCCGGACAATGCACCCGAGTTGTCCCCCGTACCCACTGACTAATTCTTTGGGCGCCGTTGGATGCCCACTGGAGGACACTTCAGTAAATTCCTCCTTGACGGTGCCGAGCACGTTCGGGCGCCGGTCCTTCCGTTGCCTCTTCGGTTGGCTGCCATCTGTGCGTTCGCTGCCATCATCAGTGGTGGCATCCCCGGCGACACCATCAGTGGTGTCATCCCCGACGCCACTAGGGGTTGTGTAGTCGGGATCGGTGTCTTCCGCGGCGTCCTCATAGCGGTGAGGGTATTCCTCCATCTCCTGGGACAGCTCCCAGAATGGCTTGCCGCCGCCCGAACCGCCGGCCTCATCGTTGTCGGCCATGTTCGCTAAAATTCACGGAAAATTTCAGCATGACCTTTGCTGAAAATAGGACATATGGAGTACCCGAACTTGCCGGAACGGAAGTTAATCGACATTCCGGCAAACTCAAGGGCCTCTCGGGGTACCTGCAAAATCACCATGCCAAAAAATGGCATATCTTCCATATATGCACAACAAAATTTTGCTGTTGACTGCCTTCCTTTAGAATTTTTCAATAAAATCAGAAATACTACCCCCCAAATCTTTAGAGTGGTCTAGTACACACACTTGCAGCACAGGCACACATGCCTAAACATTGGAGTCTACAAAATACACTTGAGAATTTTTCAAATAAATAGATGACTCAAAGCCTCACTGTCTGACCATCAAACGCACGAGAACTGATCTGGATACAAGGTGCCCCATGTGCTCAAGGCTAGATGAAGATGGGGGACACGTTTTCTCAAATGCAAGAAGGAGCAGCAGACCTTGGAGGCCAGAGAGTGATTTTTGAAGCTGTCTGTCAAACAATGGCGATGGCTCTGAAAGGTAGGGAATATGATGCAGCGAGCACCAGGTTTAAGTGCAATATATTTTATTGCTTTAGAAAAAATGGTGTACCAAAATAAATCTCATATAGTCATGTGTGTGGGATTACACTCTGAAACAAAAAGGAAAGGAAGAAAAGGCTGCTGGAGCTTCATGTTTCTGCTAAGACTATGATGTAAACATGACTTGGTGGTTTCATTTCAATGAAATGGAGCTGGGAGCTCCCTCCCTTTCTTGTGTGTGTGTGTGTGTGTGTGTGTGTGTGTGAGAGAGAGAGAGAGAGAGAGAGAGAGAGAGAGAGGCTCCCTCCTTGCTCTTCTAATAAATCGATAAGAAAAATATATGATGATCCATAACACCAGACGCACACGTCTAGTGTGGAGAAAAACGGACGCAGCTAGCTTGCTCATGGGCCCAATAAACCCAGACGGGGGGAGTATTTGACATGCCTTAGTCCCCACATTCCAGGATATAGGGGGCTAATCTGACGAGCACAACTGACAGCGCGACAGAACAAATACCTTGCTCTGAGAAACTTTCTTTTACACATATAATCATCCAATGAAACTTATCAGATCAATATTGCTCAAAATGCCATCAAAGAGGCAGATTTGGAAATGTACCACTGCCACTTATTGGGCAAAATTGCAAATGTGGCACGACTTTCTTTTGTCAGGGAGAGGAAGGTGCGAGTAATTGCTACCCAGGTTCTAATTATCACGTGTACATGAACTGCTGACACCTAACTAGGATCTCTTTTTACAGGAGAAAGGGCAGTCAGAAAGCATGTTATAAAGTACAAACAACTGTATCATCAAATAGGCCAAAGCCCAAAACATACTGATTAAATGCAGCAAAGAAACCCGCTTACATGTCCAGTTATCAGGAAGCGGACATATGATACATCTAATATATTTCTTTGGCCTCGTGACAGACACTCCTAATATCTATAGCTTAATAATAAAGCTTCTTGATGGGCTTTCTCACTCTCCTCCAATTAAAAAAACTCCAAGAGAAATGGATTCAGTATTAAACTAGTATGGTCACATATCCACAAACAATGCTCATAGGGAGAAAAATATACTTGCATATGCAGATCGAAAACACATAAGTAGTGCCAAACAAGGGTGATGAATGCAAATAGGTTACGGAATGAAAAAGACACAGTACAGTGACATGAAAGCATACAAAGCGGCAAAGGAGCAACTGCATTCCAATTTAACTCATGTTTACAGCTAACAGCAGGAATACATCATACATCACAGAGAAAAT
>LR738712.1:571388722-571506102 GCA_902687465.1 Secale cereale
ACTTTTTGCATATTTTTTAAAATTTTATTTTAACCTTATGATAAACATCCAAACACTTTAAAATAAACACATGGCAATTTTAATACTCCCTCCATTCCTAAAAATAGGGCGTATAATTTTTTTACAATGCATATCTCCTTTACTCAATCACAATATAGAATCATTTACAATGCTATGGCATGGTTGAAATCAAGTGAGATGAAATAAACTTTTTGCATATTTTTTAAAATTTTATTTTAACCTTATGATAAACATCCAAACACTTTAAAATAAACACATGGCAATTTTAATACTCCCTCCATTCCTAAAAATAGGGCGTATAATTTTTTTACAATGCATATCCTCCTTTACTCAATCACAATATATATAGAATCATTTACAATGCTATGGCATGGTTGAAATCAAGTGAGATGAAATAACAGTCATCAAAGATTGACATGAAATAATAGTCGTCAAATTAAGATTGAGTTTGCATGTAAAGTAATATAATGTTTAAAAGATCTTTAATAATGGTTGAAATCAAGTGATACATGTAATAATTTAGTTGCATGTAATAATTGAGCTTGCCACTGACACACACACACACGCGGCCGACACGTCGTGATTCAATCTTAGCTATCTTTTCACAATCTTCTTGCCCTTCTTCCTCGCGGTTGAATAATTTAGCCCCGGAACCCCTTGAATTGATCTTCTCTTGAACGGACGTCCTTTAGGTAGGGTGGTCCTGCTTCTTCTTGTGGTGTATGGTACTTCATCGTCGTCGTCATCTTCCATCTTCGGGTCGCCGTACTTGTCAAAGTCTTGCTCATTGGCGACTCCATCCATTCCGATGATGTTCCTTTTGCCTCTCCTCACGACAACACGACTGGGCTTTGACGGGTCGGTAATGAAGAAGCATTGGTCCACTTTGGAAGCCAGTACCCATGGCTCATTTTTCGCGGTGACGTTTGCGCCCGCGGTCTTGGATTTGGCTTCGGGTATAACCATGGTGGTGAAATACCGGTCTTCTTTTAGGACGCTCTTGGCCCATCTGACACGGAACATCGGGACCTTCTCTCCAGCGTAGCTCAGCTCCCAGATCTCCTCGATCCTTCCGTAGTATCTGTCCTTGTCGTTACCGGTGTAGGATTCCATCGTTACCCCGGAGTTCTGATAATCGCTCTTCATGTCCTTTTCCTCGGTGTAGAATGTGTAGCCGTTGATATCGTACGCCTCATAGGTCATCAGGTTGTGCTCGGCGCCCTGTGACAAGGCGAATATGAGTTTTTCTTCCGCGGAAGAATCCTCATGTAAAGGGTATGACAGAAGCTTCTCCTTGAACCAACGCGTGAAACATGAGTTGTGCTCTTTGATTATAGCTCCCTCCGTCCTCTGTTGGCCTCGGTCATTGTACGTCTTCTCAATAAAGATTTTGTGCTCTACCACCCAAGGATCGACCACGTCTATGTGTTGTAGCGCGACTAGGTTTGCTCTTTCAAAGTCGGCGAGTCGACCCATGAAGTCGACATGCATTTCGCGGCGACCCTCGCGGTGACCCCATCCAGCGAGCCTGCCGAGGTACCTGTTGACGGGCAGACCAACGGGGTTCTCGATGCCTAGATAATTCGTGCAGAAGGAGATGCACTCTTCGGTCAGAAAGCCCTTTGCTATGCTTCCATCTGGACGTGCCCTGTTGCGAACGTATCCTTTGATGACACCATTCATCCTTTCGAACGGCATCATGCTGTGCAGGAACGTCGGCCCGAGTTGGATGATATCCTCCACGATATGGACCAGCAGATGCACCATAACGTCGAAGAATGCGGGCGGGAAGTAGATCTCAAGCTCGCATAGTATCACCACGATCTCTTCCTGTAGCCTTCTGAGTTGCCTCACGCCAACCGACTTCCGAGAGATGACGTCGAAAAAGTTGCATAGGCCAAATAGCGTGTCACGGACGTGCGCGTCCATGATCCCACGGATTGCAACTGGAAGTATCTGCGTCATCAGCACGTGACAGTCGTGAGACTTCATCCCGCTGAACTTCTGCTTCGCTGAGTCTAGGTATCTGCTTATCTTCCCCGCGTAACCGTAAGGAAGTTTTACTCCTACGAGGCAGGTGAAAAACTGCTCGATCTCCTTCTGACTTAGAGTGAAGCACGCGGGAGGGTAGTCATATTCGATCTTCTTGGCCTTTTTGCCTTTGCGATGACTTTCCGTGTCCTTCGCCTCATCATCATCATCATCATCATCATCATCATCATCATTAGGGCGCCAGAGCTCCTCCCTGATGCCCATTTTTTGCAAATCTGCCCTTGCTTTCGGCCCATCTTTGGTCCTCTCTGGCATGTTGAGCAGGGTACCAAGCAGACTCTCGCACACGTTCTTCGTGATATGCATGACATCAAGGCTGTGAGGCACACGGAGGATCTTCCAGTACGGCAAGTCCCAGAAAACAGACCTCGTTTTCCATACCTTCAGCAGCGGCTCTGGCGCCTTTCGCTTCTTTCCCGGCGGTGGGCACTCTTTCCAATTTTTCAACAGCTCGTCTATTTCCTCGCCGCTCCTCGTACGTGGGGGTCTTCGGGGTTCGGTTTCACCATCGAACAGATCCTTGCGTTTTCTCCATGCGTCATCGTCGCGAAGCCACCTTCGATGTCCCATGAACACGGTTTTCGAAGACCCGGGATCTCTATCTAGCTGGCGATACGTTGTGTCATCCATGCACCTGACGCATGCACAAAATCCGTGGACCACCTGCCCCGCGACATATCCGTAACCGAGATAGTCGTGCACCGTCGTGAGCAGTGCGGCTCTCATAGGGAAATATTCTTTCGCTGCGGCATCCCACGTATTGGCTGGCGTTTTCCATAGCGTGTCTAGCTCCTCTTTCAGCAGCCCCAGATACAGATTGATGTCGTTCCCTGGTTGTTTCGGCCCTTCAATTAGCATACTCATGTGAATGTACTTCCTCTTCATGCACATCCAGGGGGGAAGGTTGTACATCCACACAAACACAGGCCAGGTGCTATGTGTGCTTCTCTGGCTGCCAAACGGATTGACTCCATCGGTGCTCGCGCCCAGCACGATGTTCCTTGGATCGTCCCCAAATTCTGTGTCTTCGAAGTTCAACGCTTGCCACTGGCTCGCGTCCTTAGGGTGACTCAGCATCTTGTCTTTTTTATTTATGTCCGGATCATTTCCGTCATCTTCTCGCTTCTTCTCGTCCCTATCCGCGTGCCAACGCAGGAGCTTTGCTAGCTTAGGGTCCGCGAAATACCGCTGCAGACGAGGAGTGATCGGAAAGTACCACACCACTTTTCGAGGAGCTTTCTTCCTCTTCTTGTATCGACTGACGCCGCACACCGGACATATGGTAGACTCCGCGTGCTCGTCCCGATAAATGATGCAATCGTTCATGCACACATGGTATTTCACGTGCGGTAAATCCAGAGGACACACGATTTTCTTCGCCTCCTCGAAACTGGTCGGGCACTTGTTCCCCTTCGGAAGACGTTCGTGCCAGAATGACATGTTCTCGTCGAAGCATGCGTCGGTCATTTTGTGTTTTACCTTCATCTCCAGAGCCATGAGCGTTACTTTCAGGCGGGTATCCTCGGGCCTGCATCCTTCATACAATGGAGTAACCGCGTCTGTCTCCAATTGATCCAGCTTGGCTTTCTCTCGGGCGGCAGCTCTTGCGTTACCCGTCTGCTTGCGAAGCTGCTCTTGAATATGAGGGTCATGCACCCAGCCCATCGATGGTCCATCGTCGTCTGCTCCGGCATCTTCATCTTCATTATCATGCCCTTCGTCTTGATCTTCCTCATCATCATGTCCGGCATCTTCTACATGATGACCGTGTCCTGCATCTACTTCGTGATCATGTCCTGGAGATTCTTCGTCTTCTCGCCCGCCCTCGCCGCTATTGTCTTGCTGCCCTTCCTTTTTTCTGCTTGCCCGGCCCCCATGGATGACTTCATAGTCATCTTCATCACCTTGCCACCGATAGCCATCCATGAAACCACGCAAGAGCAAGTGGTCCTGCACCTGCCCGGAATCCGGGTCCGCAATAAGGCTCTTCAGCTTGCATCTTCGACACGGACATCTTATCTCCGTCTCGTTCTTTTGAAGCATCTCGGCCTTCGCGGAGCTCAAAAACCTATTTACGATGCCTTCGGTCATCGTGCGGACCATGGTCGCCTGCGGGGTAGAGCAAAATGATATTTTAGAAAAAAAAATTTGGCATGACTTTGCCTAAAAATAGGACCAAAAAGAATGCACATAGTGCCAAATTCTCGCCGAAACGGAAATGAATCAACATTCCGGCAAAATATTGGCAACTATCGCATTTCAAATACCGGTACCTGCAAACACAAACATATGCAACACCACAAACATATGTACATCTCTAGGCCATAAAAAGTGTGTACGTTGTTGGAGACGGAGAGAAAAGTAGATCTAGAACATAAAGAAAGCTTTCCCCTTACTTACCTATCAAAAAAAGGAAATTTAACCACTTAATTTGGGTGAATCAATGGTGCAAATGAGGTGAGGAGGAGGAGCAAGACGACCAGATTTGTTTTGGTGGAGGGGGGAAAGTGAGTGTGTGTGGTAGGTGGTGGCTGCCTAAGTAGCAAATGCTCCCAGGTTACCAGTGGCGCACCCCTTCACTGGTGCGCCACTAGTAGCCAGGAATACTAGTGGCGCACCAGTGAAGGGGTGCGCCACTGATATGTTTTTTTTTGGACCAGCAATGCCCAGCCTTACCAGTGGCGCACCAGGGCAAGGTGCGCCACTACTATTTTTGATAGTAGTGGCGCATCTTGCCCTGGTGCGCCACTGGTAAGGCTGGGCATTGCTGGTATACTGTTCAAAAACTTACCAGTGGCGCACCAGGGCAAGGTGCGCCACTACTATCAAAAATAGTAGTGGCGCACCTTGCCCTGGTGCGCCACTGGTAAGGCTGGCATGGCTGGTATACTGTTCAAACACTTAGTAGTGGCGCACCACACACCTGGTGCGCCACTAGTAATGTCACTATTAGTGGAGCACCTGTTTGTGGTGCGCCACTGCTATATAGTAGTGGCGCACCACATCTCTGGTGCGCCACTAATAGTGATATTACCTATAGCCTTTTTTCTAGTAGTGATGATATGTGTAAGGACATATTTCTCCCTAAGTAGTTTTGGTGATTGATGACAATGCATTTGCGGACTAATCGTGTGCTCTAAGCTCTTTCAGATATATCTCACCTAGGCACAAGACGATTATGTGCCCCTCTGAACCTTTCGGAAGACGGTGTTTCCTTTTACTTCTTTTTCGATGGATTTGAGTAATAGGAAAGCCGTACTATTAAGACGGGATCCGCTTCGGAAAGGTTTGGGTAGAATCAACATGTACACGTATACTCATTCGCACCACCTTTCCTTTGCTTCTCTGGAGCTTCGGCTATTTTCCTTATCAGTACAAAACCATGGCTTCCTACTACTACAACTGCCTGGCATGCGGTAGTACCGCTCAGAGTGAGCGGTAGTGCCGCTCGGAGTGAGCGGTAGTACCGCACAGCCACACGGTAGTACCGCCTCAGGAACGCGGTAGTACCGCACAGAGCGGTAGTACCGTATCATGAGGACGGTAGTACCGTGTGGCTGGCCCAGCGTCGTAACTAGTACGGTAGTAGGCGCGGAAGTAATTTTTTACTTCTGCATCTTACGCGATAGTACCGCTTGGGTCAAGCAGTAGTACCGTGTCGTGTTTTTGCTACTACCGTATTTCTGCGGATGTAGTTGCGGATGTATTTTATTTAGTCCGCACTTCTCCTCGGCCTGTCTAGCCCTGCCTTGCGGTAGTACCGCACGGACGTACGGTAGTACCGCTCAGGCAGTACTACCGCCCGTTGCTTCAACGCAACAGGGCTAGTCCTGGCAAGTACTGCACAAGCGGTAGTACCGCATCCAGAGCGGTAGTACCGCTGGGCCGAGCGGTACTACCGCAGGGCCGAGCGGTAGTACCGCAACTTACGTGCGGTAGTACCGCGCTCTGCGGGCAGAAATGTGGGATAACGGTTGGATTTGTTCTCCCACTATATATAGGGAGTCTTCTTCTCCAAGAAGACTCACCTCTTCCTCCCCAAAGCTCCATTGTTGCTCAAAGCTCAATTTCCGCCCGATCTCTCTCCCTAGCCAATCAAACTTGTTGATTTCCTCGGGATTGCTTGAGAAGGCATCGATCTACACTTCCACTAAGAGATATTTGATTCCCCCCAGTAATCCCTCGCGGATCTTGTTACTCTTGGGTGTTTGAGCACCCTAGACGGTTGAGGTCACCTCGGAGCCATATTCCATTGTGGTGAAGCTTCGTGGTGTCGTTGGGAGCCTCCAATTCGGTTGTGGAGATAGCCCCAACCTTGTTTGTAAAGGTTCGGTTGCCGCCTTCAAGGGCACCACTAGTGGATTCACGGCACCTTGCATTGTGTGAGGGCTTGAGGAGAATACGGTGGCCCTAGTGGCTTCTTGGGGAGCATTGTGCCTCCACACCGCTCCAACGGAGACGTACTTCCCCTCAAAGGGAAGGAACTTCGGTAACACATCCTCGTCTTCACCGGCTCCACTTGTGGTTATTTCTTTCCTTTACTTGTGCAAGCTTTCCTTGTTTATCTTATATAGCTTGCTTGTGAGGTTGTTATCTTTGCTTCCTATAAGTTTTCATCATAGTAGCATATCTAGACAACTTACTTTGTTGCTTATTTTAAATTGGTTAAGAAAAGCTAAAAATTGTTAGTTGCCTATTCACCCCCCTCTAGTCAACCATATCGAGCCTTTCAATTGGTATCAGAGCCTTGTCTCTTTTTAAGGACTTTACCGTCCAAAGAGTATGGTTGACAACGTAGTAGAGACGGAGGAACATTCCGGTGGAACTCCGTCCTTGCCTACGTCCGATGGGGGAGCCTTGGTCTCTCGTGAGGAGTTCAATGTGGCTATGGACACATTGAAAGTATCACTAACGACAGAGGTCAAAGGCATGTTTATAGAATTGCTAGAGGGACTCAAATTATCCACCACACTGTTGGAAGTGGTTCGTCCCATTACCAACGTGTCGGAGGCTATTCCCGACAAGGGAAAAGCTAGTAGTGAGCAAGTCCCGGTTACTAAGAATGGGAGTGGGATTTTTGCCCACTCTGCTCCTCCTATCCACTATGGAGGACCCGTTCCTACTCCGCATTTAAATTCCGTTGGTCCTCCTCCTAAGTTTATAAAAAATTCTGATTTTGCTACTTCGATGTTTCGCTTTAAACGTCATTTAAATCATTGCTCTACTAATCTTTGGAGAATCCTTGAGCAAGGTTTTTATCCACGTGATCCCGACAACTTAACCCCGAGAGAAGCTACGGATCATCAATTCAACGAGTCCGTTCTTTGCATACTTCAAGATGCTATCCCTCCTGAAGACATTGCACATCTTCGACCCTTCACCATGGCCAAGGAAGCTTGGGAGCATGTTGGCTCCATGTACAAGGGGAGCGCAAGCATTCAACGCTCTAACTATGAAGTTGTGCAAGATGAAGCCGATGAGTTTGCTATGATCGAAGATGAAGATCCTCGTGAACTTTATCGGAGATTAACCACTCTTGCGGTTTCTCTTCGAGATCATGGGAGCAAGGACACAGACGACAATTGGATCAAGGGCAAGTTTCTCAAGGCCATGATGCCTTACCACAAGGCCATGTCCTCCGTCATTCGCCAAAGACCGTACTTCTACACTTTGTCATCAAATGAAGTGTTGGATGAGTTCGTTGCCATGAGGATCTTGGACAAGACCGCCGACAATGCGGTTTTAAGAGGTCAACGATCAAAGAAGCCCAACCTTGCCTTGAAGGCCAAGGCTTGTGTGGAAGAATAGGAGGAGGAGGATGACGATGAGTGTTGCCCCGAGGACACCAAATATGCCTATCATGAGCACATGGCTCTTGCTTCGCGGCAATTTTGGGGCAACAAGAAGAACTCAAGGCCCAACTTCAACAAGAACAACTCAAGTGGCAACAAGGGCAAGCAACGAGTGAGGACATGCTTCAACTGTGGAAATGTAAGCCACTTTGTTGTAGATTGCCCATATGAGAAAAGAGAAGACTTTGGAGGCAAGCTTATCCGGAAGGACAAGGCCAAGTCTTATCCCAACAAGAACAACTTCAACAAGAAGACCCCTCCTAAAGGGTTGGTGGCCCAAGAATAATATGTTGAGGATGATGATAATGATGAAGATGATGATATGGTCGCCATGGACACAATTGCTATTACTACTACTCCACGCTCATCTCTCATCGACTCACCAAATGAGAACATCACCGCCAAGTGTCTCATGGCCAAGGCCACCAACAAGGTAACTCCAAACATCAACACTACCATCATCTCTAATCCTTCATTGATGGATTGTATTGATGAGAGTGAGGGAATAAAGGAGGAAGAGAATGAATTTGAGTTGTTTATGAGCAAACTCAAGGGCAAACCCAAGAAGCACTTTGTTGCTCTCTTGGAACAACTCGGTGAGGCCAATGACATGATCGAGGCTCACGAGGAGACCATTGCTAAAATGGAAGGACATAGTCGAGACTATGCCGATGAGATATCGGATCTCTCTAATGATCTAGAGGAAGAGTGTGTTCTTCATTTGGCTCTTGAGGAGTCACACAACGATGATCATGCTAAATTAAAGAAAGATCTCGATCATGCTTTAGTTGTCTCTCGTATGTTTAATTCCGAGAAGGCAAAACTTGGGGTTGACCATGCTAGACTCAAGGAGGAGTTTGTTACACTTGACAAGGCTCACAAGGCCTTGAAAGGTATGCATGCTTCTCTCAAGGAGTCTCATGATCAACTCCAAGTTTCTCTAACCAAGGAAAAGGCTATCTTTCCTCGTATGGTGTTGATTGATAATGCAAATGCTACTAACCCATGTTGCGAGCATGTGCATCTTGTTGAAGAAAATGCCAAGTTGAAGAAGCAACTTGAGAAAGGCCTTGTGACATGTATACAAGGTGAGAAGAACCTCAACGATCTTTTGAGTAATCAAAAGGAGGTTGTGGCAAAGGAAGGAATTGGGTTTGCTCCCAAGCCCAAGAAGAAGAAGACGGACAAGACCAAGCTACCTCCCCCTCTCCAACAAACCTTTGTGAAATAGGGAGAGGGTGCGTCTAAGAGGAAGAACAATGTGAAGGGTGGTGTAGTCAAGAAAAACCCCACCATACCATCAAACATGGACGGGGACTTTAATCCTTCTTATGTTTTATGTTGTGCTAGTGATGGTCATATCTTTGCTAAATTTGTTGGTTCTTCTGATGAGTACATTGAATGGTCTATTTGGGTTCCTAAGACCCTTGTTACTAACCTCAAAGGACCCATTACCAAATGGGTACCTAAATCCAAGCATTGATCTCTTGTAGGAGTTTGCTTCCGGTGGGGGATCATGGTTGCTCGATAGTGGAGCCACAAACCATATGACCGAAAGCAAAGACTTGGTGGTGGACGTCCATCTAGGTTCATCCATGGACACCAACATAGAATGGGGTGATGCTTCATCTTCTAAGGTATTGGGGCTTGGTAAGGTTGTTGTTTCTCATGATCTCACGATCGAGAAAGTCATGCTTGTTGAGTCCCTTGCATATAACTTACTTTATGTTCGCCAACTTGCACTCATGGCTTTGCTATATTCTTTGATATTGATACCGTGGCCCTCTTGTGGAGCAAGACTCTTAAAGTAGCCTATGTTGGACATGTCGAGAACGATCTCTATGCGGTTAACTTCTCGGAGCAACCCACTAAGACCGCGACATGCCTAATGGCTAAAGTTTATGTGGGATGGCTTTGGCATCGCCAGTTAGCCCATGTCAATATGAGATCTTTGCAAAGTCTTCTCAAGGGGGACCATGTCCGTGGACTAACAAATGTGAGCTTTGCCAAAGATCGTGCTTGTATTGAAGGAAAGTTACATGAGAAGGCTCATCCTCCCACGACTATCATCTACTCAAAAAGGCCCTTAGAGCTCCTTCACATGGATCTCTTTGGGCCTCCATCCTTTGATAGTCTTGGGGGTAGAAAGTATTGCTTGGTGATTGTGGATGATTATCCAAGATACACATAGGTATACTTCTTCAAGAAGAAGAGTGAGACCCAACAAATCATCATCAACTTTGCAAATGAAGCTCAACGACAACATGAAGCAAAGATTTTGATGATCCGAAGTGACAACGGCACTGAGTTCAAGAACTACACCTTGGATGAGTTTCTTAGTGATGAGGGGATCAAACATCAATATGCCGCACCTTATACCCCTCAACAAAATGGTGTAGCGGAGAGAAAGAACCGAACATTGATGGACGCGACAAGGACCATGATGGCGGAATTCAAATCTCCATACAACTTTTGGGCCGAAGCCATCAACACCGCATGTCATGCATCCAATCGGCTCTATCTCCGCAAAGGTTTGAACAAGACTCCATATGAGATGCTCACCGGTAACAAGCCCAATCTCAAGTACTTCCAGGTGTTCGGGTGTAAGTGTTTCATCCTCAAGAAAGGTGCTCGTTTGTCTAAATTTGAGTCTAGAGCTCATGATGGCATATTTGTTGGTTATGCTACAAACTCTCATGCTTACCGTGTCCTCAACAAGTCCAATGGACTCATTGAGGAGACGTGTAACGTAGAGTTTGATGAGAATAACGGCTCCCAAGTGGAGCAAAGTGGTACTTGTGATGTAGGTGATGAAATTCCTCCTCAAGCCATAAGAAGAATGGGTGTTGGATATATCCTACCCATTGAGGAACCCCTTGTGGCCGAAGGAGAAGGACAATGTTCCACACAAGTGGAACCATCATCAACCCAAGACCCACATGCTTCCGAAGAACAAAGTGAAGGCCCTCATCCGGACGAACAAGGCCAAGTGCAAGATCAATCACAAGATGGTGGGGAGCCACCAAATGATGCACAAGGCCAAGTTCCCTCCTCTGAGCAAGATCAAGATCAAGAGGAAGCTCAAGATCAAGATCAAGCTCTTGACGTCGCTCAAGATGATCAACTCAGTGCTCCTCAATTAACACTTGAAGAGCAATTGGAGCGTCCTGCTGCAAAAATTGCCTCCAGGCTTGCTTCTAGAGAACATCACATGGAAAATATTCTTGGAAGCATCACAAAGGGGGTAAGCACTCGTAGACAATTAGCAAACTATTGTGCTCATCAAGCTTTTGTCTCTTGTGTAGAACCTCAAAAGGTCTATGAGGCGCTCGAAGACCGTGATTGGCTTAATGCCATGCATGAAGAACTCCACAACTTCGAGCGCAACAAAGTGTGGCGTCTGGTGCCGAGGCCAAAGGAGAACCATAATGTCATTGGAACCAAGTGGATCTTTAAGAACAAGCAGGATGCTCATGGCATTGTCATTCGCAACAAGGCGCGTTTGGTGGCTCAAGGATACTCCCAAGTCGAGGGTATCGACTACGGTGAAACCTTTGCCGCCGTTGCTCGCCTTGAATCTATCCGTTTGTTGCTTGCTTATGCTTCTCATCATAATTTTAAGTTGCAACAAATGGATGTGAAAAGTGCTTTTCTTAATGGTCCCATTAATGAGTTGGTTTATGTCAAACAACCCCCGGGGTTTGAGGATCCTAAGTTCCCCAATCACGTGTATCAACTCGATAAGGCACTCTATGGCCTTAAACAAGCCCCATGTGCGTGGTATGAGCATCTTACCGAGTTGTTACAAGATCGTGGGTCTGAAATTGGGAAAATCGACCCCACTCTTTTTACTAAGAAGGTCAAAGGGGAGTTGTTTGTCTGCCAACTATATGTTGATGATATTATCTTTGGTTCACCTAACAAAGCTTTCAGTGATGAGTTCGCCGCACTCATGACCACAAATTTTGAGATGTCCATGATGGGAGAGTTGAAGTACTTCCTTGGGTTTGAGATTAAGCAAAGAAGAGAAGGAATCTTCATCAAACAATCCAAGTATACTCAAGACATGCTCAAGAGGTTTACTCTAAGTGATGTCAAGCCGGCTACTACCCCAATGCCAACCAAGTGCCAATGTGACATTGATCCCAATGATAAAGCGGTGGATCAAAAGGTATATTGTTATATGATTGGATCCTTGCTTTACCTTTGTGCATCTAGACCGGATATTATGTTGAGTTTGGGAATCTGTGCACGGTTTCAAACCTCACCTAAGAAAAGTCACTTTGTGGCAGTCAAGCGAATCTTTCGATATTTGGCTCATACCCCAAACTTTGGCTTATGGTACCCAAGAGGAGCAAACTTCAACCTTGTAGATTTCTCTGATTCGGACTGGGCGGGAGACAAAGTGGATAGGAAGTCCACTTCCGGAGGGTGCCTATTCCTTGGTTGCTCTCTGGTAAGTTGGTCTTCCAAAAAGCAAAGTTGTGTGTCTCTCTCATCCACCGAAGCAGAGTATGTTGCAGCTGGCAGTTGTTGTGCTCAACTTCTATGGATGAGGCCAACTTTAAATGATTACGGTGTCACTTGTGACAAAGTGCCTCTTTGGTGTGACAATGAAAGTGCCATCATGATTTCTCTCAACCCAGTGCAACACTTCAAGACGAAGCATATAGAGATTCGGTATCACTTCATCCGGGATCATATTCGGCAAGGAGAAATCGAGCTTCACTATGTCAACACTCATGATAACCTTACAGGTATCTTCACGGAGCCGTTGGATGAAGCAAGATTTCGCGAGTTAAGGCATGAGCTAAATATCATAGATTTGAGCAATGTGGCTTGAGACCTTGCACACACACCTCCCACTCAATATAGTTATCTTGTCTAGATGTAGGCATGGACATAGGGGGAGTATTGTTCTCTCAATGAACTATTCCTCCCCCCATTATGCATAAATCGATCAAGTCTTTGTCATTTTCCATGTTAGATGGTATAAGTGCTTCAAGACGAGTGTTGGTCATGGGCCCAAGGATAGTTCTTTGCAGTGCCATACCAAATAACTCAAACATAGGTGGCTTCGGCCACCGACCTCCTCCTTGGAGGAGTGCCTTGTGTGTTGTTTCGGTTGTGTTTGTCTCTCTTTCCATGTGCCTTGCGTGTGCGCTTTTTGCTTTGCTCAAGCATCTTGTCGAAAATCGCATCTCCTTGGGGAGCGGTACTACCGTGAGTAGTCACAGTACTACCGCAAGAGAGTATACGGTACTACCGCAACCAGCACGGCAATAATTTTTTACTGCCGCTGGTAGAGCGGTACTACCGCTCCGAGTGCGGTACTTCCGCCCGGGCGGTACTACCGCGATGACCGCGGTACTACCGCATTTGTTCGAACGGCTGGGGGTTATAAGCGGGTAGGGGGAGTTCTAACTCCCCCATACCCATTCATCTCGTCTCCCCCACGTCGTTTCTCTCTCTCTCTCTCTCCCTCAAGAACGCCACCGGAGGACCTGGCCGGATCTCCTCCCTCGGCCGCTCTCCTCGCATTCTGGCCGGTGGGATCGTTCCCCACCTCGACCTCTTGCCATGGATGAAGGTTTCTCCCCCAAATCCCCTCTTCTTTTTGCCCGGTTGTTGTTTTTAGGTGTTGGGGAGATTTCTATTGTTCTTGTGTTCTTCTTGTCATTATCCATGGAAGATTAGGATGTAGGAGAGTTGTTATGCAATAGAAATGCTAGTAAGTATGCTTCTACTAAGTTGCTATGATCAGCCGTAGTACCGTTCGTCGTTCTACGCGTTCTTGTCTAGATTCGTTTTTCAGATCTGACCAGAGCGGTACTACCGCTGGCTGACCGCAGTACTACTGCTTTGTCGCGTGACGGTACTACCGCCCTACGGAGCGGTACTACCGTGATGAACGCGGATGTAAATTTTTAGTACCACATTCTGCGCGGTACTACCGCAACTCTTCCAAGCGGCACTAAAATTTTACATTCGCTTTCATCAAGCAGTACTACCGTTTGGTTTATATCTTCTTCGTAGCGCATACATATTATCCTTTCTACATGTTTTATTTGCCTTTTTGTGGCTTTTGCATTAATTCTCTTTGTGTTTCCGTCGTGTTCTTGTGCTTGTGTCTTAGGTGGTGGCTCCGGTTCCAATGTTCGTCGCACCAATCCCAGCCGTGACACCGGGTCCAAGCGTCTGCGCACCCAGAGTGATATGCCTAAGGGCTCCAATGCCCCCCAACGCAGATTCAAGACCGCCGCCAACAAGAACAAGGAACCAACTTTGACCATGGAGGAGATACCGGCTCATGAGTTCGTGGCAAGGAGGAAGATCAACCCTTATGCAGATCCCCGGGCCCAATTCCATGGAGATGAACTGTTCTGGACCAAGCAGCAGTATCGTATCTACACAGAGGTACTCAAGAGTAAGCACAACTTGTATGTGGATGCACACTGGATTGACATGGCCCACATGCGGAGGGATGATCACCGGGCCTAGTTTGCCCAGGCTCTAGATCTGGTGGAGCAGTTTGGGATTGAGCACATCATGACATTTCAGATGGATTTTGACCCAGATATCGTGGCACAGTTCTATGCTTCGGTGCACTTCCATACCAAGGAAGACCGCACCATGACTTGGATGACAAATGGTCACAAGATGATTGCTTCTTGGAAGGACATTATGGATCTGCTTCAGGTTGCTGACGAGGGGCTCCACACCCCTCTTGGAGCTCGGCCTCATGCCAACGAAGAATCTGCCAACAAAGACCGTCTGTTGCCTTTTTATGTGGAGAAGACACTTGCTAGTGGCAAGAAGACATGGGTGATGAACCCCTTCCTGGACATCATGCATATGATCTTTCGCAACACCTTGTTTCCTCGAGTTGGGGACAAGGACAAGGTACATGCATACCTCGTTGACATGCTGCTGACGTGTGAGGAGGCCCGCAATGCTTACACTCAGCCACTTGATATCTCCCATATCATGTGGTGTGAGCTTCGCTTTGCGATCTACACTCGCAAAGTGCCCATCTACGGTCCGTTTCTGTTTCTACCTATCTCCAAGACTTGGGAGAAGCTTTACCCTGATGAGTAGTTCGAGGCCTCTCAGTGGATTCATCATGAGCCTATCGGACTTCGCATCAAGAGTCGTTGGGCTAATACCACTACCCATGCAGAGGCTGCTGCAGCATAGATGGGTACAGATGAGGAGCATGTGGAGGAGGAGCCAGCTGAGGACAGTTCTAGACGATATGCTCCTCCCTCGTCTGAGCCCTCTTGGGCTAAGAAGCTGAAGAGAAAGATGAAGGCACTATTCTGTATGCAAGCACAGGGACAGTACAAGGCTCATGTGACTCACAAGCAATCTCGTCAGCGTGACAAGAAGATCATGAGGATCTTTGGTGAGCATGTGTCTAGTGGGTTAGAGGAGATCATCACTCCAGAGGCAGAGTGGATTGCCCAACAGGGCTACAAGTGGTCTGAGTCTGAGGAGGAGGACCATAGGTCTGATGGAGAGCATGACGACTGAGTTCTTCCGTCAGAGCTACCACCTATCTTAGGTGTCCTCTTTCCCTTTGTGGTGTCTCGATGCCAAAGAGGGAGAGAGTGTTAGGATTTGTGTCTTCTGCCGTGTCTATTTGCTTTTCGTTGGTCGAACTTTGTTTGCTTGCTTGTGTTTGTGTCGTGTGCGTGAGACTTTCATATGGTGTGAGACATATGCTCCCTTCTCGTTAACTCGTTATTATGTCTATGTTATATTAGGTTGTGAGCAGTTGATTTACTTACCCTTTATATGTGCTCACCCTATCCTCCTTACATCTGTGCGTAGATTCTTATTCTTTGTATGCAAGGAGTATATTGTTTGTAGAATATAGGGGGAGCATTGAACCTGGTATGTGTGTTGTGCAGTCCAAAGCACTCTCCCTTGTATGCACACATCTAGGGGGAGCTTACCTATATTCTATTGCTTTACTAGGTTTGCCTACTTTCTTATATATCCCTGTGCAAATCCTGTATTGTCATCAATCCACCAATAAGGGGGAGATTGTAAGGGCATATTTCTCCCGAAGTAGTTTTGGTGATTGATGACAATGCATTTGCGGACTAATCGTGTGCTCTAAGCTCCTTCAGATATATCTCACCTAGGCACAAGACGATTATGTGCCCCTCGAAACCTATGGAAGATGGTGTTTCCTTTTACTTATTTTTCGGTGGATTTGAGTAATTGGAAAGCCGTACTATTAAGAGGGGGTCCGCTTCGGAAAGGTTTGGGTGGAATCAACACATACACGTCTACTCATTCGCACCACCTTTCCTTTGCTTCTCTGGAGCTTCGACTGTTTTCCTTGTCAGTACAAAACCATGGCTTCCTACTACTACAACTGCCTGGCATGCGGTAGTACCGCTCAGAGTGAGCGGTAGTACCGCACAGCCACACGGTAGTACCGCCACAGGAACGCGGTAGTACCGCACAGAGCGGTAGTACTGTATCATGAGCACGGTAGTACCGTGTGGCTGGCCCAGCGTCGTAACTAGTACGGTAGTAGGTGTGGAAGTAATTTTTTACTTCCGCATCCTACGCGGTAGTATCGCTTGGGTCAAGCGGTAGTACCGTGTCGTGGTTTTGCTACTACCGTATTTCTGCGGATGTAGTTGCGAATGTATTTTATTTAGTCCACCCTTCTCCTCGGCCTGTCTAGCCCTGCCTTGCGGTAGTACCGTAGGGACGTACGGTAGTACCGCTCAGGCAGTACTACCGCCCATTGCTTCAACGCAACAGGGCTAGTCCTGGCAAGTACTGCACCAGCGGTAGTACCGCATCCAGAGCGGTAGTACCGCTAGGCCGAGCGGTAATACCGCAACTTACGTGCGGTAGTACCGCGCTCTATGGGCAGAAATGTGGGATAACGGTTGGATTTGTTCTCCCACTATAAATAGGGAGTCTTCTTCTCCAAGAAGACTCACCTCTTCCTCCCCAAAGCTCCATTGTTGCTGAAAGCTCCATTTCCGCCCGATCTCTCTCCCTAGCCAATAACACTTGTTGATTTCCTCGGGATTGCTTGAGAAGGCATCGATCTACACTTCCACCAAGAGATATTTGATTCCCCCCACTAATCCCTCGCGGATCTTGTTACTCTTGGGTGTTTGAGCACCCTAGATGGTTGAGGTCACCTCAGAGCCATATTCCATTGTGGTGAAGCATCGTGGTGTCGTTGGGAGCCTCCAATTCGGTTGTGGAGATAGCCCCAACCTTGTTTGTAAAGGTTCAGTTGCCACCTTCAAGGGAACCACTAGTGGATTCACGACACCTTGCATTGTGTGAGGGCGTGAGGAGAATACGGTGGCCCTAGTGGCTTCTTGGGGAGCATTGTGCCTCCACACCGCTCCAACGGGGATGTACTTCCCCTCAAAGGGAAGGAACTTTGGTAACACATCCTCGTCTTCACCGGCTCCACTTGTGGTTATTTCTTCCCTTTACTTGTGCAAGCTTTCCTTGTTTATCTTATATAGCTTGCTTGTGAGGTTGTTATCTTTGCTTCCTATAAGTTGTCATCATAGTAGCATATCTAGACAACTTACTTTGTTGCTTATTTTAAATTGGTTAAGAAAAGCTAAAAATTGTTAGTTATCTATTCACCCCCTCTAGTCAACCATATCGATCCTTTCAATATGGCCATCATCATCTTGTGCTTTTGATCTCTATCTCCAAAGCACCGTCATGATCACCTTCGTCACCGGCGCGACACCTTGATCTCCATCGTAGCATCGTTGTCGTCTCGCCAACTATTGCTTCTACGACTATCACTACCGCTTAGTGATAAAGTAAAGCAATTACATGGCGATTGCATTTCATACAATAAAGCGACAACCATATGGCTCCTGCCAGTTGCCGATAACTTTACAAAACATGATCATGTCATACAAAACCGTATAACTCATCATGTCTTGACCATATCACATCACAACATGCCCTGCAAAAACAAGTTAGACGTCCTCTACTTTGTTGCTGCATGTTTTACGTGGCTGCCACGGGCTTAGCAAGAACCGTTCTTACCTACGCATACAAAACCACAACGATGTTTCTTCAAGTATGTGATGTTTTAACCTTCACAAGGACCGGGCATAGCCACACTCGATTCAACTAAAGTGATAGAGACAGACACCCGCCAGTCACCTTTAAGCAACGAGTGCTCATAACGGTGAAACCAATCTCGCGTAAGTGTACGCGTAATGTCGGTCCGGGCAGCTTCTTCTCAAATTACCGCCGAACCAAAGTATGACATGCTGGTAAGCAGTATGACTAGTATCGCCCACAACTCATTGTGTTCTACTCGTGCATATCATCTACGCATAGACCTGGCTCATGATGCCACTGTTGGGGAACGTAGTATTTTCAAACTTTTCCTACGATCACGCAAGATCTATCTACCAGATGCATAGCAACGAGAGGGGAGAGTGTGTCTACGTACCCTCGTAGACCGAAAGCGGAAGCGTCAAGTGACGTGGTTGATGTAGTCGAACTTCTTCGCGATCCAACCGATCAAGCACCGAACATACGGCACCTCCGCGTTCAGCACACGTTCAGCTTGATGACGTCCCACGAGTTCTTGATCCAGTTGAGCTTCCCGGGAGAGTTTCGTCAGCACGACGGCGTGGTGACGGATATGATGAAGTTACTGGCACAGGGCTTCGCCTAAGCACTGCAACAGTATGACCGAGGTGTGTTTCTGTGGAGGGGGGCACCGCACATGGCTAAAACAATTCAACTTGTGTGTGCTAGGGTGCCCCATGTCCCCGTATATAAAGGAGCAAGGGGGGAGGCCGGCCGGCCCTCTATGGCGCACCAAGGAGAGGCAATCCTACTAGGAATAGGATTGCAATCCTATTCCTAGTAGGAGTCCACCAAGAAGGAGAGAGGGGGAAGGAAGGAGAGGGACAGGGAGAGGGAAAGAGGGGCCGCGCCCCCTCCCCTAGTCCTATTCGGACTGCTCCTTGGGAGGGGGAGCACCACCTCCTGGCTGCTGCCCTCTTTCTCCCCTATGGCCCACCAGGGCCCAACATTCCCCTGGGGGGTTCCGGTAACCCCCCCCCCCGGTACTCCGGTAAATTTCGAAACTTTCCAGAACACTTCTGGTGTCCGAATATAGTCGTCCAATACATCAATCTTTACGTCTCAGACATTCTGAGACTCCTCGTCATCTCCGTGATCTCATCCAGGACTCCAAACTACCTTCGGTACATCAAAAATCATAAACTCATAATACCGATCGTCATCAAACGTTAAGCGTGCGGACCCTACGGGTTCGAGAACAATGTAGACATGACCGAGACTCATCTTCGGTCAATAACCAATAGCTTAACCTGGATGCTCATATTGGCTCCTACATATTCGACGAAAATCTTTATCGGTCAAACCACATAACAACATACGTTGTTCCCTTTGTCATCGGTATGTTACTTGCCCGAGATTTGATCGTCGGTATCTCAATACCTAGTTAAATCTCGTTACCGGCAAGTCTCTTTACTCATTCCGTAATACATCATTCCGTGACTAACTCATTACTCATTTGCTTGCAAGGCTTATTATGATGTGTATTACCGAGAGGGCCCAGAGATACCTCTCCGACACTCGGAGTGATAAATCCTATTCTTGATCTATGCCAACACCACGAATACTTTTGGAGACACCTGTAGAGCATCTTTATAATCACCCTGTTACGTTGTGACGTTTGATAGCACACAAGGTGCTCCTCCGGTATACGGGAGTTGCATAATCTCATAGTCATAGGAACATGTATAAGTCATGAAGAAAGCAATAGCAGTAAAACTAGACGATCATAGTGCTAAGCTAACGGATGGGTCTTGTCCATCACATCATTCTCCTAATGATGTGATCCCATTGATCAAATGACAACTCATGTCTATGGCTAGGAAACATAACCATCTTTGATCAATGAGCTAGTCTAGTAGAGGCATACTAGGGACATACTGTTTTGTCTATGTATTCACACATGTACTAAGTTTCCGGTTAATACAATTCTAGCATGAATAAAAGACATTTATCATGATATAAGGAAATACAAATAACATCTTTATTATTGCCTCTAGGGCATATTTCCTTCAATTATGTCTTGCTATACAACTCTCCTTTAAGATTTTTTGCAGGAAACCTTCTCTCTAAATGGGAAGGTCCTTAAGTTATCGAGGAGGTCTATCGTTCCGGTGCCATAAAAATCAACAACTTCGAAGGCACAAATCCAAAGGTGGTGAACGGCCAAAGAATCAAGCATTATATCTCAGGTAACCATATAAATGTTGAAACCAATGTTATTGAAACCGTAACCCTGGAGGAATACATAAGGGACACTTTCCAGAACGATTCAGACCCCGAAAAGGAAGAGGTATGTGGTACGTTAAGTAAACCGACTCCAAAACAATTCTAATGGCAATTTTTCACCGTTTTGGAATATTTAGAAAAATAGAAAAATTAGAGGCAGTCCGGAAAGGACACGAGGCGTCCACGAGGGTGGAGGGCGCGCCCTACCCCCTGGGCGCGCCCCTGCCTCGTGAGCACCTCGTGTGGCTTCCGGACTCCGATTTCTTGCACGTTACTTCTTTTGGTCGGTAAAAATTTACTATATATTCTCCCGAAGGTTTTGACCATGATATCACGCAAAAATCCTCTATTTTTGTTTCGAGGTGTTTCTGTCGCAGATAAGAGCAATATGTCGTCCCTAGATTCAGAGGGAGAAAGCTTTGTGGCCGATCTCCTTGCAGACCCTAAGGTCTATGGTGACTGGGAGCATTATGGTTGGACCACGGAGGAAGAAGAAGACCATAATCCCAAGGGAAAGGATTGGACCAGCTCAGATGAAGATGAAGTCCCATTACTTGAATCTGGGGATATGCATGTGGAGTTCAAAAAGTCAAGCCTCCCTGATAGAGTGAAGAAACCTAAGACCGAGTTTATCCCTTTTCGCCTCTTGCAGGAAAACAAGCAGGAACTATGCAGGAAGATATTAAGCCTTGAGAAGGAGATCAATGATCTAAGGGAGCAAAATTCTATCCTTAAGCGCAAGCTAAGGAAGAAGCCTACATCATCAACAGCTCCATCACCACCTCCGAAGAAGGAGACATAATCATATGGGTATGGGCACTCCCCTTGGCAACTGCCAAGCTTGGGGGAGGTGCCCCGGTATCGTATCACCATCACACTCCTATCTTTACCGTTTTTCTTAGTTCGATCCTTTTGGTAATGGGATAATTATTTTTATGCCCCTAGTTGTGTCCCACTCATCTGTTTTACCCCTAGTTTCGTAAACTCACCTGTTCTGTCCAAGTCACTTTGGGATTCTTTAATTTTTGCCCTTCCGTCACGGTTCTGCTTGGTCAGCGCCATTTGACCGTATACGGCACTCCGTTTTGGACAATTTTGCCCCTGTTGCCATTGCCCCTTACCACTTCGTCCTCCTTGAGCTCATGTGGGGAATTAGACAGAGGCACAATTGAAGAATAGATTGAGAGGTGCGAGAGAGGACGGAACGGGAGGAGAAGATGCAGACGATGAGTTTCGGGTCCTCGAGCTCATCGACCGCGGCTGGTTTGGATGCCGAGGTAAGTGAAGCACTCCATTTGGATTTGACCCCAATATCATTCTAGGGTTTCTCTGATTTTGATTTTTTCCCTCTTTTTCGATTTAGATCGATGGGATTGGGATTGTGGAGCTTGTCTCAGAGTACCATCACCCAGACGAATCATTTTCCAGCTTGGAATCGAGGTCCAAGCATCGATGCCCTGGTCATGGGCTAGTTCCTGCTTGCCGGGTGGCTTGGGGAGGGGCTAGCACTGGCCGACGTTTTTTAGGATGTCCACTTGATGTAATCAACTAATATTGTCAATTTGTTTCTGATTAGGTTGCCGCTAATGTGAAATTTCTAAATTTGTTGTTCTTCTCTTATGTAACAAGTTACCAGATGAGTGTAAGTGGGTGGTTTGGGTTGACCCTCCTCCTCCAGTGCGTGTGGCCCTTGCATTTGAAGATCTACATGCAGAGGTTGAACACAGGTGGATCAAGTCTCACAAATTGCAGAGGGAAAATATGGAGCTGACAAGGAAGAACCATGCTTTGACGAAGAAACTGAAGGACATAGATGAGATGTTGAATGTTTGGGTAGTGTTATTTGCTAGAATTATTGTATGTGTTGTACTTGTTGCATTTTCAAGGTAGTGAGTGAACCAAGTATGTTTGTTGTAAGGGGTCCCTTGTTGTAATGTACCAAACTTAATGTAATGCAGTTTGTTGTTGGACGATGAAAGCAATTTGGTTCATATTGGCATATGACTAGGTACATGACCAAATTGTCGTCGTCAAGGACAATTTGGTAAATGTTGGCATATGACTAGGGAGATGACCAAATTGTCGTCGTCGACGACAATTTGGTAAATGTTGGCATATGACTAGGGAGATGACCAAATTGTCATCGTCGACGACAATTTGGTAAATGTTGGCATATGACTAGGGAGATGACCAAATTGTCGTCGTCGACGACAATTTGGTAAATGTTGTCACATGACTAGGGAGATGAGAAAATTGTGAACAACTTCAAATTAAAGCATGACATAGCATTAAGGGAACAAGCATCAAATTCCACAACTTGTAACAAGTTCAACATGACATCACAGTAGTTCAACAACTTCAAACACACAGTACTTAATCAAGTTCAAACACAGTAGTTCAACAACTTCAAACAAGTTCATGTAGTCACCTAGTAGTTCAATAGGGCACACAACAAGAACTAGAACTTCAGTTTCTTGCTCCTGGTGTTCTCAGCTGGATTGGGGGCTAGCTTACTTTTGCTTCTGGTGTTCTTTGTTGGGTTGGGGGCTAGTACACCAGGAACTTGAGGTGTTGTTGTCTGCTTTTTAACTGGAGAAGCTCCTCTAGCTGCTGCCCTCTTGTAATTCTTCCTGGGGCTGTCACAAGTGCAAACATATTACATTTCATCTTTTGTGCATGAAAACAAACATAAACAAACATATAGATGTACCTGACTACACTGGCATTTGTAGATGATGGTGTTAGCTCTCTAGCTGGCTCTTGTAGTAGGTCTACTGGTGGATGTACTTGCTCTCCATCTGTTCCATCATCTACTTCTAGTGGATCTGCTGGCTCTTGCACTGCTGGCTCTTCTGCATTCTCTGCTCCCCAATGTTCATCGTCACCAAATGCTGCATCAACTGAATTTTTGCACTTGATGGCATGATGGCCTAGTCTTCCACACCTGCCACACTTGTACTTCCTGGGACCAAGTCCCTTTCCTTCACTGCAAGACCTTATCCTAGTTTTCCTAGGCCTGCCTGGTGCTCTATTTTGAACTGGAGCACAGAGTTTAAATCCTGGTTTCACAATTTCCCACTGTTGTTTTCCTTCCAAAGATGGAAGGTCCTCAGCATATGTAGCTCTGAATTTCTCAACAGAGTAAAAGTTGTGCACATACTGATCTATTGCACTAGCTTCACCTCTTAGAGCAGTGATAAAGAAGAGAGCATGGATGCATGGCTTACCAGTTATTTGCCACTGCCTGCAACTACAAGTCCACTTCTGTAAGTCAACTGGGTACCTCCATTCTCTTTTTTCTTTGTCAGTAGCAGTAACTTTAGCCTCTGTTGGGCTTCTCCTAATCAAAGTCATCTCTAAACCTTTTGTTTTTGCCATTAAGGCTTTCATTACAGATGGTACAATCAAATGGCCTTCAAAATGGTCAATGGCAATCTTGTTCCTGATATCAAATTTCTGCATAATATACTACCTGATCTTGTCACACAAGTCTACTATGTGAAGCCCCTTGTATTTCTTGATCCTTGAGTTGAAAGCTTCAGCTAGGTTGTTGTTCACATAGTCCATCTTGCAAGTGTCATTGAAGAGTGCCCTGGCCCATATTTTTGTGTGATGCTCCTCTAAATATTCTTTGACTTTGGGCCTGCTGTGCAGCTGATTTAGATGGTAGTTGTGCTTCTTAATGTTATATGTAAGTGAGCATGGCCACAAATTGTCATAATAGAACTTGCCTTTGAACCTCTTGCTGAAGTTTTGAGCCAAATGTCTCATGCACTCCCTGTGCTCTACTCCAGCATAAACATCATCAACAACTGTCTCCAATCCTTTGCAAGCATCAGTATGTATGACTAAACCATCTGGATGTCCTATGAGTTTCTTCAGTTGTTGGAAAAACCAAGTCCAGCTCTAAAGTGACTCTGCTTCTATGACACCATAGGCAACAGGGAATAACTAGCTGTGAGCATCAAGGGCACAAGCAAAAACAAGCTGACCCCTATACCTACCATTCAGCGCAGTTGCATCCACGGCAAGGTAAGGCCTGCACCCCTCCAAGAAACCTTTCTGACATGCATTGAAACACACATAAACTCTTCTAAAGCACTCCTTGTACATTTTCTTTCCTCTCATAGTGTACTCCACAGTGTGCTTGTCAATTTGAACTACACTGCCTGGTGATGTTCTCTCAACTTCAACTTTGAATGAATAAATAAGACTGGAACTCTCACTGTACTTCCCAAACATCTTGTCAAGTGCCAGATCTTTACCAAAATAACACCTACTGTATGGCACCTCCACTCCATACTTGTCATTCAATTTCTGTTGAATTTCCTTTGGGCCCATGCCTCGATTATTTCTAATCCACAGCATACAAGCATCTGCTATCCATCTTCTCTTAGCAGCCCTCAATCTCTGAGATCTATTAACACTTGGACAGTTGTGACGCTAAGGGTTGACCTTAATCTGAAAAAAGAAGAACAAACAGTTAGTAAATGCAACAAAATTGTTTCACAATTACTATAGAAAGAAGAAAATGCATAAGTACCTGAAATAATGTGCTTCTCCTCATTAAAGAGGCATGTAGCCTCCACTTACATCTGTCAGAGGCACATTTGACAATAAACCTTGTTGGGTCACTTTTTAAAGTCTTGAACTCAGTTTCACTCTTAATTGAGAAAGTTCCAACTGCATTTCTACACTCAACTGCAGAAGGAAAAACTACACCTTCCTCAATAGAGGGATTTTCTCTATCATGCATCATTGCAGGTTTATCCTCATCTTCAGTTCCAAATTCTACATTGTCCTGTTCCTCTAGCTTCTCATCTTCATTTGTATCTGAAAATTCAGCAGGAATGTAGGACTCATTTGCTTGATCTTCCTCAATGTTGTGCTGAGTATATCTTGGGTGTCGGGGATATACCCCGTGGTATGAACCGGCCGGAAATATAACTCGGCCGGACTTGGCATTTTACTTAAGACGGTTTACATTTGGCAAGTTACTGGTAACCCGGCAGGCGGATCATGGATGACAAGGCCCAAGGCCCAGAAGGCCGGTTCATATTAATAGTGGGCCGGTTTATGAAGAAAGCACAAGGGATATTCTCCTACAAAGGAAGCGAGATTAGGACTCCTTGTAATAAAGCAATCCTAATCCTACTAGGACTCTACATGTAACCCGCCCCTTCAACATATATAAGGAGGGGCAGGGCTCCCCAAAGAGGGAGGAAAAGTTTTAGAGGAGAAGTTTAGACAAGTTTCTAGGGTTAGACACAAAGAGCCGGTTTACTGGCGACACCACGAGGATCATAATGAGACCTAGCCTCAAACAGCACGTAGGGTTATTACCGGATGATGTTTCCCGGGGCCCGAAGCTGTCTAAATCCGTGTCTTGCATCGCGTCTCTCGATTCCGCTCAACCCCTCTCAAGCTACTACACAGATGCGCGGCTCCACACCTAAAGTCCGTTAATCCGGACATCTGACGTGTTAATTCCACGACAGTTGGCGCCCACCGTGGGGCCTACGCAAGGTGGTGTTGAGTTCTTGGAGGGATCTTTCTTAGGGATCAAGAAGCTCGTGATTAACCAGATGAGAAAAGTTCCGTGTTGCAGCTATCTGCGTCGCGGTCACATCGTCTTGATCCGCCAAATCTGAGTATGACTACATGTTCCGCCAAGTTGCCGAAGCCGCAGTCGTCCTTGTTATTTCCGCTGCGTTGCAATTGCTGGACGGGACGTAGTGGTCGCTCACGAGAAAAAACAAGTCCCGATGCAAAGATCAATCCATCGCTGTTGCTTGGTGCGTGAAGACGAAAATCAAATCGTCAACTACTACTCTATTATCCACTGTGACGTGTGAGATCGCGTTAAAAAAAAGGAAGGAAAGAATCCTACTACTTGAAGACTCGGATTCTGCCATCACCGGATTCGTTCTCGCTCTGAGCCGCCGCAGCAAGCAGATACCGAGACCCAGTCCGTCTACTGCGCCGCCACTTCATCGCCGAGAAGCGCGTCCAGCGGGCGGACCTCGACCTGCAGCACGCGAAAAGCTGGGCCTCCAGCCCGACCACTGTGAGCCGCCTATCCTCACCGCCCTCACCAGTACAACCTCACCACAGCGGTCTGAAACCATCTACTCGGCCGCAGCCGCGTCAGGCCATCGGGCCGGCTCGGCCTCACTAATCCGCCGCTCGTTTTCTGTCGCCGGGTCGACCCCGACCCGTTTCCACTACGGATGAGCCTCCCCGTCCGAGTGTGTCTCCGCCCCGAGTCCTAGTGGCCTCCGCCCTGACCCGCTCTGACTCGGCCTCGCTTTGGTCTGTCGTCGCTTCCAAAAACCGCCGTTCTGGCCAGCCTCACCTCCAAGTGTCTGCACTGCCACGGCCTCGTCAAGCCAGCCATGCCGGAAGCGGCCCTCTGCCCCAAGTGGTCGCAGCCTTGAGCCGGCCATGTCTCCGCCTCGTACGTCTTCGCCGTTTCCCAAGCTGCAGCCGCGACCGGGTCATCACTGGCGCGACCTGCCGCTGCCACTGGCGTGAGCCACCACGAGTCGCGGCTCTCCTCACCTCGCCTCGACGGGTTCAGTCTCCACGGACGGGGGCTCTGGCCTCTGCCGGATCACCATTGCCGTTGTGACGCTTGTACTGGCCGATCCGCCAGCCGTCTCGCCCCGCTCCAGATGGTCTTGGGTCACTGCTGCCGTTCTGAGCTGCCGAGGCCTTGCCCGCAGGCGCCCCCATAAGCTACATGGTTGAGTCGCCCGAGCCAGTCCGGCCTTCATCGCCGCCTTGACTCACTGCAGTCAAGTACTGCCGTCCGCTCGCGCCGGCTTACCAACCACGCCCACGGCCTTGCTCCTATTCTGCCAGGCCCGGTCTTAAAGCCGCGAGTGCACTGCCTCTGTCCCCATTGAGCCGCGTTGCTGCCGCATTGAGCCGCCGTTCCTACATCGAAGTTGCCACTGGCGTGAGCCACCGCAAGTCGCGGCCTCCCCTCACCTCGCCTGCGCCCTCTGCTGGCTCACACCACTGCGCGCCCGTCCGCTCAGCTCGCACTAAATTGTCGTCGTCGCCTCCGAGCAACTCACCCCCGAGTCATCATTGGTTCAGGCCAAGCCGGCCATCTCTGAGCAGCATCTCAGTTGTACAATGCAGCGGGTTAAAGTATTTGTTCAGGTTCAGCAAGATATGGGTGAGATAATAGATGCTTTTGGGCTTCGCATTCGTGAAATTTCCAAAGTTTGTGAACTGAGGAAGCAAGGTCTCCGAGGATAAGACCTATTGACAGTAAAAACATATAGCCGCAGATTGCACAAACTGGGCAGTATGGGATTCCAGTAGTATGCAGCAAAAGCAATAAAAACAAGCCGTCCATAAGGCAGTAATGGGCAAGTAAAATCTGGAGCAACTAGCCTACCACCCCGTTCTGTGGATCAAAAAAAAGGACCCGTAGGGACTGTCCTGAGCTGCTAGGTGTCAGAGTTTAAACCGCCGCCTCTGTCATCGTTGCTGCAGCTTTATGGCTGAAGGTTTTTGACAAAAAATATCAGGTGCTATCTTCTATATATATTTTCTTAGCACATATTAAATTGTTTGAGAAAGATCTACTCCGTCTTTCAACATATTTTGTGCAGGACTAAGATCCATTATCAAGCTGATGCCATGTTGTGCCTATGGAGTGTGTGTTAGCACCATCACGCACTGGCATTCGCACCCGTTTGCTGTTGAATGGGTGAGCGCAAGCCGCTCCCCGTGCAGATCGATCTACATCCACTCGCTGGAACTACGCCCGCGATCAACTCGCCGTCCGCAAGCCTAAACATATCAGTCGTTTTACTGTCTGCCCTGTGATCCGGTCTATTCAACATACCGGTTCAAATACATCATGTGACATCCATCAAAATCTACTTCTCTTTATATATATCATGATCATCAAGAAAAACACTATGCTTTGATCAAATTATTTTGCTATGCAGGATAATTCTTTAAGAGACCCAAGAAGGTTTGCCGCATAGCGCAACTCCCACATAGATACCCTACCTCTACGGTTACTGAAGGGCTTCCTGTTCAAACATAGGTCGTATTCGAACCAAAGAGGACATAGCCAAACTTACTGAAGGGATTCCTGTTCAAACATAGGTCGTATTGGAACCAAAGAGGGACAAGTTCTCACAAGTTGGAGGCCCTCTGGATGGTGATAACCATCCAGTGATTGGCTAAAGTTTTCCTATGGTTCTACGGGAACCATGGAGGCCCTCTGGATGGTGACAACCATCCAGTGATTGGCTAAAGTTTTTCCTATGGTTCTACGGGAACCATGGAGGCCCTCTGGATGGTGACAACCATCCAGTGATTGGCTAAAGTTCTTCCTATGGTTCTACGGGAACCATAGAGGCCCTCTAGATGGTACCCGCATCCAGTGATTGGCTAAAGTTTTATATGGCCAGCGGGGGGCAGGATTGTACCCGAATTCTAGCTTAACACCTGTTGGTCATATCCGGTTCCTATGGATGGTACCCGCATCCATCGACCGGCCCTCTAGATGGTAAGCCCTTTCCATTGATTGGCTGAACCTTGCTTTGAGCCTGGCAGCTCGTAAAAAGCCTTGACTACATGGTTTTAGTTGCAAAACTTGCATTTCTGGTGTTTATGTTTTTATGGTTCTTTAATCCGGAATGGGACAACTCTAGAGTTGACAAAATATCTTAAAAAGTCTGGGTTATAAAACACCAGCAAGAGTTAACCGGTGTTCATTATAATCCGGATCAGCCATCAGGCAAAAACCAAGTGTATCTTCAAAAGTCTGGATAGAGCTCCAGCATGGTCTAAACCGGTAGTTCTTATAAACCCGGAATAATTGGGTACGCCCCAACGGAGCCAAGAGCTTACTCAGAAACAACAATGTTCGCTAGATTAAGGATATCAAGCATATTTAATCACAGGTATGAAGTATTTTATTTTTAAATACATATTGGCAGTACATGATCAGTTATAATGACCGGTGTTTATTAAACCGGCCTGGCTTTGACTATAAGTCGCCAGTATGAGACAAAATAATGACCGGTGTTTATTAACTCGGCCTGGTTGTGATCAAATATTACTGGACCGGTCTTCGAGCTGGATTATATTCTTCAATAGCCAACATGGCTAGATTCTTATTATGGTCATCAATATTATGATTGAGGTTATCAAAGTCGCTTTAAGCGCAATGGATATTTTTTCATTGATGGAAGTGATTTATTCTACAAAGGAATAGTCCCGAGTTGCTGCATGCTTACAACCCGGCACTTGGGGGCTACATTATTCAAATTGAGTTTACATCAAATATACAAGTCTCATGTCGCTGCAAGCATGCACCATGACACTTGGGGGCTAATGCAAAGTCATTTTTTGCTCACTTTATTGAAGACCCGACTCATCACATTATAATGAGCCGGCCCTTGGGTACAGTTTCTCATCCTCTTCATCAGACAAAGGTTCTGCATCAGGATCTGCTTCCTCCACAACATGATCAATAGCTATGCTAGGTTTAGCTTGGGTTTTACTGCAAGAATGCTATGACTGAACATTTGCACTAGGAGTTGTAGGTGGCTTGCAGCTGCTGCTTGTTGCCCTTGTATTAGTCAGTTTTCCAGATGCTTTAGAACCAGAGGGCCTTGAATGAGTGGGATTGGAATTTTTCTGTGATCTAGGCCTTTGAATAACATTGATTTCTAGATTGCATGACATGGTTTGTGCATTAGTAGCAAACATGACACCTAACTCACAGTCAGACTGAACAGGAACCCAAGCAACTTTGGATGCATCCCAATACCTTATCTCCATAACATCATATAATCCCCATGGATATTTGGCATAAATTGTTGCCTTTAACTGATGAAATGTGCTACTATTGTCCACGACTAATGGAAAGGTGAAGCCTAGTTCTTTTCCTTCTGTACCAGCATGAGATAAAATGCATGTCTCCACTCTAACACTGAGATTAAATGCTCTAGCCGGATCCATCCTATGCAAACATGTCACAATATTAAAATACAGCAAGAGACTAGCCTAAATAAGATGCAACCATGTATATCCTAACCTAAATCCAGCAAGAAATAGTAGATCTAGGGGAAAGAGGAAAGAGAAAGCATATTTGGAGGGCATGGGGGAACCTACCGTGATGTTCTTTGCGATGATCATGTTGTTCTTCCCTCGCGGGCGCCGCTTGTGGCACCGCTGCCGCCCACGTCGTCCCCCATCGCCAGCAGGAGTGGATCTGTTGGGCGCTGATTCGGTCGCCATCTCCGCCGCTAGGGTTCGTGAGAGAGTGGGGAATGAGAGAGAGTGGGGATGAGGGTGAGATGGGCCTGAGTGGGTTCTGTTCTAGACAGGGGCATCGGGTGTCCAAAACGGAGCGCCGTATACGGTCAAACGGCGCTGACCTAGCGGAACCGTGACGTAAGGGCAAAAACGACAGAATCCCAAAGTGACTTGGACAGGACAGGTGAGTTTCTGAAACTAGGGGTAAAACAGACGAGTGGGACACAACTAGGGGCACAAAAATAATTATCCCTTTGGTAATATCTTGATCTAGTCGAATAAAGTTAGCATGATCTAGTGGAGACCTATTCTGCACAACTCAAAAAGCTCCGAAACTCCACTAAACACCATTTCAAAAAATATAAAAAATATCTGGCGAAAGAGATCTGCCAGGGGGGCCACCACCTGTCCACGAGGGTGGGGGGCACCCCCCCTTGGCGCGCCCCCTGCCTCGTGGGCCAGCCGGTGACCCCCCGATGCCCATCTTCTCCTATATGGGGTGTTTTGACCTGGAAAAAATCATAAGGAGGCTTTCGGGACCAGACGCCGCCGTCTCGAGGCGGAACCTTGGCGGAACCAATCTAGGGCTCTGGCGGAGCTGTTCTGCCGGGGATACGTCCCTCCGGGAGGGGGAAATCGTCACCGCCGTCATCACCAACAACTCTCCCATCTTGGGGAGGGTTATCTTCATCAACATCTTCACCAGCACCATCTCCTCTCAAACTCTAGTTCATCTCTTGTATCCAATCTTTGTATCAGAACCTCAGATTGGTACCTGAAGGTTGCTAGTAGTGTTGATTACTCCTTGTCGTTGATGATAGTTGGTTTACTTGGTGGAAGATCATATATTCAGATCCATTATGCATATTAATACTCCTCTGATTATGAACATGAATATGCTTTGTGAGTAGTTACGTTTGTTCCTGAGGACATGGGAGAAGTCTTGCTATAAGTAGTCATGTGAATTTGGTATTCGTTCGATATTTTGATAAGATGTATGTTGTCTCTCCTCTAGTGATGTCATGTGAACGTCGACTACATGACACTTCACCATTGCTTGGGCCTAGAGAAAGGCATTGGGAAGTAATAAGTAGATGGTGGGTTGCTAGAGTGACAGAAGCCTAAACCCTAGTTTATGCATTGTTTCGTAAGGGGTTGATTTGGATCCATATGTTTCATGCTATGGTTAGGTTTACCTTAATACTTCTTTTGTAGTTGTGGATGCTTGCAATAGAGGTTAATCATTAGTGGGATGCTTGTCCAAGTAAGGGCAGCACCCAAGCACCGGTCCACCCACATACCAAATTATCAAAGTAACAACGCGAATCATATGAACGTGATGAAAACTAGCTTGACGATAATTCCCATGTGTCCTCGGGAGCGCTTTCCTTCATATAAGAGTTTGTCCAGGCTTGTCCTTTGCTACAAAAAGGATTGGACATCTTGCTGCACCTTATTTACTTTTACTATATGTCACTTGCTACCATTTATCTTATCACAAAACTATCTGTTACCAATAATTTCAGTGCTTGCAGAAAATACCTTACTGAAAACTGCCTATCATTTCCTTCTGCTCCTCGTTGGGTTTGACACTCTTACTTATCGAAAGGACTACGATAGATCCCCTACACTTGTGGGTCATCACGCCACATATCAACGCATGATTCAAACATGCTTAGAGAAACAAATTGGCAAAACAGTGGAGGCATATGTTGACGATGTAGTCATAAAAGCCAAACACGTCGAGACTTTGGTGGAAGATCTCTGCCTTACGTTTGCCAACCTTCGAGAATATGACATAAGGCTCAATCCGGAAAATGGGTTTTCAGCGTTCCAGCCGGAAAGCTATTAAGGTTCATCGTATCCCACAGAGGAATCAAAGCTAACCCAGCCAAAATCCGGGCCTTGTCAGAGCTCAAAATACCAACCGATCTCAAGCAAGTGCAAAAACTAGCAGGCTGCATAGCGACCTTAAGCCGCTTTATCTCCAGATTAGGAGAAAAAGCATTCCCACTTTACAGATTGCTACGACACACTGCAAATTTTGAATGGATGAATGCGGCCACAGCCGGATTGGAAGAAATGAAAGCTCTACTGGCGAGCAACCCAATCCTAGCTGCCCCTGGTGTTGGCGAACCCATGCTGCTGTATATATCAGCCACTCACCAGGTAGTGAGTGTCGTGCTCGTTGTCGAACGAGCCGAAGAGGGACATAAATTCTCTGTTAAAAAACCCATATACTACGTATCCGAGGTTCCAACACCGTGCAAATCACGGTACCCCCACTATCAGAAAATTGCCTATGCGGTCTTCATGTCATCTCGGAAACTCTGACACTACTTTCAAGAGTGTTCGATCACAGTGGCATCCGAGGTACCACTCAACGATATTATTAACAATAAATATGCCACGGGACGCATAGCCAAATGGGCCATTGAGCTCTTACCATTCAAAATATCTTATAAACCACGCCGTACTATTAAATCCTAGGTGTTGGCCGATTTTGTCGCATAATGGATGGAAGCCGAACTCTGTAAAGAGTACAGCTCATATACCCACTGGACAATGTACTTCGACGGTTCCAAAATGGTAGCCGGACTGGGGGCCGGCGTAATATTGATATCTCCAACCGGGGATAAAGTCCGATACATACTGCAAATTATGTACACAGACTCAAACAATGCGGCCAAGTATGAGGCCTTATTACCTGGTCTCTGCCTAGCTATATCCATGGGCATACAACGCCTCGAGGTACGCGGAGACTCAAACCTCGCTATCTCCCAAATTAATGGAGATTTTGACGCGAAGGATTCAAAAATGGCAGCTTATCGCAATGTTATATTAAAAATGTTGGCTCGATTTGAGGGGTTGGAATTCCATCACGTAGCCCGGGATAATAACCAGGCCGCTGACATACATAACAGCAATCAGCAGAACTATCATAGCTTCCAAACAAACATTGTTCTTACCACTAGCATCCTTTCCGGATTCCTTCGAATTTTTCAATTCGGTGAGCTGGGTCCGGCACTCTTCAAGTTCCTTGGATAAATAGTTATTCTTTTTTTGAAGCACCTACAAAACACAACGATCCTCAAATCAGTTGTACCAACTGCTTTAAGTCTCGGGGGCTACTGGCATGGGAACACTCAAAATGAACTCTTACCCGCATATCTTTGGAAAGCCGATGAGTGGCTCCAACGAGTCCGTCTTGAGCGGCTCGGATATATGCATCCGCAGAATTGAGGGCGTTAAAAGCCTCCTCGGTAAAAGCAGGGTTACGCATGGCTGCTTTCCGCCGCCGGTGAGCCATCGTAACCTCCACTTCGGAATAAGTAAATGACATTCCACCTGAATCCTCCTGGAGAGGACAATTCGGCACCGGATCAACATTAACCCCTGACGGGCCTGATGCCGGATTGGCTGGAGTTTGATCTGCATTGTCTCCGGAGACAGTCCAATGTGTATTCCTCCTAAAAGGAAAAAACAAAGCGGAAAGTTGTAATACCGATTTCACCACCCAGCGCGTGTTAAAATGAACATACCTCTTTGAAGGTCCGCTGGTATTCGTGGTCCTCTTTCGCTTCGAGGCTTCACCCGACGCGGGCGCCACCCTCTGGGTTGACGGTCTACACACAGTTCGGCGTGAGGAGCGCCGTCCCTGTTCAAGTATGATAGAATACAGTGGGTAAGGTGCACTGGGAATCTTCTCTTTAATGAGATATGTCTTAAAATACTTACACGGGAAGAAGGAATGAGGCCTAGGTAATCGGCTACTATAGCCACCAGGGGACCCTCACAGCAGGCTTGGTAGAAGACTCCATCTTCTAGCTCTATACCTATGTACGGATCTTCATCGTATCCGGGGCCCACATTCTGAAATAGGTCCTCTGGCTATGGGACGGGACTGTTAATCCCCTCGATCACCTTCCTCCACTCCTATTAGGATAAATCGAATTCAGTTCAGATAATATATCATAACGAAGGAAGAAAAGTGGGCGGTAATGAGAGAAACTTACCCAGTTAGGAGGATTGTACATAGAAAAACCCTCCGGGCACGTTAAACGAATGAAGTCTTGTTTCTCTCCCTTATAAAGACTTTCCAGGACAGCGGCTAGAGCGGTGGGGGTCATCTAGACCTAGGCGTAAGCAGCGCGAGGCATCATCTTGTCCATTATAGTGCCACATTGGAAATCCTCTGGCTTGAAGCGGCTTCGATTATAGATAACCCCAAACTGGCGAGCAATTTGATCTTGCCAGCTAGTCTGCTAACCTCCTCTCTCTCTGCTTCCGAGGGACTGCGGGGACACCAGTTGAAAAGCTTATTTTGCGGAGCACTAGAAAACTTGGGGAGTCCTTGCCGATCTGGATCCGGTAGAGCAACATTCTCAATGTAAAACCACCCTGAAAGCCACTCATCGGATGCTTTCTTCGGAGTACCGGGCAGATAGCCTCACCCGGCTATGCGCCATAATTCGGCGTCCCCAACTTCAAATATGGATCCTTTTTCCAATCGAGCGACGAGGCAGAAGTACTTTCTCCATAGCTCAAAGTGAGGCTCGTAGCCCGAGAACAATTTGCATAAAGTGACAATACCCGCAATATGCAGGACAAACCCCGGCGTAAGTTAGTGTAGTTGGAGGCCATAGAACTCTAGGAGTCCCCTAAGAAAGGGGTGGACGGGGAAACCTACGCCTCTTAAAAGGAAAGGGTCAAAACATACCCGCTCTCCATCAGAGGGGTTAGGAAAGCTCTCTGCCAGGGCTTGGCTGTCGATAGAAGTTAGTGATACGTCTCCAAGGTATCTATAATTTTTGATTGTTCCATGCTATTATTTATGAAGTCTTGGATGTTTAATGGGCTTTATCATTCACTTTAATATCATTTTTGGGACTAACCTACTAACCCAAAGGCCCAGTCCAGATTGCTGTTTTTTTGCCTATTTCAGGGTTTTGCAGAAAAGGAATATCAAACGGAGTCCAAACAGAATGAAACCTTCCCGAGAGATATTTCTGGAGGAAATCACGCTCGGGAGTCTTCGGGGCCAAGTCAGGGGACGTGGGACCAGCCCTCGAGGGTGGGGGGCGCTCCCCCCTTCCCAGGGCGCGCCCCCTGCCTCGAGGATGGCCCACACGGCCCCCGGTGCCCTCCTTCTTCCTATATATACCTACGTACCCCAGAAACTCCATACGCAGAGAGAAAACCCTAATTCCACCGACGTAGCTGCTGTTCCCGTGGAGATACCATCTTGGAGCCTGTTCCGGGAGGGGGGTCCATCACGGAGGCCTTCATCATCATCATCATCATCGCCCTCACCATGAGTTGTGAGTAGTTTACCACTGACCTTCGGGTCCATAGCTAGTATCTAGATGGCTTCTTCTCTCTCTCTCCGGATCTCAATACAAAGTTCTCCTTGGTCTTCGAGGAGATCTATTCGATGTAATCTCTTTTTGCGGTGTGTTTGTCGAGATCCGATGAATTGTGAGTTTATGATCAAGGTTATCTATGAAAGATATTTGGTTCTTCTCTGAACTTTTTATGTGTGCTCATAATATCCTTGCAAGTCTCTTCGAATTATTGGTTTGGTTTGGCCTACTAGATCTATAGTTCTTGCAATGGGAGAAGTGCTTGGCTTTGGGTTCAATCTTGCGGTGTCCTTTCCTAGTGACAGTAGGGGCAGCAAGGCACGTATTGTATTGTTGCCATCGAGGATAAAAAGATGGGGTTTTCATCATATTGCTTGAGTTTATCCCTCTACATCATGTCATCTTGCTTAAGGCGTTACTCTGTTCGTATGAACTCAATACACTAGATGCATGCTGGATAGCGGTCGATGTGTGGAGTAATAGTAGTAGATGCAGAATCGTTTCGGTCTACTTGTCTCGGACGTGATGCCTATATACAATGATCATGCCTAGATAGTCTCGTAATTATTTGCTTTTCTATCAATTGCTCGACAGTAATTTGTTTACCCGCCGTAGAATATCGCTATCATGAGAGAAGCCACTAGAGAAAACTATGGCCCCGGGGTCTATTCTCAACATATCAATCTACATCTACTTTACTTTTCTTGCTTTTATTTGATGTTTTATTAAACCTAAAATACCAAAAATATAACTATCATCTCTATTAGATCTCACTATCGTAAGTGACCGTAAAGGGATTGACAACCCCTTATCGCGTTGGCTGCGAAGTTCTTATTTGTTTGTGCAGGTGCGAGGGACTGGCGCGTGGTCTCCTACTGGATTGATACCTTGGTTCTAAAAAACTGAGGGAAATACTTACGCTACTGTGTTGCATCTCCCTTTCCTCTTCGAGGGAATACAACGCAAGCTCAAGAGGTAGCAAGAAGAATTTCTAGCGCCGTTGCCGAGAAGGCTTACGCAAAAGTCATATACGAAGTACCTATCATAAACCCTTATCCTTTGCATTACATTTATTTGCCTCTCGTTTTCCTCTCCCCCACTTCACCTTTGCGGTTTTATTCGCCCTTCTTCCGCCGTGTGTTTTTCGTTCGCTTGTCTCTTGTTTGCTTGTGTGCTGCTTGTCTGCTTGTCATCATGTCTAGCACACCTATCATTATCACCACTCCCGAGAGTGAGGTCCTCAACTTTCAACAAAGGGAGGAAGAAAACTTAAAAGATGCATGGTATAGAATTTGCAATGCTCAAAATAGATCTAATCAGAAGCTTTCCACTTCCGTGCTTCTTCGCAATTTTTATGTGGGCATAACTCCATGGAATAGATTTATCTTAGATACCCTTACCGGAGGGAATTTCTTGGGTAGCCACACCGTTGATTCTTATAAAGCTATGACTGAATTATTTGGCTCACCACCTCTTATGGTTAATGGGACCGTTTTAACTTTGGAGCGTGTTATGCAAAGGTTAGAAATTATTGAGAACAAAGTTGCTACTGTAGAATTGTTAGAGAACTTGGATAGAAAATTTCACAACGAAATTATCCAATATGGATCTAAGGTAGGAGTTGTTCTGAAAAATCATAAAGAAAAAGAACCCATAGTTAAAGAAAAGCTAGATCAAGATTCTACTAGAATCAATAAGCTTGAGGATGTTATCACTAATGTGGGTTTCGCTCTTTCCGCTATAAAAACCACTCCAAATACCTCCACTAAGTTATCTAAGTTCATGTATGTCCCTAAAGACAAGGGTGAAACTTCTAGACTTGCGGATCTCAAATCCATAAGTGTCCATCCTAATTTTCTTACTTCTGCAAGAGACCCTTTTGGCACTTTAGAATTTCTTGATTTATTGCCCAAGAGTTTGATTATTCATAGGGACAAAGAAGTGCCTAAGAATCATAAGTGCTTAATCAAAGAATTGCCTTCCAAAGATGGCAATACCTAGATTTATCTTGTATCGTGCCTAGCTAGGGGCGTAAAACGATAGCGCTTATTGGGAGGCAACCCAATTTTATGTTTTTTGCTTTTGTTGCTGTTAGGGATTAAATATTGCATCTAGCCTCTGATTAGATGTGTTTTCATGTTTTGTTTAGTGTCTGTGCCAAGTAGAACCTTTGGTAAGACTTGTGTGAAGTTTATTTGATCTTGCTGTGAAAAACAGAATCGTTAGCGCTCGCTAAAGTAGCCTTCAGATTTTACCGGAGTGTGATTTTTAGTTGATTCTTTTTGCTGCTGATTTGTAGACAAATTTCGCAAATTTAAAAATTTAGTTTGAATTTTTTGGAGTTCCAGAAGTAGGAGAACCCAGCAAATTACTATAGACTGTTCTGTTTTTGACAGATTCTGTTTTTCGTGTGTTGTTTGCTTGTTCCGATGCATCTATGAGTAATATTAGAGGACATGAACCATAGAGAACTTGGAGTACAGTAGGTTTAACACCAATATAAACAAATAATGAATTCCTTGTTGTACCTTTGAGTGGTGGTTTGCTTTCTCTTACTAACGGAGCTCACGAAAATTTTTGTCTAAGTTTTGTGTTGTGAAGTTTTCAAGTTTTGAGTATTGCCTTGATGGACTATGGAACAAGGAGTAGAAAAGGCCTAAGCTTGGGGATGCCCATGGAACCCCAAGTAAATTCAAGATAATCAAAAGCCTAAGCTCGGGGATGCCCCGGGAAGGCATCCCCTCTTTCGTCTTCATCCATCGGTAACTATACTTGGAGCTATATTTTTATTCGCAACATGTTATGTGTTTTGCTTGGATCGTCTTGTATAATTTGAGTCTTTGCTTGTTAGTTTGCCACGATCATCCTTGCTGGACACACCTATTTGAGAGAGTTAAATATGGCCTAGAAATTGTTAGAACACTCTATGTTCTTCACTTATATCTTTTGAGTTGAATAGTTTTTGCTCTCGTGTTTCACTTATATCTTTTAGAGCATGGTGGTGGTAATATTTTGTAGAAATTGCTGAACTCTCATGCTTCACTTAGATCTATTTGAGAGTCCATTAAAACAGCATGGTAAAGTGGTTAGGCTAAAGAGACTAGTCTTCACATGATAAACATCCAATGTCAATGTAGTAAAAAAATTCACACCAAGTGCATTGAATAGAAAGAGATGTTGGATACTTGATAATTGTTTTGAGACATGAGGATAGTGATATTAGAGTCATGATAGTGGAGTTATTATGAAATTTAGAAATACTTGTGTTAAGGTTAGTGATTCTCGTAGCATGCACGTATGGTGAACCGTTATGTGACTAAGTTAAAGAATGAGGTATTTGTAGAGTGTCAACCTTTGTGTGGAGGTCGGGGGCGCGTGATGGTTAACTCCTACCAACCTCCCCCCTAGGAGCATGCGTTGATTGCTTTGTTTTGATGACTCGTAGATTTTTGCAATAAGTATATGAGTTCTTATGACTAATGTTGAGTCCATGGATTATACGCACTCTCACCCTTCCACCATTGCTAGCCTCTCTTGTACCGCGCAACTTTCGCCGGTGCCATAAACCCACTATATATCCTTCCTCAAAACAGCCACCATATTGTTCCTCAAAACAGCCACCATACCTACCTATCATGGCATTTCCATAGCCATTCCGAGATATATTGCCACGCAACTTTCCACCATTCCGTTTATATGACACGCATCATATTGTCATATTGCCATGCATGATCATGTAGTTGACATCGTATTTGTGGCAAGGCCACCATGCATAATCTTTTCATACATGTCACTCTTGTTTCATTGCACATACTGGTACACCGCCGGAGGCATTCATATAGAGACATACTTTGTTGTTGTAGTATCGAGTTGTAATATTGTGTTGTAATGAAAGTGTGATGATCATCATTTTTAGAGCATTGTCCCATGGGAGGAAAGGCTGAATCTATAAAGCCCCTCCACACAAAAAAAGAGAAAAAAGGCCAAACAAAATAAAAAAAGAAAGGCCCAAAAAAAAAAGAAAAAAAGAAGAAAAGAAAAGAAAAGAAAAAGGGACAATTGCTACTATCTTTTTCCACACTTGTGCTTCAAAGTAGCACCATGTTCTTCATTGTAGAGAATCTCATGTTTAGTCACTTTCATATACTAGTGGGAATTTTCATTATAGAACTTGGCTTGTATATTCCAACGATGGGCTTCCTCAAATGACCTAGGTCATCGTGAGCAAGCAAGTTGGATGCACACCCACTAGTTTCTTTTGTTGAGCTTTCATTCATATTTAGCTCTAGTGCATCCGTTGCATGGCTATCCCTACTCACTCACATTGATATCTATTGATGGGCATCTCCATAGCCTGTTGATATGCCTAGTCGATGTGAGACTATCTCTCTCTTTTGTCTTCTCCACAACCACCTCTATTCCACTCATAGTGCTATATCCATGGCTCACGCTCATGTATTGCGTGAAAGTTGAAAGGTTTGACAAGATAGAGCGTGAAAACAAGTGCTTGGCTGAAATCGGGGTTGTGCATCATATGAATATTTAGTGTGATAATAAGGGAGCATAGCCAACACTATATGATTTTGTAGGGATAACTTTCTTTAGCCATAGTATTTTGAGAAGACGTGATTGCTTTGTTAGTATTGCTTGAAGTATTGTTATTTCTTATGTCAATATAGACTTTTATCTATAATCTTTCAGGTCTGAACATTCATGCCACAATTAAGAGAATTGCATTGAAAAACTATATTGGTTAGCATTCCACATCAAAACTTCTTCCTTTATCATTTACCTACTTGAGGACGAGCAGGAATTAAGCTTGGGGATGCTTGATACGTCTCCAACGTATCTATAATTTTTTATTGTTCCATGTTATTATTTATGAGGTCTTGGATGTTTAATGGGCTTTATCATTCACTTTTATATCATTTTTGGGACTAACCTACTAACCCAAAGGCCCAGTCCAGATTGTTGTTTTTTGCCTATTTCAGGGTTTTGCAGAAAAGGAATATCAAACAGAGTCCAAACGGAATGAAACCTTCGTGAGAGATATTTTTGGAGGAAATCATGCTCGGGAGTCTTCGGGGCCAAGTCAGGGGACGTGGGACCAGCCCTCGAGGGTGGGGGCGCGCCCCCCTGCCTCGAGGCTGGCCCACACAGCCCCCGGTGCCCTCCTTCTTCCTATATATACCTACGTACCCCAGAAACTCCATACGCAGAGAGAAAACCCTAATTCCACTGCCGTAGCTGCTATTCCCGTGGAGATCCCATCTTGGAGCCTGTTCCGGGAGGGGGATCCATCATGGAGGCCTTCGCCATCATCATCATCGCGCTCACCATGAGTTGTGACTATTTTACCACAGACCTTCGGGTCCATAGCTAGTATCTAGATGACTTCTTCTCTCTCTCCGGATCTCAATACAAAGTTCTCCTCAGTCTTCGAGGAGATCTATTCGATGTAATCTCTTTTTGCGGTGTGTTTGTCGAGATCCGATGAATTGTGAGTTTATGATCAAGGTTATCTATGAAAGATATTTGGTTCTTCTCTAAACTTTTTATGTGTACTCATAATATCTTTGCAAGTCTCTTCGAATTATTGGTTTGGTTTGGCCTACTAGATCTATAGTTCTTGCAATGGGAGAAGTGCTTGGCTTTGGGTTCAATCTTGCGGTGTCCTTTCCCAGTGACAGTACGGGCAGCAAGGCACGTATTGTATTGTTGCCATCGAGGATAAAAAGATGGGGTTTTCGTCATATTGCTTGAGTTTATCCCTCTACATCATGTCATCTTGCTTAAGGCGTTACTTTGTTCGTATGAACTCAATACACTAGATGCATGCTAGATAGCGGTCGATGTGTGGAGTAATAGTAGTAGATGCAGAATCGTTTCGGTCTACTTGTCTCAGACGTGATGCCTATATACAATGATCATGCCTAGATAGTCTCATAATTATTCGCTTTTCTATCAATTGCTCGGCAGTAATTTGTTTACCCGCCGTAGAATATCGCTATCATGAGAGAAGCCACTAGAGAAAACTATGGCCCCCGGGTCTATTCTCAACATATCAATCTACATCTACTTTACTTTTCTTGCTTTTATTTGCTGTTTTATTAAACCTAAAATACCAAAAATATAACTATCATCTCTATCAGATCTCACTATCGTAAGTGACCATTAAGGGATTGACAACCCCTTATCGCGTTGGCTGCGAAGTTCTTATTTGTTTGCGCAGGTGCGAGGGACTGGCGCGTGGTCTCCTACTGGATTGATACCTTGGTTCTCAAAAACTGAGGGAAATACTTACGCTACTCTGCTGCATCTCCCTTTCCTCTTCGAGGGAATACAACACAAGCTCAAGAGGTAGCAGTTAGTCCGGCCCGGACGGGGACTAGAGCCTCTGGAGGGAGATATCCCTACGCTTGAAGTGTCCTTAGATGTGCATGGGATACAGAGCAGCTTTTCCAATCTCCTGCACGAGGGCCATGAGGGCGCGAGGAGGAGCTTGGGGCGCCAGCCATGTTTGAAGATTTTTTGCAGGCACTAGGGTTTCTTTCGTGTGGAATGGTATGGAGAGGCAACTGGGATCTATTCTCTTATATAGGCGCCTTCTCTACACAGTCAAGGGGGTATTTGTAAAACTGCCCAGATGGTTCGCATTCGTTGGACACGTGGAAGCCAAGGCGACGACGGTGAGGAATCGACGAAATGCAATATTTAAACAAGCCGAACTATTATCCCAGAGGACTCACCTTGCAAGACCGAAGACATGAAGCCGGACACAATCTCGTCCTTGAAGGCAAGTCTGGGGGCTAGTGAGGGAGTCATGTATTAAGGGGTCCTCAGGCATCCGGGTCGTTGAAGCTGGGCCGTGTTGGTAGGCCGCGTAAAGAAGAAGCAGAAGACCCTCCGCTGTGTTTGGTCAAGACTCCTATGCACGTAGAAAGGCAAGTGTAGAGTCCAGATGTATCAATTACTTCCTCCCCAAGTCTCCCTTGTAACCCTAGGTCCCCTTTGGCGTGTATATAAGACGGGGAGTTTAGTCTGTAGAGGGGATCATCGTCATCACAATATCCTCATAGGTTAGACTTTAGGGTTTAGCCATTACGATCTCGAGGTAGATCAATTCTTATACTCATATGCATCCATATTAATATAGCAGGAAGTAGGGTTTTACCTCCATCGAGAGGGCCTGAACCTGGGTAAACATCATGTCCCCAGCCTCCTATTACCATCAATCCTCTAACGCACAGCTTGGGCCCCCCTACCCGAGATCTGTCGGTTTTGACACTGACAGCTACAACTGACAATAACACAGAAAGACAAACCAAATAACAGTGACCACATCGCCTATGAATATCACTGCCATTTACAGCAAGAATGTAGCCAGCTGAATGACTTCACATAATTATTCCAACATCAAATTAGTGAAACCACCGCCCCTACTTATCTGGAACCTTTTGGATGCTATTTTCCCTTTAAAGAATAAGAAAACCGCATTAGCAAAATTGTAGAAAGGACATCGACATTTTTTCAAGGTTGCTTACTTTACCTCTTCTTCTTTTGGTTCACTGTTTGCTCCGAGCCCCTTTTTAATATCTTACCACTCCCTTTTGTGTTCGCTACATAACTTACTACATATATTTGGCATGGCAAATTCACTTCTTACATACGGCCATTTTGCACTGGAACAATCAAAGTGCGTAAATGACAGAGAAGCACACAGACTTAACTGGATTGATTTCCACTATACCAAGTCTACACAAAATGGAAGACTGGTAATTCTTTTTGGCGTGTTGTAGGTATTTTCATCATTTCCCACCAACCGGATCATGCCCTACCAACTTGAGGTTAAAAAAACCAATCAAGTCACAAAATATTGTGCCATACATAACCAATGCAACAAGTTAATTACCATGGCAGAGCTGCTGACATCATCTTCAACTCCCATTGTCGTAGTTGACCCAATACTTAGAGAAGCACTTGCCATTGACTCCATGGTTACCTATTTTCATGCAAATGACAAAACATCACATACATATCCGAAAGTATTGAACTGGAGTAACCTACAAGAAAGCAACACTTATCAAGATTTTAAGTCAGAGAAAGCAACAATGTGATTGCGGAAAGACAAATTGGGGAGCACTTTTAAGTAGTAATGCCAGAGAAGGTTCGACCAAACATTGTTAAGGCATTTCCATTTAATAAGAACAAATTTAAATGGATACCAAGAACATCTTTAGTGCTTTAGAACAGAGTGTGGGCGGAGGTCAATTTGTTTGATTTAGTTGTGCTGCACGGACTGTTTTGAAAATGTACCAGCAGGCCCATCTTCTAACCGATCATGTCCCTGTCTTTTGCATCCAATGGCCCATATCTCGTTGGTGCACTCGGCGCACCAGTACGCTCGTTTCACCAGATACATTCTCAAGTGCATCCATGTGTCCCATTCCGCGTGGCAGAGAGAGCATTCGGCCAAGTCCGCCATGTTCCTGCTCTTCCTAACCTCACCCACGGGGATAGATGTTTTAGCAAGGCGAACACCCTGATCTTCGATGGGAGTGTGGTGCCCCAAAGCTTTGACCACGAGCGTCGGTCTGCATAAACATTGGAGGGTCCAGGCTTGCCTTGCAGCCAATCTGTACGCTGTTTTTTGGTGGCTGACAAAAGCCTATAAGGGCGCGTTTGGTTACCTGCACCGTTTTTTCCCACTTTGCATACTTGTCTCAGTTGATCCTGGTTGAGCATATGCAGGCAAGAAATCAACATCTGCATGTTGATTGGTTGCATGTATACTCTCTCCCCGCATCAGAGCAACACCTCTATGCGTTGTGTTTGATTGCTTGCATTGGTTGTGCTCATACTAGTGCATGTTGTTTGGTTGCATATACTAGATATGATTAAGAGTTAACAACTACACATATCACAGTGTTACACTAGAGGTGCCTCGATGACAGAGGTGGGCGCCGATCGCGGCGCCGCGTCCGACAAGACGAGCACGGAGTCGCGGGCATGCGATCCCATCGGCGATGCAGTGAACTAGTTGCTAGCTCCGCCGCCGCCGAGAAAGTCAGTGCGGAGTAACGAATAAGAGGACATTGATGGAGAGGATGATGGATAAAAAATGAAGTGTGCGCACCATAGCGGCCTCAGTGTAGTAGGACGCGAAGGAGGAGGCCGAAAATAATGACGATGACGACGGCGTCAGTGTAGTAGGACACGAGCGAGGAGGCCGAGAGGAACGACGTCGACGACGGCTTCAGTGTGGCAGGACATCGGAAAGGAGTCCGAGAGAAACGACGGCCGCACGAGCATAGTAGGACATGGGAGAGGTGGTTGGGAGGAACGCCGCCGCCGATGGCGCTAGTACAACAACACGCGAGAGAGAGAACAATGATGGCGACAGTGCCAGTGTAGTAAGACACGAGCGAGGCGGCCAGGAGGAGTGACGCCGGCGATGGCTTCAGTGTAGCGGGACATGAGAGAGAATGTACAGAGGAATGACGTCGGCAGTGGCGCTAGTGCAATAGCACGCGGGAGAGGAGTTCGAGAGGAGCGACGCTGGCGGTGACACTTGTGTAGCAGGACATCGAAGAGAAGACTGAGATTAAAAAGTGCCATTAACACTATACATATGCGTATATACTTTTCACGAGGAAGAAGTTATACCTAATCGGCTGTGTTGAAACAAAAAATGCACAACACGAAAGTCATGTGAAACTATAAGATAAAACTACTGGTCAAAGAAAATTTGAAACGGTCGATAGTGCGTGACGAATTTGATAAAATTCATCTAAAATAGCACCAAACATGGACACAAAATTGAATATTTACGATCGATGAAACTTTGAACCGATCGCAACAATGGAACCATAACATCAATATGCATATTTTTCATATAAAGCTTATCTTGATGTGATGCACCGTTATGTAGATTAGAAGGAACTAATAAATGAACAAGCTTAAGAGTTAAACCAACAGACCACATGCAAACTCAGGTACGCTTGTGCATGAGAACGAACGAGGATGCATCCATCAAGCCACCCACGTGCGACTGGCGTGCATTGCTCGGGCTTGGTTAAGGAAAAACAACCAATCGAGTGTTCACAGGGATGCAGGCCCAGACCCCAGAGGTGTTTTAAAGTTCGTGTTATGTAGGCTCAATAATAAATGCGGTCAATCAAATAGGTCAAATCCTTCCCACATGAGTCTGGCTAAACCTAATGCAGGTAACCAAACACGTCCTAAATGAAATCTCCCTTCTTTTTATAATACCGGACCAAAAGTCTTCTTGCACCTTGGAGGCGAGAGGGATGTTTCAATATTTCCACCTTGTCTATACCAAAAAAGAAAATGCTCCTCGAGTAGACCCACGACCCATGAGGCCGAGGCATGATCAATTAGTTCAGAGACCAATTGTGGCTGATTTGGAATGTGTCCACCTTAACAGAGTCAAAGTGGTCGAACTCATTAATTGAGAAATACTTCATGCAAAGATCACTCCCATCTCTTCATGTTGTGACTAGTGGCGCTTTGCATGTGCGTCGCTTGTCGCAACCCGTGAGTTTTTTCTTTGTTCGTAGATCCGTTTATTCAAAACATTTTATCTCTTCAGTTGTGTATTCAAATCTCGAACCGTTTTCATTATTGGATTCATCGCGTCGAGATTTTCAAAACTAGATCACATGCTGATAGGTTTTGACGAACTTTTTTCACAAAAAACGAACGGGAGCATGTATATTCCTCTTTCCGAAAAAAGGCACGGCCATGCTTCTCGCGAAATCACACTCATGACTTTCACGGAAGCAAAACCGTGCCTTTCACGAAAGAAAAAGAAAACAAAAAATGCGTATTTTTCGTTTACGAGAGGCACAACCGTGCCTCTTGCGAAAGCACAATCGCGCGTTTCGCGATGGCAAAACCGTGCCTCTCGTGGAAAAAAGAGAAAACATGTTTTTTCCTTTCCGAGACGTGCCTCTCGTGGAGGAAAAAACATATTTTTCGCGAAAAAAACCGTTTTTTCTCCGAAAGCTAAGGAAGACCGGTAAAACCATAAAGTCAAAAAAAGAAAGAGAAAATCCCGTTTAAAAAACCGAAAACGCGTGCGAAAAAAAAAATCCAGATGGAGAGTCCAGAGCGCGACACGTGACGGCGGCTAAGAACGCGTCAAGTGGCGTTGATCGTTGTGAGGCTCCCGAAGAAGCGCTCGTCAACTAGTTGCTCTTCAACGTGGCGGACGTGTTCGGACGCGTCCGAGCCTCACTATATCCATCCTAGATATGAATCGAATATGAGTTGTGCAATCAATCCAGTCGTTTGGGCCGAAAATTAGGGACCCGGTTGGGTTACATTTTTTCATTAGTCACTGTCCGGGAGCCCATCCAGGCGTTTGGAACGGATATGGGGTTCGGTTTAGGTGCTCTCATGCATGTTCTTTTTATAATATACATACATTGTGCCTCCCTTTGCCTCTCCTCCAAGGAAAGACGGTTAGGGTTTCTGCCTCCCGTCGGCGGCGTCGCCGATCTCCCACGTCTCATGTGGCCTTAGAGTCATGGGTGCGTGGTGGATCCCGGCCCTTGCCGGCGAACAGGCTCCGTTTTCAGATGCTTCTTCAAATTTTGTTAGGGTTTGTATTCTTATCAATAAGACGAGACGACGGCGGCTTCTTAAAGATGGAATAAGGTTCTCCCCGTCTAGCCCCTAGCATCGTCGGAGGGCGTGTGGAGGTGTGTCTCCGGCGGATCTCGCGGGATTCGGTCCGTGGTTGTCATTGGTGGATCCGCTCGGATCCGGTCTTTGTTCGTCTTTGTTCACGTGTCTTCAGGTTGGATCCTTACTATCTAAGCTTTTCTTCATCGGCCACGGTTGCTGATCTGGTGCGTTGGTCTTATGGAACCTTAGCACGACGACTTCCTGTCTGTCTACTACAAGTTGTGCCCGGCTCCGACGAGGGAGGGGCGAAGACAGCGGTGTGTCTTCGGTTCGCTTCAGTGCTTGTAGTCGTCGCTAGGTGTTCTGTGAATCTGGATGCAATTTTTATTATTTATGGTGTTCATTGTACTGTCATGATCGGAGATGAATAGATCGACAGTTTCCGAAAAAAAAAACATACATTGTACAGAACAACTGTTCGTCCGGTACGCTCGAGACAGAAAAATGTTTCCATCGAGCGAGTACATTATAAGGATCATCGCCCCTGTACGTGGTTGCATGATTCGAAAGTGGTTACCGAGACAAAAGCCTTGTACACTACTCCACCTTCGAGACACCCTGCCAATTATAGCGGCGCTCTTATTTTCATCGGTACTAAGGGCATTTTCAATGGCAACTCTAAGGGCATTTTCAATGGCAACTCGCTAAAATCCTTTGGCATTTGTCCGTGGATAGGGATCAGTTCGCGGACACAAATGTAGGAGACAACAATTTAATTGTAGCCGCATATATTTGTATAATAATTCAAACCAATCGAACGAAATGCGTTCAAAAAAATCCAGAATTCATATAAACAGTGACGGATTTTATATAAATATACCCGATTTCATATAAACTAGACGAATTTCATTACAATATACAAATACATCAAAGCGGTACTAGGCGGGCACTGGAGTATAATTAATATCTAATCTAAATGATCGCAGGCGTCTGGTCCCCGTCTCCAGCCATCAGTCCCGAGAACTGAAGCTTCATCGTCTTTGGTTCTGTCTCGGCGCTCTCTAGCTCCGCCTCCGTGACCTCCGCCTCCGGAGCCCAGGAAACTAAAGTTGTCCGCCTCGACGTCGCCGACAAGCGACTAATCGGCGGAAGATGCTCGGCCCACTAAGCTTGGCGTCGACCGGAGGGGAGGAGCGGTGGCATTCCTGGGGCACGAGCGGCGGCGACCTACCGTGCACTACTCTTCCTGCTACCGGCAGCGCCTGCGGATGTGTCAGCTTCTTCGTGGTCATGGTGTCGGGGTGCTCCTCGCCGTCGGTGTCGTCGAACAACACCTCGTCCGCCTCGTTGTCGCACTCCTTGCCGGCGATTGCCACCCCGGCCACCCGCTGCCAGTACCGCTAGCGGGCGAGGCGGATCTTGCGGGCAGAGCGGTAGGACTCAAGCAGCGCCTCCTGCCCCCACAGGTTCGTGTCGACCACCCTGCTGGCGGTGACCTGCTCCTCCGCCTGCATATGCTCTTGGAGGATGTTGTGGTTGTAGTTGGCGTCGGTCTGCACCTCCCGGTTCGTGTCCATATTATGGGCACAGGCCTTGCCGATGGTCATGGTGTGAAGCATCAGCGAGGGTGGAGCGGAGGAGGAGGGTGCCGTGGAGGAAGATGAGGATGGCGATGGCTCGTCGTTGGAGGCGTCCTCCATTTGCACATCCTCCGGCTACGTGCTAGCCTGCCAGTTGACAGCAATGGCGGCCATGACCTTCTTCTACTCCGACGTCAGCCCGTCCCAGAGAGCTTTGGCGGCGGAGGGATCCATGGCGGGGAATGGTGCAGAGAGGGATGACCATTGCTATGATCGGGGCACCGAGCAGCGGTTTATATAGCACCGATGGGCGGCAAAGGGACGGACGGGTGGCGTCGGAGAAGATGCATCGGCAACCGGGAGCCATCAATGCGGGTGGCAGATGGACGGATGGGCGGCCGCCATGTTGTTTGAACGCGCGACAGTCGCCTACACGGGAAGCGACGCGGGCGGCGCTCTCTTGGCCGGCGCGCCGCTTTAATGTCGGCGCCGGTGAGTGTTCGCCTCCACTCTGCCCGGGGTATGAATGCAGGCGCTGATTGAAGGTGCGCGGGAGGGGAGGATTTTTGGTGGGCTAGGGCTGTCAAAAGTGGGATTGAGTTCGGTCTGAACTCCCGCAAACATTCTTCAGTTTTGTCTTTGGCTTACAGGAGAAATCACGTCCGGGCCGCCCCGTGGACTGATACATGTCCGCTTTAGATGGCTTCGACGATTCAGACAACGTGGTTCGGACTGTTGCGGGAGGTTTGCAGTTCAAAGATGAAGATGCCCTAAGGGCAGAGGGGGAAACCAAAGCACAAGACTACCAGAGCAGCGCCAAGACAGTGGCGCAAGAAGGCCAAGCAACAAGATAGGATCCCCCCGACAAGACCCTTGCCGGAGCGGCCTGCACGACCCCGGCAAGAACCCTTGCCGGGGCAAATCACCCAACGCCTCCATTGCAGCCACCCTTGAGCCTAGGAGCTCCTACACCATCAACAACGTTGGAACCAAGGCTCGGGAAGCGCCTGCGTGATGGCATACAGATCTTTGTGAAGACAAAGGGTCTATGAACCCTAGATGAGAACCAGAAGGTAAGGCGACCGCAAGGCTCCTTGCCGAGGATGCCCACGAGGCCCCGGCAAGGCCCCTTGCTGAAGAGACCCTCGAAGCCCCAGCAAGCCTCTTGCCGAGGGCGCTCACAAAGGCCCCGGCAAGACCCTTGCCGGGAACAGACGCAAGACCATGGCAAGCCCTTGCCGCCCCATCGTTGCCCCAGCTCAGCGGGCGACCCACTAGCTCAAACAAGTACCCACGTGGCAGTATGTGGTTCCCGATCCAGCTAGTGAAGCACCTGCGTGGTGGCATGCAGATCTTCGTGAAGACCCTACCACCACGCCATCTCAGCTGCCTGCCAACCTACATGGCGCTGCATGCCTCGTTGGCCTAGACGCGCATCGCAGCCAGACGGAGCGGCGGCGGACGGGACGAGCCTCGTTGGCGTCCCCGATAAAACAAGTGGACATCTAAGTAGCGCATTTAATGCGTCTTGTCCCATAATGGAAGGAGATAAGCTTGTACATTGTATACCTTTCCACCTCCTGTGTGCCACTATGGCGACCCCTTTTGACTATAAAAGGAGGCCCGAGGCATACTTGAGGAGGATTCGGATCTTTTGGACTAGGCATGCACTGTAGCTAGTTCAGGAGCTCAAGAACACTCAAATACACATGAGAGGAGGACTAGGGTATTACGCATCTTTGCGGCCCAAACCTGGGTAAGCGATTCTTGTGCTGACTCCTAGACCCGCTCTTTGCACAGTCCCGCGCCCGTTATGTAATGCCCAGTATGAGACTATACCTCCTACGTGTCGAGGCACGACTTAAAGGCATAATCTCATACTAGAATGATCTCAAGTATGGTATCTTGGCACAACTCATGTAAAAGAGGGATGAAATTGCAAAAGAGTAGTTGGCTTACACTCGCCACGTCACACAATGCATTACATAAACATTCATCATCCAAATAACATCAGAGTCCGACTACGGACGAAGTTCCAAATGAAAGATACCATAAATAAAGCAACACAAGGTCCCGATCGCCCCTAGTAGGAACCACTACTGATCGTCGAAAACGTCACAAGCATACGAACACGCTCTTCATCGGACTCCCGGTGAAGTTCTGATCCATCTCCTGCATCATTCTCGGCTGAACCTGCATTTGGTGTTGTAGTAACTGTGAGCCACGAGGACCCAACAATCCCATAACCATGGGTATCAAGACTAGCAAAGCTTTATGGGTATGGAAGAGGGTAGTGGTGAGGTTGCAGCAGCGGCTAAGCAATATATGGTGGCTACCTTACGAGTACAAGAGTAAGATGAGCATCTACGCAAGCGGTCGCAAACTAGTAATGATCGCTAAAGATCCTGAACTACCTATGAGTCAAGCATAACCCCATCATGTTCTCTTCTCAAAGTGAAAAGAGACAGTCACGGTTACTCACACAGTTGTGTGTTTTACTTCGGATCCCCAGTCAAGTTTTCTACAACCGGACATTAACAAATTCCAATCTGCCACATACCCGCGGGCACGGCTTTCGAAAGATCATAACCCTGCAGGGGTGTCCCAACTTAGCCCATCATAAGCTCTCACGATCAGCAAAAGTAATAATAATATCATTACCCCTTATCTTAGGGACAATCCGATCAGGCTCGGTATCCCGGTGCACAAGACATTTCGACAATGGTAAAACAAGTCCAGCAAGACCTCCCGGCGTGCCGACACCCTGATAGTAGCCGCGTGTATCTCGTCTCAGGCCACGTCCGGATGAGCACTACGTACAGCAACCGAAGACCCCAGATAACTGGGTGGCACCGCAAGTGGATCTAGTTTGGGACCAACACCATCAGCACGGGCCCCCCTGTTATGTAGAAGAATCCCCGGGGACATGACCCCCTACGCAAGTTAATTAATTTATTAAGTTGTTATTATGAGGCAAATGAAAAACCAATGTTGGGCCTTGCTGGAGGAGTTTTATTCAAAGACGAACTGTCAAGGGGTTCCCATATACCCAACCGTGTAAGGAACGCAAAATCAAGGAACATAACGCCGGTTTATCGGCTCCTAAGGCGGCATGAGTGGAACAAAACACCGAGCAAAAGGCCAAGCCTTCCACCCATTGCCAAGTATATATGTGTGTTAAGATATATAAGATATATTGTGATATTCCCAAAACATCAAGTTCCAACGAGGAACAATCTTCATCTTCACCTACAACTAACAATGCTATAAGAGGGGCTGAGCAAGCGGGTAACATAGCCAAACAAAGGTTTGTTAGGAAGGTGTCAAGGTTAGAGGTTTCATGGCAACAAGGAGAGGGGCTGACAATAATGATGGGTAGCGCGACATATAACGATAGCATCGAGACAACTAAGCATGGCAATTGTAGTAAAGGTATCCAAGGTGATGGTCATCTTGCCTGGGGTTCCGCAAGGAAGAAGAACAAGTCCATGAAGTAGTCGAACAAATCCTCACAACTCCGCAACGGAACCGAAGCTAACAAGAGAAGCAACCGGAAAGAAGCAACCAAACCGGGTACACACCCAAGCATAAACATGGCATACGATGCACATCCAAGTATGATGCATGTCCGGTTTAAATATGCATGGCATGGCAAGGTGCACAAACAAAACTACAAGTTAAGTGGAGCTCAATATGCAACGAGTTGCATATTGACGAAGCACCACATGTTATTTATTTAGTTGACTCTCGTTTATTTACAAGACAAGGTTAAATGTTCATTAACATGGCAACAGGTGAAGCAAAAACAAACTACCTATCTAGACAAGTTTAAATGAGGCCGGAATGACAAACAACAATTCCGGAAAATCCCCATGTGCATATTATGAATTTGGTACTGTTCTGTCTATTACACCATTTTAAGGTTGTTAAACAGCAAAACAAGGTGCACCATGTTATTCTACACATTTTTCCACCCCATTTACATATAAAGTTTATTATATTTGGAGCTACGGTTATTTAGTTATGAATTAAATCATTTTAGCATGTTATTTACACAAATTAATGCAAACAGCAAGTTAAACATTTTTAACAGGGGTGAAAGTGGCATATTATTAATCTACATAAAATTCTAAGCAATTTTCATATATAAAGTTTTTACATGTGACGCACTGTTTGTGAGTTACTAAATGCATGAAGTAGAGGGACTTTACTGTAAATATGCAATTTCTGGATTATTACAAAAATCACAGGATCAGGAAAAAAAGGATTGGGCCAAAACTGGCAGGCTGGGCTGCTCACATTGGGCCTGTTGGCCTGTCGGTGGAGCGGAGCTGGGCCTCAGCGCTGGCTGGGCCAGGCGCAGCGGGAGGGGGCGCTGGGCCTGGCGCTGGCCTGGCAATGCGGTTCGGGCGCGCTTAACGGGCGCGGGCGAGTGGGGACTCGGTGCTATCGTCGTTCTCGTTCGAAGCAGAGGCTCGACGCCTCCATGGCCTGGGTATCCTGGCGAAGGGCAGGTCCGGCGAGCTGGACGCGAGGGAGACCGGGAACGGATGGATCCGGGCATGGCATCCCCGGATCCGGCGACGAACACAGGCGCTAGGCTCCATGTAGTCGACAACAACGATGGAGATCATGGCGTCAGGGTGGGTACCTGCGAAGGGGAGAGAGGGGGAGCCGAGAGGTTAGGAGGGATGGAAGGAAGGAGGAGAAGGGCAGAGGGTTCCTGGCCTGATGTCACGACGCTGCTCCGGCAAGGCCGTCGTCGGGTGGTGGCGCTCAGGGCCAAGGTGAGGAGGCGGTTTTCTTTCCGGGAGGATGCGGGAGGCAAGGTTGGGGCGAAGAATCAGTGGGGTGACGCGAAGAAGAGGAAATCCATGGCGCAGGGCTATCGAGGACGGAGGCGCTCACGTGCTCGTGCAGAGGAGGCACGGCCTCGGGCGGCTGCGGCTACGGTTGACGAGGTGGAGGTATGACGGGAGTCAAGGGAGATGGCACAGGCGCGGCGGCGCTGGAGGTTCTCGCGGGGATGAGACCGAGGCTCGGGCAGAGATGCCCGCCTGCTCGGGTGCTGGTAGGATGCCGGAGGCTCAGCGCTTGGATCGGGAAGGGGAATTGGCTTAGGTGGGATCTGGATCAGGACTGATCGGTGCAACAAGAGGAGGCAGGAGATTGGGTGCGCACTGAAAACGAGAAGAGTGGCGGCGGCTCGGGACAAATGGGACAAGCGCCCTAGGTTTTAGGGTTGCACTGTTTATATAGTAAGTGGGTTAGGTTTAGGGTCATCTGGTCCCTCTGATCGTAATCGGACGGCCCGGAATAAATAAGTTAGGGAGTCCAATAACCAAAACATAGATGTTTTAGGGATGTTTGGTGATGATCCGGACCCATCGGTAACAAGAGCCCGGGTCGGGTTTGGGGCAGTTTCGGGCGTGCAGTCGAGGGGGTAAAACTGGGTTGTGTAGAGTGATTGGGCTGAGAAGAGAGGGAGAGAGAGGGGGCCCGACGACTGTTTCGGAACACCGAAACGTCGACGTTTATCCGGTTATAGTGCCGCTATATGTTTATCGATTGGGCTATCAAACGAACTCCGAATGCGACGAAATTTGACAGGCGGTCTGTCTATACTATAATAAGACCACACGCCAAGTTTCACCCCATTCCGAGAACGTTTTCCGGACACTTATAAAATAAATATTCGGATGTGCCGCGGGCGCGTGCGAGTGTGTTTGGACTCAGAACAGACAACAGAGAGAACTGGGGAGCCCGAACGAATGCAAGTTTTGAAAACATGCTAAAGAAATGCATATGATGACATGACAAAGTGCAACATGCAAGCAAATGACATGGCAACGACGACGAATAACTGGTTGACACCTGGCGCATCGGTCTCGGGGCGTCACAACTCTCCCACACTAACAGAGGATCTCGACCCGAGATCCTGGAGATGGCACCGGATAGAAGAGGATAAAGGAAGAGGTAAAACAAAGTTGCTTCTTCGACAAACAAGTGAACCCAAAGAACCTTTGAGAGGTTGAACAATCTTGAAGGAAAGAATACAACGGAGATGAACGAAGTTAAGAGCACTCCGGTAAAAAGGAAGAACAAGGGACACCACGAGAATTTGAAGGTTGCAATGACATGAACGAAGAGCTCGAGGGTCACGAAAAGAATTAAAAAAACACTTCAGTTAAAACGAGATAGAGAAGGAATAAGAATGAAATAATTTGGACAACATTCCGACTGAAAATGGAAGGAGTTTAACCTCCGAAACAATTTAAAGAATGACGCAAAGGGTAAGAATGGCTTCAGACAACACTTCAGTTAAGAGAGTCAAAACTTGATAAGATGAGAGAACTAGAATGGAGGACACAACACTCCTGTTAACTGAACCAGAGAAGAAGGAACATGATCTCGACAAAATGAGAAGATGGTCAAAGAGAGCAACATCACAATGCCTCCGGAATGAAAATATATATGCTAGGTCGTTGGAAAGAAAAGAACGGAAAAGAAAATGACAACTTCTCCGCAATTGGAGAAACAACATCCTTACAAAGATGGATTGGACAAGGTTGTTGGAAATTCAAGGAGAAGAATGAGCTTGATGTGGGCTTATGGAAAACATCTCAACTTGAGGTGAAATTCTGCCACTAGCGAAAAAATATTGATTTGAGATGAGCGAAGAGATGAAAACTTCTTTCACCGAGAGGATAAATGGAGAAATTGGGTCATTTATAAGCACCATAAATAGCAAAATCCTTATGGAAAACTTTTAGGTGAGATACAACCCAAGATAACTCCAATGAATAAATTAAAGGGTTGGAAAGATCTCCTGAACAAAGGATATGATGGTTTAAACTATCTCCTTCCTGACAACTTGTGAATCATGAAACATGACGGGAAAATTATCAAGAATGACATAACACCACCTGAAAAGACAAGGGAGCAAGAATTGCACTTCTGAATGCAAGAAGAAGAATACTTGAGCACATTGATCAAGAATCATGATGAAGACTTCGAGGATGAATTAAATCATGATGAACCACCATGAAGAACTCTGGTAATGAAAGCATGGGAAGTGAAAGATGAAAATAATAAGATTCAAGGCCTACGGTGAATTAGATGGAGCTTTGAAATGATATAATAGAAATAAATTGGAGCTCCGGAAAACAAGACGAACAACTTAGAACCGAGAATATGATATGATGAACAAGCTCTGGAAAAAGAGATTAATCACTTCGGGGAAATAAGAATAAGATTTATTGTATGCTTATCCTTCACCAAATTAAATTGATGACAAGCAACGGATTTGGCGTACTACTTATTCTTGTTGGAAAGAATTAAAGAGAGATCTCGCACAAACTTGAGAAAGTATTTAACGGATCACTGGTAGGATTTCAGAAAGAACGAATTAATTGATATGATGACAAAGGGAAAAGAATGTTGAACGAACCACCGTAAAAAAATCGAAACCGAGTGAAGATAGAGAACCAACCACCATGAAGAATTAGAAAATGAACAAAGATATAGGAGGCAATCTTAGATACAAAGAACGAATGGATCACGAGCAGAGTAAAGAATACTTGAATGATGCACCGGAAGAATATGGAGACGAAGGAGAGGCATCGATGAAGAATATTTGGAGGACGAAGTTGAAAACTGGGAACAAGGAAATCTTCTGAAATGATGGCCTTCAGAGGATCACAATGGAAAGAATTTATGAAATGCTTCGGATGGTACAAAAGAATTCCTCACAATCTGAACAATAATGAGGATGGCATGAAGCTAGAACCACGAATCTTCAAGAGAACGGGCCAAGATTTAAGAGAAACTCTTCTTCGGTCTTCAAATGTTGAGAATGAAGACGAGAAATGCCATGAAGAATTTCGAGATACTCCGGACGAATGACAAGAGGAAGGTGGATCTAAAGATGAAAATAATTGAAAGCAAACTTGGAGAAGGCATGTGCCTCATGGAAATCATTCTTACGTCACGCTTTGAAAAGATTTTGAGTATAACTCCCAAAAAAGAAATTAGAAGAGTCAGGTAAGATCCCGGGGAAGACCTGTGGGTTAGGGCCCATTGAAAAGCAATCGCTGTTGATAAAAAGATTGCTTAAGAGATATTATACCGGTTGAATTAAATGGCTTGAATAAGATGACAATCCTCAAAATAGCTTGAACGGATTAAGAATGGAAACGCGAATCTTTTGAGATATCTTGATCACTCCGGATATGAATAAAGAGATGTGAAGAAATAAGAGAGCCTTGGATAAGAAATTTCAACATGTGAAAACGTGTGAAACAAGAGGAAATATATGATTAATACAGAAGCTTGAATTTAGTCCACCGGAGAAGAAACGAGAACGGAGAATGATAAATGTGAAGCTTCCTTAGCATCTTCCCGAGAAATCATCGAATAATGAAATTGAACGAAAAGAATGAAGAAACATCACATTAATAAAATGGATATTTCATTTAAGAATTTCTGGCTCCGAGAAGAAGAAGGGTGGGAGGGTGGGGAAAAACAAAGACAACTTGGGATGAATGAAATAGACACCGTTGAGAAAACCCAGAATTGGTCTTGCACATATTGAAAGGATCGGATTAACTTGAAGAGAAGCACGCCGGTTGAAAAGAATTTAACATAAAAATCTTGATGAACAAAGACTAGCACTCCCATAGAAATATGAGAACACCGATTAGGAAAGGTATGGAATCAACACTTGACATCGAAGCAACTCGAATACCAGAATAAAAAAAAACAAAGGATAGATATGTTGCAACATAATCTTCACAACATCATTCAAACGGAGAATTGAACGAATGAATTCCATAGCTTGGTGGTACATCAATCTTCTCGAGAAGCCACTTGGGAGAACAAAAGGTAAAATAAAAACAAGAAGGAGCAGATAGAACAAATATAAGATAGAAGCTTCGTCCCACATGTTCGTGCTGAAAGCTCATGGAACATGTTACAAAAGGGTTTTGCAATCCCCGGATGAGCATAGCCAAGGACCCTTTAAGATGCAACTCCCGATCGGAACAACGCCCATAAAACCACTTCACTCAATGTAGAACCCCGAACTCCATATCATGCATTCGTTGGAAGAATGCCTACAAACTACTAGATGAACCCACCTATTAATTTCCGAAAGTTTCTAGTTATGCAATCAGGTGTTGGGGATACAGGGGAAGCACCGCGCACTCAACTCTAATCCTACATCTAGTTGTATCCATCCTTCAACACATAACCAGTTATTTCCGGAAACCGTTTACCTCGGACCTTCGAAACGCATCTGCTATACAAGCTATGGCAATACTCCCGAACTACCTCCCCAGTACTGGGTGATGTCGGGGTTATCTTGCCACTAACCGCATAGAAGAGTTTTCGATGTCGGCCGTCTTAAGTATTCCAGAACTGCTGCGATAGATTTGTGACGACAACACCTCGGAGCTCAACTCCCCGGGACACTGCCACAACCCCTAAATGACAGCAGGCATCGAGAACAATGTTCTCGTCACAAAGACATCGGAACAATCCAAACAATACTCGCGTGATCCTAAAAAAAATTAAGTGAATTATTTAGAGTAGAAGAGATAGAGTAATCGTCAGGAGTCCTCACCAGAGTGAAAAGGGATGAGGAGTAAAAAGAAATCCCACTGTCCGATATATATATAGGACTCAAAACATTTTCAAGTGTGTGCCTAGACTCAATCGTCAATGATTCGATCAATCAGTGGGGGCTCCTAGGTCGGAGAAGGCTCTGATTACCAACTTGTAATGCCCAGTATGAGACTATACCTCCTACGTGTCGAGGCATGACTTAAAGGCATAATCTCATACTAGAATGATCTCAAGTATGGTATCTTGGCACAACTCATGTAAAAGAGGGAGGAAATTGCAAAAGAGTAGTTGGCTTACACTTGCCACGTCACACAATGCATTACATAAACATTCATCATCCAAATAACATCAGAGTCCGACTACGGACGAAGTTCCAAATGAAAGATACCATAAATAAAGCAACACAAGGTCCCGATCTCCCCTAGTAGGAACCACTACTGATCGTCGAAAACGTCGCAAGCATACGGCCACGCTCTTCATCGGACTCCCGGTGAAGTTCTGATCCATCTCCTGCATCATTCTCGGCTGAACCTACATCTGGTGTTGTAGTAACTGTGAGCCATGAGGACTCAGCAATCCCATAACCATGGGTATCAAGACTAACAAAGCTTTATGGGTATGGAGAAGGGTAGTCGTGAGGTTGCAGCAGCGGCTAAGCAATATATGGTGGCTACCTTACGAGTACAAGAGTAAGATGAGCATCTACGCAAGCGGTCGCAAACTAGTAATGATCGCTAAAGATCCTGAACTACCTATGAGTCAAGCATAACCCCACCGTGTTCTCTTCTCAAAGTGAAAAGAGACAGTCACGATTACTCACACAGTTGTGTGTTTTACTTCGGATCCTCTGTCAAGTTTTCTACAACCGGACATTAACAAATTCCAATCTGCCACATAACCGCGGGCACGGCTTTCGAAAGATCATAACCCTGCAGGGGTGTCCCAACTTAGCCCATCACAAGCTCTCACGATCAACAGAAGTAATAATAATATCATTACCCCTTATCTTAGGGACATTCCGATTAGGCTCGGTATCCCGGTGCACAAGACATTTCGACAATGGTAAAACGAGTCCAGCAAGACCTCTCGGCGTGCCGACACCCTGATAGTAGCCGCGCGTATCTCGTCTCAGGCCACGTCCGGATGAGCACTACGTACAGCAACCGAAGACCCCAGATAACTGGGTGGCACCGCAAGTGGCTCTAGTTTGGGACCAACACCATCAGCACTGGCCCCCTGTTATGTAGAAGAATCCCTGGGGACATGACCCGCTATGCAAGTTAATTAATTAATTAAGTTGTTATTCTGAGGCAAATTTAAACCAATGTTGGGCCTTGCTGGAGGAGTTTTATTCAAAGACGAACTGTCAAGGGGTTCCCATAAACCCAACCGTGTAAGGAACGCAAAATCAAGGAACATAACGCCGGTTTATCGTCTCCTAAGGCGGCATGAGTGGAACAAAACACCGAGCAAAAGGCCAAGCCTTCCACCCATTGCCAAGTATATAGGTGTGTTAAGATATATAAGATATATTGTGATATTCCCAAAACATCAAGTTCCAATGAGGAACAATCTTCATCTTCACCTGCAACAAACAACTCTATAAGAGGGGCTGAGCAAGTGGGTAACATAGCCCAACAAAGTTTTGCTAGGAGGGTGTCAAGGTTAGAGGTTTCATGGCAACAAGGAGAGGGGCTGACAATAATGATGGGTAGCGCGACATATAATGATAGCATCGAGACAACTAAGCATGGCAATTGTAGTTAAGGTATCCAAGGTGATGGTCATCTTGCCTGGGATTCCGCAAGGAAGAAGAACAAGTCCATGAAGTAGTCGAACAAATCCTCACAACTCCGCAACGGAACCGAAGCTAACAAGAGAAGCAACCGGAAAGAAGCAAACAACCGGGTAAACACCCAAGCATAAACATGGCATACGATGCACATCCAAGTATGATGCATGTCCGGTTTAAATATGCATGGCATGGCAAGGTGCACAAACAAAACTATGAGTTAAGTTGAGCTCAATATGCAACGAGTTGCATATTGACGAAGCACCACATGTTATTTATTTAGTTGACTCTCATTTATTTACAAGACAAGGTTAAATGTTTGTTAACATGGCAAGAGGTGAAGCAAAAACAAACTACCTATCTAGACAAGTTTAAATGAGGCCGGAATGACAAACAACAATTCCGGAAAATCCCCATGTGCATATTATGAATTTGGTACTGTTCTGCCTATTACACCAGTTAATGTTGTTAAACAGCAAAACAAGGTGCACCATGTTATTCTACACATTTTTCCACCCCATTTACATATGAAGTTTATTAAATTTGGAGCTACGATTATTTAGTTATGCATTAAATCATTGTAGCATGTTATTTACACAAATTAATGCAAACAACAAGTTAAACATTTTTAACAGGGGTGAAAGTGGCATATTATTAATCTACATAAAATTCTAAGCATTTTTCATATATAAAGTTTTTACATGTGACGCACTGTTTGTGAGTTACTAAATGCATGAAGTAGAGGGACTTTACTGTAAATATGCAATTTCTGGATTATTACAAAAATCACAGGATCAGGAAAAAAAAGGATTGGGCCAAAACTGGCAGGCTGGGCTGCTCACATTGGGCCTGTTGGCCTGTCGGTGGAGTGGAGCTAGGCCTCAGTGCTGGCTGGGCCTGGCGCAGCGGGAGGGGGCGCTGGCCTGGCGATGCGGTTCGGGCGCGCTTAACGGGCCCGGGCGAGTGGGGACTCGGCGCTGTCGTCGTTCTCGTTCGAAGCAGAGGCTTGACGCCTCCATAGCCTGGGTCTCCTAGCGAGGGGCAGGTCCGACGAGCTGGACGCGAGGGAGACCGGGAACGGATGGATCCGGGCATGGCGTCCACGGATCCGGTGACAAACACACGCGCTAGGCTCCATGTAGTCAACAGCGCGACGGAGATCATGGCGTCAAGGGGGGTACCTGCGAAGGGGAAAGAGGGGGAGCCGAGAGGTTAGGAGGGATAGAAGGAAGGAGGAGAAGGGCAGAGGGTTCCTGGCCTGATGCCGCGACGCTGCTCCGGCAAGGCCGTCGTCGGGTGGTGGCGCTCGGGGCCGAGGTGAGGAGGTTGTTTTCTTTCCGGGAGGATGCAGGAGGCGAGGCTGGGGCGAAGAATCAGTGGGGTGACGCGAAGAAGAGGAAATCCATGGCACAGGGCTATCGAGGACGGAGGCGCTCACGCGCTCGTGCAGAGGAGGCAGGGCCTCGGGCGGCTGCGGCTACGGTTGACGAGGTGGAGGTCTGACGGGAGTCACGGGAGATGGCACAGGCGCGGAGGCGCTGGAGGTTCTCGTGAGGATGAGACCGAGGCTCGGGCAGAGATGCCCGCCTGCTCGGGTGCTGCTAGGATGCGGGAGGCTCGGCGCTTGGATCAGGAAGGGGAATTGGCTTAGGTGGGATCTGGATCAGGACTGATCGGTGCAACAAGAAGAGGCAGGAGATTGGGTGCGCACTGAAAACGAGAAGAGTGGCGGTGGCTCGGGACAGATGGGACAAGCGCCCTAGGTTTTAGGGTTGCACTGTTTATATAGTAAGTGGGTTAGGTTTAGGGTCATCTGGTCCCTCCGATCATAATCGGACGGCCCGGAATAAATAAGTTAGGGAGTCCAATAACCGAAACGCAGATGTTTTAGGGATGTTTGGTGATGATCCGGAGCCATCGGTAACAAGAGCCCGGGTCGGGTTTGGGGCAGTTTCGGGCGTGCAGTCGAGGGGGTAAAACTGGGTTGTGTAGAGTGATTGGGCTGAGAAGAGAGGGAGAGAGAGGGGGCCCGGCGACTGTTTCAGAACACCGAAACGTCCGATGTTTATCCGGCTATAGTGCTGCTATATGTTTATCGGTTGGGCTATCAAACGAACTCCGAATGCGACGAAATTTGACAGGCGGTCTGTCTATACTATAATAAGACCACACGCCAAGTTTCACCCCATTCCGAGAACGTTTTCCGGCCACTTATAAAATAAATATTCGGATGTGCCGCGGGCGCGTGCGAGTGTGTCTGGACTCAGAACAGACAACGGAGAGAACTGGGGAGCCCGAACGAATGCAAGTTTTGAAAACATGCTAAAGAAATGCACATGATGACTTGATAAAGTGCAACACGCAAGCAAATGACATGGCAACGACGACGAATAATTGGCTGACACCTGGCGCATCAGTCTCGGGGCGTCACACGATAGCCATAGAAGGGATTCCAGTGATCCCATAGGTGTCGTCCCCCAACATACGTGGCGCGCAGTTGTGGAAATACGGTCTAGCAGTTAGTTTAGTAGTTCCTCGTCGCCATGGCTCCCAACGAAGAAGATGACCAAGCGTGCGGCATCGTCGGCGAGTGCAATGGACGCCCATGCAACAACAGAAAAGATATGTCATGCAAAACTTTGAGTAATTCCTCTTTATACAAGGTTATTCTCCTCGGATATCTTGCTCTCTGTATGATAAATCTATATGCAATGGAGCCCTTCCACTATTGGCAACGCCTTTGTCCTATTTTGAGTCTGCTCAACAGTTTTAGCGGCCGCGTCGAGAACGGCAGTGTAGCCTTTCCGTTACTAGCAACGCTTTTGTCCTATTTCGAGTCCGCTCAACAGTTCAAACGGCCGCGCTGAGAATGTTAAGGTGGTTTGCCTGGCAGCAAGCACACCCGGCAGGCTATTGAGGATCCGTCCTCAAAGCGCCGCAATTTGGATTAGCGCGCGGGCAAGCCTATCCAATTAAGCGTTGGGTGGACATACAAAGAGGGATCGAACAGGAAAATAGCGTGCGCCACTTCGAAATACTGCAGAGTTATATTACATCAATTGTTGTTGCAGTTCTAACTAAAGATAAAAATTGTCTTGGTTGTGAACCTGCAGCGGCGATGAGAAACAGGGCGCCTAATCCCGACGCTGGCCTTCTATCTTCCAAACTTCGTCGACGCAGATGATGATGGGCTTGATATGCTCCTTGAGTGTTGTGAGGTCTACATCCTCCGACAAGCTCTCCAGCACGGCGTTGAAGTCGAGGTGGGGGTTCCAATATGCCACCATGGTGAGAACCTTGGTCAAGGCACCCCGACAGAGCCTCCGGGATTCATTGGCCAGATAAACCGCTCGGTCGGAGCAGAGCTTTTCTAAGGCATCAAGGACGCACTCGAAGAACAAGGTCATGCTAGCGTTGATGCTGATGTTCGCCTCCGGGAAATACCTAAAGTTTGGCATGCACATGGCGGCCAACTGCGTGGTGAACCTCTCCGCGACGTTGACGAGGCGGCTGATCCAGAGGTTTTCGCCCTTCACGTAATCCGCATGGTTAGCGGCGTTGTTCTTCCGCAGCTGCCTCTCCTCCTCCAGATCCTTGTTCAGGGTCTCCTCCCGAGCCTTGGCCTCCGAAAGCGTCCCCTTGAGACCCTCCAGCTTCAACTTCAGGTCTTTAATGTAGTCGCGGGCCATGGAGAGCTACTCGTCCTTGCCGAGGACTTCGGCATGCGCCTCCGTCAAGGCGGCGGTGATTGTATCTTTCTCCTTTGACAGCCCCAGAACTTGCTCATTCAGGCCATCCCGCTCCACCTCCAGCTCCTTCATCTTGCCGGTATGGGCCAGAGCTTGGGCATTGAGTGCCTCTTTGTGCCTTTGCTCTAGTTTCTGGGTCCGCCGCACGACGAGCTTTTCCACCTTCTCATCCTTGTCGCGGAGTGCAGCGGCAAGTGCCCGCTCACGAGCGACGAGGTCTTCCTCCTGGGAATCCAGTTGAGCTTGGCGCTATTTGCGGTTGGCCTCATCCTTGGCGGCCTGCTCCTTTGCCACCTCCTGGGCCTTCTCAAAATCAGACTGCTTCAGGATAAGATCTCGGGTGCGCTCGTCCAGCTGATCCTGGGTAGCCCTCAACTCACCCCGGGCCTCGAAAAACCATGTTTGCATCTGAGCAACGCGCTCTTGGAAGTCTGCCTCTGCCTTATCCACCACCGCCAACCTAGACTTTTCCTTATCCAGGAGAGCATGGTGAAGTGCTTGGAGCTTCCGAAAGTTGGCGCCCATGGCCCGAAAGAGTTGCTCTTCTTGAGAACCATCGCCACCGGTGCTCGGTTCGTCAACAACCTCAAGCCCGGCGGCGGCAAGCGCCTTGTCGTCGAACACCTCCCCCTCGGTTGGCGCCCTGGTGCTTGCTGTCTCTGGGAGGAGAACGAACAGGTCGTCGCTCACCTTCAAGTATTGGCTCGAGCCAGAGGCAGCAGAGGAGGGAGGTTGGTCGTCAGCCACCACCTCCTCAGCAACAGCCTTGCCGGCCTCCTCGGCAGCAGCCTTGTCAGCTTCCTCGGCAGCAGCCTTGTCGGCTTCCTCAGTGCTGGCCTTGCCGGTCCCTTCGGCAGGCCCCTTGCCGGCCTCCTTGGCGCTGGCCTCGCCGGTCCCTCCGGCATGCCCCTTGGCGGCCTCGTCAGCAGTGGTCTTGGCGGCCTTCTCGGCAGCGATCCTATTGGCCTCGGCCCCAATATCCTTGACGACCTCCTTGATGGTGGAATCAACTCCACCTGGTCCGTCGAGGGAAGATCTAAAAACCAGGAGGAAAGGTGAGGTGAAGCCAGGGTCAAGGCTCAACTTGAAGAAGAAAGAACAAGGACAGGAAACAAACAATTTATCTGTACCAGGCTGGGAAGAAGTGGCGCCCTCCCCGCCAACGATCGTTGCCGGGGTAGAGTCACCGGCGCCCAAGTTCATCTCCTCCTCCTCCATAGGCATGGTCTTAGTGGTGGATGCCCTTGCCGGGGACGCCCCTCGGGGCGGCGTAGTCGAGGGGGGCGGCATGTTAGGGATGGCCTTCGGTGGCTCCTCCTGCTGCAGTTCCACTCGTACAAACCCGGCAGGGTCAGCATCGAGGATTCACACCCCAATGTTCATCTGTGGAAGAGTGAGTAATGAACTTAAGTTGGGGCTAGAGGGGGGGCTACGCCGGGGGCTGTTGTCCGGGTTGCTCTCCACCAACAATGGCATACCCGAAGTACCCGCCGTGGGCTTGTCGCCCGTCGAGGCCCTGGCCCTCTTCACCGCCCTCTGGGCCAGCGTCTCTATGTCCCTGCAAAGACCACATCGAATCAGAGAAAGATAATACAGAGGTGGAGTCAGGAGGTAATATGGGGAGCAAAATACATACTCGTTCTCCGCCTCCTCCTCCTCCACTGGCTTCCTCTTTCTCCTTGGGCTGAGAGACCCAAGATCGAAGTCAGCCTCCATGGCGACATCTGTGGGAGGGGGAGAAGGAGATGGGGTCCAGCCATGCTTGGACGAAGAGGAAGCAGTCGCCGTCCTCTTCGCCACCGCGGTCTTCCCCGCCCCTTCACTGTCGTGGCCTTCATCGCCCTTGTCTCACGCATGAGTTGCTCCTGGGGCTGCTGCCGCTGCGCGATGCTGTCAGGCCGGACCGGCTTACCAGAGCTGGCCCGCCGCAGGACGTGCCGCCTCCCCGTGGCTAGAGGGTCGACGGCCTTGACCTCCTCTTCGGTCGACTCCTCGACCACATCTTCAATAAGAGGAGCATCGGTGTCGGTGTTGGCGCCGCTGGCCTCCCCAGCAGACTTCGCCCATCCGGCGAGCTCCTCATCCTCAGCGGCCGCGTCGGCCTCATCCTCCACTTGGCCGACGCTTCCGGCCTCCAGGGCAACCGTCGCCTCCGCCGCCCTGGCGGCAATATAATCCAGCTCCTCCTTGGTGGTGTCGCGGATGAGCACCGGCTCTTCGCGAACATAGCCCTTCGACAAGGTGTTAGAAAACATCTGCACCTGATCCGCTAGCGGCTCGGCCCAGGCCGGGTCAAGGCCATGCGCGTTGAAGTCTGGCATCATGGCAATAACGGCGGATTGGCAAGAGTTGTTGCTCAGCGGGACCACTCCCGCCGGCAACCCAAACAGAGGCCCCTTGATAGCCTTGCCGGCCTTCGCGGCCTTGCCAGTCCTCTCAGCCCTGCCGTCGTGATCCACGTCAAGCTAGAAGAGCCTCTAGAAAAAATGGGCATGCCCCATCACCGTGAAGCTGTGCTTCAGACCAGGGCCGAGCCTCATGATGTCGGCCGCGTTCCTGAAAAGCCAAGACGACCTCCCCTTGTTGTGCAGTGGCGCGATTCGGCGGCAGAGCAAATTGGCCCCGATCATCTCAAGGGTGAGCCTGGCCTTGGCGAGACGATGGATCCTGGTGGTGGTGATCAAGAGCTTCTTGTCGTTGACGTCGGCGTCCCCCCAGTCCTTGCGGCGGACAGACGGGCTCTGGCGAAACCGACAGAACTCCGGTGGATCATCCTCCTTGATCCACAACCACCGACTCCTCTACTCCTCCCACCTCTCTTTCTGCGCACCCTCCGAATACGTACCCTTCTCCTGGGTCCATGGAATCCAGGTGACGCAGCCAGAGATGGCGCACCCCTTCTGGATGCGAGGATAGAAGTAGTGGCAGAAGAGCGCCATACTGGGAACCATCCCGGCGAAACCCTCGCAGAGGTGGGCGAAGAAAGCCATACACGCCACGACATTGGACGTAAAATCAAGAAGATGGAAGTCGTAGGTGTGCATAACATCATTAAAAAAACGGAGAAAGGGGTACAGAGGCCGTAGGAGAAGTAGTTGAACAAGAAGGGTACCGATTCGGGCCGGCCTGAGCAAATTTGGCGGGGACGATGCGCGTGGCCGGATGCCTCGTCGTCAGCCTCCCCCACAGAGGCTTGAAGTAGTCCATGAGTTGAACCGCATCAACCGTCAGGGGGAAGTAGGCGAGCTGCGTCTGAAGCACCGCCAACTCGCTCTCCAGTAACTCCTTCTCCCCCGAGTCCTCGGCCACTCCCTTGCATTTACCAGTCTAGGGTGCCATGGCGGCTAGGGAAGAGGTGAGGAATCGAAAGCAATGAGAGCGAGGAGGCGGCGGGCGGAGGCAAGAGCTTCAGCTTTTCGCTTGAAGAAGAAGGGGGAACGACGACTCCGAGATCCAAGAAGCGCAAAAGGTAAATGAGCGGCGCGCCTGCAATTTTTCCTTTTTTTATGGGGAAGGCGCGGGCCGCTCCATTTACCATTTACCGCGACATGACGCGGGCATGCATCAACCGCCCCACGCACGACCGCCACGTGCTAGGCTTCTCGCCCCTCGTTGGTTACCCCAAGTGGAAGGTGTGAGATGTAGTGTTGCGGAAGTTTTTCCCTTGGCAAAGATACCAAGGATCGAATCCCCAGAGACTCCTAGGTTCAACAAGAAGGTGTCAACTGCTACGGCGCCAGATATTAGCAATCAACGTGGACCTGCACACAGATACAAATAACTTTGCTCCCAACGAGTACAGAGAGGTTGTCAATCCCTCCGGCCTTGTAGTTCACAAAGGATTAAATGCAAGTGATAGTAGTGATAGATATAATTGCAATAGTAAATAAAAGCGAAAAGTAAATAGCGGATGTGATCAATGATGGTAATATGGACCGGAGTCTCATGATGTTCACTAGTGATGCCTCTCTCCCAAAAGACGATAAAACAGCTATGTGAGGTAAACGAATTACAGCTGGGCAATTGACACGACCATGTGCGCAAACCAATGCTGACTACATTGCAAGAAAGGTTGAGGTTCAAAGCATGGGCGGTACGCCAAAGTAAGTAGACCGAAATCCATCAATATCTACTACTAATCATCCACCTTGAGATATCTATCCAGAACATCTCACTGGTATTAAGTTGTGAGTCCCACCCATAGTGTAAACTCAATGCAGCAGACAACTACATTAAAAGAACTTTGCGTAAAGTAAACAATCCTTGCACCCGCGGGCACAAGCACCTTGATTTTCCCCCTTGTGGCAACAGCACATCCCCTAGACTCATGTTTCCGTCACTCAAACTAGTCATCGAGGGGTATGAACCCACAATCAAGCATAACGTTCCCTCTTGGAGTCACTACCTATTACTTGGCCAAAGCAATAAATAACAACGGAGAACATGCAAGAATTACTTACGAACATAAATATAAAAGAGGTAGATCAAATATATTACTCAAGCACAATCTGAACATAATCTCATAATCCATCGGTTCCCAGCAAACTCATCATAGCAACAGCATAAGGATTACATATGTGCCTCGATCATGTAGGGCAGCTCACGAGGACTAATTAGTGAAGCACAAGAATGGGAGGAGAACATCACATAGCTACTGGACATGGACTCATGGTCCAAGGGAGACTACTCACAACTCATCCGGGAGGCGTCCATGGTGGTGGAGAGGCTCCCGGTGGTGATCCTCCCCTCCGGCAGGGTGCCGGGAAGAGTTCTCCTGGTGCTCCCGATCTTGGAAGCGGCGGCGGCGGCGGAACAGAGATGGGATCGCGAAAATAGTTCCTGTCTCGAGGGTTTCGGGAGACGCTTTAAATATATGCCAAAGGGGGGCATCGGAGGAGCCTCGGGGGGCCCAGGCGCCCCCCGGCGCGGCTTAGGGGGGGGCGCCGCCAGGGCGCCTGGAGCCCTGGTGGCCCCCCCGGCTGTCCTTCGGGCGCACGGTAGGTTCTGGAACGCTGATTTTTTATATAATTTTTCTGGATTTTTCCTGGCAGTTCTCGTAACGTGAAAACCTGAAATACAAAAACAGCTGAAAACAGAAACAGGCACTGGGGTGCACTGAGTTAATAGGTTAGTCCAAATATGATCAAAAGTGTATGGAAGTGTATAAATATCATAGCAATATCACCCAAAAGAGGCATGGAGCAAGCAGAAATTATAGATACGTTTTGGACGTATCAACATCCCCAAGATTAATTCCTGCTCGTCCTCGAGTAGGTAAATGATAACAAGAATAATTTCTGTGGTGACATGCTATTAACCATATAGGACTTTTTCATAGTCATATGACAAAAGCTTACTGAGACAATGAATCTGTAGTAATTAAGTTGCCTCATGAGAAAATCACAAAGGACTGAAAGTTTTATAATATGATACTGAAACATCAAATAGATTTGCAATGAACATGATGTGCAAATATGATAAAGTGATATCTAGCTTGCCCCCTTTAGTGAAGCAAAACATAAATGCAGGGGCACCTTCAAGGTTTAAGTGATGACTAGATACAATGATTTCAGAATAAACGATATCACAATCATGCAAAAGACAATGCTACTTTGGGACAATGCACATTACACTCGGAATGACAATCATGCTCTCAGTAGTTGGTGCTTGAAGAAAGAAGGTGGAGACTCAACATAAAAGTAAAAGAATAGCCCTTCGCAGAGGGAAGCAGGGATTACTCATGTGCTAGAGCTTTTTATTTTGAAAACATAGAAACAATTTTGTCAACGGTAGTAGTACTTCATATGTGTTATGCATAAGACATCTTATAAGTTGCAAGCCTCATGCATCGAATACCAATAGTGCTCGCACCTTGTCCTAATTAGCTCGGATTTCCATGGATTATCATTGCATTGCATATGTTTCAACCAAGTGTCACAAAGGGGTACCTCTATGTCACGTGTACAAAGGTCCAAGGAGATAGATCGCATTTGATTTCTCGTTTTTGATAGATCTCAACTTGAGGACATCCATACCGGGACAACATAGAAAATAGATAATGGACTCCTCTTTAATGCTTAAGCATATTATCATAAGAGATTGAGGATTAATGTCCAAGCTAAAACTTCCACCATGATACATGGCTTTGGTTGGCGGCCCAATGTTCTTCTCTAACAATATGCATACTCAAACCATTCAACCCATGGCAAATCACCCTTACTTCAGACAAGACGAACATGCATAGCAACTCACATGATATTCAACAAAAGTGTAACAGTTGATGGTGTCCCCAGAAACATGGTTACCGCTCAGCAAGCAACTTATAAGAAATAAGATACATAAGCAACATATTCTTTACCACAATAGTTTTTAAGCTACTTTCCCATGAGCTATTTATTGCAAAAACTGAAGGTTTTAAAGGTAGCACATGTAAATTTACTTGGAGTGGCGGTGAAATACCACATATAGGTAGGTGTGGTGGACTCATATGGCATAACTGGTTTAAAAGGATGTGGATGCACAAGCAGTTAGTCCGCTTAGTACAGGTGAAGGTTAGCAAAAGACTGGGAGCGACCAACTAAGAGAGCAATGACGGTCATAATCATGCAGAGCGACAAAGCAACATTGAATCAGGCATGGTAGTTATATCGCTACTCAGAAACAAAAGATCATCAAGGCTTGACAGACTTTCTTTACAGTCTTAAATATGCGTGAGCATACGCCAAGTCAATCAAAATAAATTCTCGAAGGAAGATATTACTACACCATACCACATCATTGGCAAACAAATCATGTTGGTACTCGAATAACACATTGGGAATCCCCCAGCTATTTGAGACTAACCACAAGAAAACCTGAACTACTAAGCGCCATCATGCACGTAGCATCTTTATCATAGACATATCACCCAATCCAACGGAAGGAAACTCTCTTAATAAGGTGAGCATGGTAATTAAAGAGAGTTCAAGCAACCAACTAAACAAAAGCTCTTTGAAAAGATAAGCATGAAAGCTAAGAGCTGAACATGATAGTAGCTATTAAAAGACAAAGAACACACACAACAAGGATAGACATGAAAATTCTATGTTATGTTCTAGGTAGAAGTGGAGCGTGTTTCTCTCCCACATAAAGAACGCTGAGTTCCGACTCGTTATGAAAAACTAAAGAAAATTAAAAGCAAGACGCTCCAAGCATAGCACATAACACATGAAGTGATTAAAATATAGTGGAACGAAAGACGAACTGATAATGTTGATGGAGAAGGGGATGGACAGGGGCATCCCCACGCTTAGACGCTTGAGTCTCCTTGAATATTCCTTGGGGGTGCATGGGGGCATCCCCAAGCTTGAGCGCTTCACACTCCTGAATCTTTTTATCATCTTCCCTCGCACACTTGAAAACTCCCTTCATACATAACTCACCATAATCTGATTAGCGAGGTTAGTACCCATAATAAAATAATTATACCTTGCTGGAAATAAAGATATTCTTGAAGGTCTACTGTTTCTCAAGATTGCCAAAAGGTTCTTGCAAAGAAAAAGCAAGCTCTTGGTTTGCAAAATGAAGGAAAAGCAAAACAGGACAGAATCTGTGAAAAACAGAACAGCAGGCAGTAATTGATTTGTTCGGGGCACTTCTGCAACTCTAATCAGAAAACTCAGAACAGACGCACGAAATAAAATTATATAGATCACGCTTTCGAAAAAATTCAGACCAAAAAGATGATCTGGTGATTTTATACGAATTTTTCTATCCAAGGACAGAATCTGTTTCCTGGACAGCACCTCACAACTTTTGAACTTTCTAGCAATTAGAGGCTATACTTGGCACAAAATTGAAAAGCAAAGATACAATGATGATGCTACAGTAGTAACAACATCAATACACAACAAAAGCAAAATAAATTTATTCATGTGGGCTGCCTCCCAAAAGCGCTTTCTTTTATGCCTTTAAGCTAGGCATAATGCATATAGATCAAGTTTTATCAAGAGTAAAAGAATAGCTAGCTCGTACAACGGACTCAAAAGGTAACTTGATCTTCTTTCGAGGGAAGTGTTCCATCCCTTTCTTGAGAGGAAACTGAAATTTTATATTACCCTCTTTCATGTCAATGATAGCACCAACTGTGCGTAAAAAGGGACGTCCCAAAATAATTGGACAAGAAGGATCACATTGAATATCCATAATAGTAAAATCAACGGGAACATAATTATCATTGACAACGATAAGAACATCGTCGATCCTCCCCAAAGGTTTCTTTATGGAAGAATCAACGAGACGAACACCAAAAGAACAAGAATCATAAGGTTTGAATTTAAGCATATCATATATTCTTTTGGACATAACAGAGGTACTAGCTCCAACATCACATAATGCATAGCAAGAGAAGTCATTCAATTTAATTTTTATCATAGGATCCCAACCATCTTCTAGCTTTCTAGGTATGGAGGCTTCTACTCTAAGTTTCTCCTCCCTAGCTTTGATGAGAGCATTAGTGATATGCTCTGTGAAGGCAAGGTTAAGCGTGCTAGTGCGGGGATCTCTAGACATCTTGTGAAGGAAATCAATAACTTCGGTAAGAGTGCAATTATCAAAATCAAGGTCACTAGCATCAAGTAAAGTGGTAGTGGTGTCCTTTAGGTTCACATGTTTGGTAGTTTCTATAGTCATAGCATCACCATTAATAGGTCCAATGGGACCAGGAGTACATTGGGTGCTAAGAGTTTGGATATCCTCAACAACTTGGATAGTAGCAACAGTGTGGTGGGTAGGAAGGCTATTAATTCTATCCTCTTCCTCCCTTTCTCTAGCCCATCTTTCTTTAAGTTTAGCCATCATCCTAATATTTTCATTAATTTGCACTTGGGTAGCATTAATAGGAGTGACCTTCCTCTCCTCAAGAGGAGAAGTTTTAATTTTAAGCAATTCTATCTCATTGGCTAAATGGTCTACCTTCAAAGAGAGATCATCTAGTTTATGTAGTTTTTCTTCTACACTCTTATTAAAGGCTTTTTGGGTAGTGATGAAATCTTTAAGCATAATCTCTAGTTCAGTATTGGAGTTCTTGGTGCTAGGATAAGCATTGTTGTTCCCATAAGAATTAGAGGGGAACGGTCTAGGATTGCTACCAAAATTACTCCTATAAGCATTGTTGTTAAAGTTGTTTCTAGAGATAAAGTTCACATCTACTTGTTCTTGAGCAATCAAAGAATTTAAAGGAACATCACGAGGATCAACAGAGGATTGCTTCGAAAGTAGAGACAAGATCAAGTCAACTTTTTCATTAAGGGAGGAAATCTCCTCGACAGAGTTTACCTTCCTACCTGTTGGAGCGCGTTCGGTGTGCCATTGGGAATAGTTGGTCATCATCTCATCGAGAAGCTTCGTGGCAGCACCAAGTGTAGTTGACATAAAGGTTCCTCCCGCGGCCGAATCTAACAAGTTCCGCGAGGTAAAGTTCAAGCCTGCATAAAAAGTTTGGATAACCATCCAAGTAGTCAAACCATGAGTAGGGCAGTTCTTGATAAGAGATTTCATACGTTCCCAAGCTTGGGCAACGTGTTCATTATCCAATTGTTTAAAATTCATTATGTTACTTCTCAGTTGGATAATTCTAGCAGGTGGATAGTATTTTCCAATAAAAGCATCTTTGCACTTGTCCCATGAATCTATGCTATTTCTAGGCAAAGACTGAAACCAAATTTTAGCTCCTCCTCTCAAGGAGAAAGGAAAAAGCTTAAGCTTAACAATATTACCATCTATTTCTTGGTACTTTTGCATATCACAATGTTCAACAAAGTTGTTCAAGTGTAAAGCAGCATCATCCCCAGGACCGGAGAATTGATCTTTCATAACTAGATTCAGTAAAGCAGGTTTAATTTCATATGAAGGTGCTGAAGTGGCAGGTGTAGTGATAGGTGTGCTGATAAAGTCATCGTTGTTGTGACTAGTGAAGTCACACAACTTGGTGTTCTCGGTGGAACCCATAGTAGCAAGCAAGCAAGATAACTATTTTTGTGATTTTCGATAAAAGATACTAAAGCAAAAACTGAAAGGTAAACTAACAAGACTAAAAGCAAAGGTAAAAGATAGCGTGCAACTCCCCTATCTTGAAGAGTGGAGTCCCCGGCAACGGCGCCAGAAAAACTCTTTGCTAGGCTTCTCGCCCCTCGTTGGTTACCCCAAGTGGAAGGTGTGAGATGTAGTGTTGTGGAAGTTTTTCCCTTGGCAAAGATACCAAGGATCGAATCCCCAGAGACTCCTAGGTTCAACAAGAAGGTGTCAACTGCTACGGCGCCAGATATTAGCAATCAACGTGGACCTGCACACAGATACAAATAACTTTGCTCCCAACGAGTACAGAGAGGTTGTCAATCCCTCCGGCCTTGTAGTTCACAAAGGATTAAATGCAAGTGATAGTAGTGATAGATATAATTGCAATAGTAAATAAAAGCGAAAAGTAAATAGCGGATGTGATCAATGATGGTAATATGGACCGGAGTCTCATGATGTTCACTAGTGATGTCTCTCTCCCAAAAGACGATAAAACAGCTATGTGAGGTAAATGAATTACAGCTGGGCAATTGACAGGACCATGTGCGCAAACCAATGCTGACTACATTGCAAGAAAGGTTGAGGTTCAAAGCATGGGCGGTACGCCAAAGTAAGTAGACCGAAATCCATCAATATCTACTACTAATCATCCACCTTGAGATATCTATCCAGAACATCTCGCTGGTATTAAGTTGCGAGTCCTACCCATAGTGTAAACTCAATGCAACAGACAACTGCATTAAAAGAACTTTGCGTAAAGTAAACAATCCTTGCACCCGCGGGCACAAGCACCGTTGTTTTCCCCCTTGTGGCAACAGCACATCCCCTAGACTCATGTTTCTGTCACTCAAACTAGTCATCGAGGGGCATGAACCCACAATCAAGCATAACGTTCCCTCTTGGAGTCACTACCTATTACTTGGCCAAAGCAATAAATAACAACGGAGAACATGCAAGAATTACTTACAAACATAAATATAAAAGAGGTAGATCAAATATATTACTCAAGCACAATCTGAACATAATCTCATAATCAATCGGATCCCGGCAAACTCATCATAGCAACAGCATAAGGATTACATATGTGCCTCGATCATGTAGGGCAGCTCACGAGGACTAATTAGTGAAGCACAAGAACGGGAGGAGAACATCACATAGCTACTGGTCATGGACTCATGGTCCAAGGGAGACTACTCACAACTCATCCGGGAGGCGTCCATGGTGGTGGAGAGGCTCCCGGTGGTGATCCTCCCCACCGGCAGGGTGCCGGGAAGAGTTCTCCTGGTGCTCCCGATCTTGGAAGCGACGGCGGTGGCGGAACAGAGATGGGATCGCGAAAAGAGTTCCCTTCTCGAGGGTTTCGGGAGACGCTTTAAATATATGCCAAAGGGGGGCATCGGAGGAGCCTCGGGGGGCCCAGGCGCCCCCCCGGCGCGTCCCAGGGGGGGCGCCGCCAGGGCACCTGGAGCCCTGGTGCCCCCCCCCCGGCTGTCCTTCGGGCGCACGGTAGGTTCTGGAACGCTGATTTTTTTTTATAATTTTTCTGGATTTTTCCTGGCAGTTCTCGTAACGTGAAAACCTGAAATACAAAAATAGTCGAAAATAGAAACTGGCACTGGGGTGCACTGAGTTAATAGGTTAGTCCAAATATGATCAAAAGTGTATGGAAGTGTATAAATATCATAGCAATATCACCCAAAAGAGGCATGGAGCAAGCAGAAATTATAGATACGTTTTGGACGTATCACCACGTCATGCATTCAACGCAGATCATGGGGAAGCGCAACCACCAGAGGAGTTACTACAGTAAAAAGAATCCAGCCCCAACTCCCCGCGCACCGTTCTGGGCCTAGCCCAACAATGCGTCGCGCTTATGTACGACCCAGGCCTGGGGGCTCCTGCCGGTGTACAAAAGTAGGAGCGCTCCTTTGTACCCCTTACTTGTGCACGGGCAGTCAGAGCCACGCCTGCGGCCACAAACCAAAGCACAAGACTACCAGAGCAGCGCCAAGACAGTGGTGCAAGAAGGCCAAGCAACGAGATAGGCTCCCCCCGTCAAGACCCTTGCCGGGGGGCCTGCACGACCCCAGCAAGAACCCTTGCCGGGGCAACTCACCCAACGCCTCCATTACAGCCACCCTTGAGCCTAGGAGCTCCGACACCATCAGCAGCGTTGGAGCCAAGGTTCGGGAAGCGCCTACGTGATGGCATGCAGATCTTTGTGAAGACAAAGGGTCTACAAACCCTAGATGAGAAACAGAAGGCAAGGCGACCGCAAGGCTCCTTGCCGAGGATGCCCACGAGGCCCCGACAAGGCCCCTTGCTGAAGATACCCCCGAAGCCCCGGCAAGCCTCTTGCCGAGGGCGCCCACAAAGGCCCTGGCAAGACCCTTGCCGGGAACAGACGCAAGACCGCGACAAGCCCTTGCCGCCCCATCGTCGCCCTAGCTCGGCGGTCGACCCACTAGCTGAAACAAGTACCCATGTGGCAGTACGTGTTTTCCGATCCAGCTTGTCAAGAACCTATGTGGTGGCATGCAGATCTTCGTGAAGACCCTACCACCACGCCATCTCAGCTGCCTGCCAACCTACATGGCGTTGCATGCCTTGTTGGCCTGGACGCGTGTCGCAGCCAAATGGAGCGGCGGCGGACAGGACGGGCCTCGTTGCTGTCCCCGATAAAGTAAGTGGACACCTAAGTAGCGCATTTAATGCGTCTTGTCCCGTAATGGCAGGAGATAAGCTTGTACACTATATACATTTCCACCTCCTGTGTGCCACTGTGGCGACCCCTTTTGACTATAAAAGGATGCCCGAGGCATACTGGAGGAGGATTCGGATCTTTTGGACTAGGCACGCACCGTAGCTAGTTCAAGAGCTCAAGAACACTCAAATACACATCAGAGCAGGACTAGGGTATTACGCATCTTCACGGCCCGAACCTGGGTAAACGATTCTTGTGCTGACTCCTAGACCCGCTCTTTGCACAACCTCGCGCCCGTCAACCGTAGAAGGGATTCCAGTGATCCCATAGGTGTCGTCCCCCGACACCGTGCTCCCAACCTGAACCGCAATAGAGAGAGAGGCCACGCCCTACTCTATGTCCATTACTTTGCAAATACCCCGCTGTTCCAACCGGATAAATTTCGTCGCCGTTTTCGTATGGCAAGGCATTTGTTAAATCGTATCTGAGAGGGAGTGGTTGCTAATTTCCCATACTTCGAGTGCAAAACGGATGCCCTTGACAAGCTTGGATTCTCCTCTTATCAGAAATGCACCGCGGCCATCCGCATTCTTGCATATGGAATTCCAGGCGATCTGGTGGATGAGTACGTGCGCATGAGTGAGTCCACATGTATGATGTCACTGTACAGCTTCTGCAAGGCCATGGTGGCAGTGTTTGACCCTGAGTTCTTGAGGGAGCCAAATGCAGCTGATACAGAAAGGCTGTTGGCGATCAACGCCGATAGAGGCTTTCCAGGCATGCTTGGCAGCATAGATTGTATGCATCGGGAGTGGAAGAACTGTCTATTTTCTTGGCAGGGCCAGTACAAGGGGCATGTTAAAGCGTGCACTATCATATTAGAAATGGTGTCTTGGCAAGATCTTTGGATATGACATTCTTTCTTTGGCATGGCAAGTTCTCACAATGATATCAACGTGCTGCAGTTTTCTCCAGTCGTCACATGGCTTGCAGAAGGCCACTCCCCACCGGTCAACTTTGAGGTCAATGGCCACCACTACAACCAGGGATACTACCTATCTGATGGTATATATCCTTAGTGCTCAACTTTTATGAAGACAATCTCGAAACCCCAAGGTGAGAAGAGACATAGATTTTCCCAAATGCAAGAGAATGCTAGAAAGGATGTGGAGCGTGCTTTTGGTGTGCTTCAATCGCGACGGGGTATTGTTCGACACCCTGCACTCTCATGGGATGAAGGAAAGTTTTGGGAGGTGATGACTGCTTGTGTGATCATGCACAACTTGATCGTCGAGGACGAGTGTGATAACAGCATCTTCGACCAAGGATTTGATTTTCAAGGTGAAAATGTTGAGCCCCTGCACCAAGAACCGACAATGTTTGAACAATTTACCCAATTCCATCGTGAACTGCGTGATTGGCACACTCATTTGGATCTTCAAAATGACTTGGTTGAGCACCGTGGAATCACCTTGACAACCAATAGTTGTATTGGTTCATTATGTTTATTCAAGACAATTTCGATTTTGTTGTAAAACTATTTTACTCGAGACAATTTCGATTTGGTTGTAAAACTATTTTTATTTGACACAATAATATGAATATATGGCCGTGGCAGACAGGATGGGGCCAAAGGATGCGTCCGCGCGTTGGGAGATGGCTACCGCATCCCAGGAAAAGCCCGGATACGACCCCATTGCCCTACCGAAACAGACATAATTCGAGCAAAACAAACATTCGTTTGGGGTCGTACGCTGGAGTTGGCCTAACACTTCTCCTCTTTCTCTTGAGAGTGGAGTCTACACTGGCCTGATACGGGACAAGTATAGATACACAACAAACCAGAATGAAAAATAGCAACCGCATGGTGGTACCGGGCCACGAGTTGGAGGCTGGTGCAACACTCGCCGGTTGAACAACCATTGAGACGTTGTGTCTTGCAAAGACATTTTTTGTTAAAAAAAGACTGGCTGAGGTGGAAATAGAATTTGTAAGGGTTAAATGATGGAAATATGCCCTAGAGGAAATAATAAAATGGTTATTATTTTTGTTCCTTAATCATGATAAAGGTTTATTATTCATGCTAGAATTGTATTGACTGGAAACCTAAATACATGTGTGAATACATAAATAAATATTGTGTCCCTAGTAAGTCTCCACTAGACTAGCTCATTGATCAAAGATGGTTAAGGTTTCCTAACCATAAACATGAGTTGTCATTTGATAACGGGATCACATCATTATGAGAATGATGTGATGGACAAGACCCATCAGTTAGCTTAGATTTTTTATCATACAATTTATTGCCATTGCTTTCATGTATGTCAAATACATATTCCTTTGACTATGAGATCATGCAACTCCCGGATACTGGAGGAATGCCTTGTGTCCTATCAAACGTCACAACATAACTGGGCGATTATAAAGATGCTCTACAGGTATCTCCGAAGGTGTTTTGTTGGGTTGGCATGAATCGAGAATAGGATTTGTCACTCCGAGTATCGAAGAGGTATCTCTGGGCAATCTCGGTAATACCCATCATAATAAGCCTTGCAAGAAAATGACTAATGAGTTAGTCACGGGATGATGTATTACGGAACGAGTAAAGAGACTTCCCGGTAACGAGATTGAACTAGGTATAGAGATACCGACGATCGAATCTCGGGCAAGTAACATACCGACGGACAAAGGGAATTGTGTATGTTGTCATAACGGTTCGACCGATAAAGATCTTCTTAGAATATGTAGGAGCCAATATGGGTATCCAGGTTCCGCTATTGGTTATTGACCGGAGAAGTGTCTCGATCATGTCTACATAGTTCTCGAACCCGTAGGATCCGCACGCTTAACGTTCGTGGATGATATAGTATTATATGAGTTATGTATAATGGTGATCGAATGTTGTTCGGAGTCCCGGATGAGATCACAAACATGACGAGAAGCTCTGGAATGGTCCGGAGGTAAAGATTGATATATAGGATGATACAGTTAGGCCAAGGGGTCAGGCCCACGGGGAATTAAGTCGGTGAAAAATCAGTTTTGTGGAGGCCAGGGGGCCAAACACCGGAGACCTTGGCGTCTGGCCCTGGGCCAGACACCAAGGCCCATGGCGTCTGGGCTAGACGCCAAGGATTGTGGTGTTTGGTCCTGGAGTCCGAGTGAGACTCTTGCCTTTCGGGCAAAACCGACTTTGAGAAGGCTTTTACTCCAAGTTTCGACCCCCAAGGCTCAACATATAAATAGAGGGATAGGGCTAGCACCCAAGACACATCAAGATTCACCAAGCCGTGTTCGGGCAAGCCCGTCCCTCTACTTTCTCCTCCGTCTAGTTTCTGTAGTGCTTGGCGAATCCTTATGGAGATTGTTCTTCACCACCAATAGTCACCATGCTGTCGTGCTGCCGGAACTCGTCTACTACTTCGCCCGTCTTGCTGGATCAAGAAGGCGAGGACGTCATCGAGTTGAATGTGTGCTAAACGCGGAGCTGCCGTACGTTCGGTACTTGATCGGGACGGATCGTGAAGATGTACGACTACATCAACCGCGTTGATAAACGCTTCCGCTTAGCGATCTTCAAGGGTATGAAGATACTCTCCCCCTCTCGTTGATATGCATCTCCTAAATAGATCTTGCGTGAGCGTAGGAAATTTTGAAATCGCATGCTATGTTTCCCAACATTAAACTGGTTCGCATGATTCTAAAACCGTAAATAAGATGATAAGAATGCATGTACTTACAAAACAAAGAATAGATAAATATAAGAATTATGTCAACTTTGTTATAAACATGGCTAAAATAAGTCAAACCACATGAAAAAGGATAATTAGAATATTATTATCAATTTTGTGAAAGGACATCTAGATGTGCTCTAAGTATCGCACATCTAAGTCCTATGTCATTGATTTTATGCTAAGATTCGTGTAAGTTTTTTTTGGGTATTTTTCCCTTTTTTCTAGTTTGACTAAGTTATTTAGATGTGCAATAATTAGAGAACATCTAAATGTGCCGTAGACACAAATCTATCATGTTCAAAAATAATGTAATCTCATGTCGCCTAACTTCTCTTTTGTCCAACTTTGCATACATTCTCTCTTTCCTTTCTTCGCTCTAATACTTTCTTTATATCTTTGGTTTTTCATCGGTTTACCTTTAAAACCGCCTAAATGTAAGGTTTCGTTATCTAACTTCTCTTTCGTCCAACTTTAAATCTTTCCTTTCTTCGCTTTAATGTTTTTCTTTATATCTTTAGTTTTTCATCGGTTTTCCTTTAGAACCGTCTTAATTGCCTCGCCTTCTGTTTATTTACCAAATAAAATTATGAATTTTAAGCCAATAAGTGCTTACCAAATAAGATTTTACCAAATGCCCCCCTGTTAATTTAGGTAGGTAAATCAGAGACATAATCTATTAAATGTTTATTTATGCAATCACAATAATATGGATAGGTAAAGCGCATGCTAATGTACTAAAATATGTATACTCGGTGCAACGCACGAGCAATTATCTAGCGCCACTTGAAAATCTTATTATCTTTATTTATGCATAGAAATTTGAAGAATAGGTTCGAGTCAATGTCAAAATTTATGTGTTTTCATTTGAAATTGAGATCAAAGAAAAAACTTCTTCATTTTTCCTTTGCTCCATTCTTTTGAACCAAAGACATAATAGTGGCACCATAGAAAAATTTCCCATTCCTTCATTTTCCCTATGGAACAGAGGAGCCCTTAGGTTTTTACCACATCTTTCCTGCACAAATTATTTATCTTACGAGTGTCTGCATTGGTCAAGATCAGCCAAGATAGAAACATAATTGTAAGTTTTTTTATCCCATATACATAATGTTATTTTAACCATCAAGGCATCGCTTCTAGGTACCCACTATGTATGAAATGAAACACATTTTTAGAAGCACTAAAAACGAGCATTTTAGGAGCGGTCTAATTTCACGGTTTGGTCTCCATTGCCCGTTGGATGTGGACACCTAAGCAAATCGGTCCTCGCTACATGGGCTTAGCATTCTAAGGCAACAATTCCCATAGTTTAACTTATTTTTGAGTATTGTGATTAATGGGGCTATGTTAGATGTTCTATGAAGCCCAACCATGGAATCAACTTATTTGAGCAGCTACACTATAGACCGAAGCCCAAATGTGGAAGCAACTTATATGAGCAGTCACACCATTGACTAATAGAATCCAAATGCATGCAATGGAAAGAAAAACACATCCCAACTCATATGTGTGCAATGAAAAAAAAACAAGCCCAAGAGAAGGCTCGACACATGTACAATTAAACATAACAACTCAATACATTACTCATAAACATATACATATAAGGTAATGCCATTTTTAAAACAAAGCAAATTTGCATACTTATATTTGCCTCAATACCTAAAACTATATTAATCGAAGGGGCGCGACAATGCATGCCATTAATGATCCGATCTTAGTAACAACTCACATACCGACGATGGTTTAAAAGGGTTGTTTGGGCTTCATGCGTTAACTCGTGTAGTTGTTGATCACAAATACTCCCGCATGAGATGTGTTTTGATTTCCCAATACATCTTGCGATGTGGGGAAAATGTAAAAAAGATGTGCTTCTTTTTTACCCACGGGAGTACCAGAGAGTTCATAGAAGACTCCGACAGAAACACAAGAAATAAACAAAAAAGAGTAGCGCATCAGTGGATAGGGTTTTTGTGGCTTGTGTCCATTTATATACGTTTTAAAATAAATGGTTTCTTTAGAAACTTAGTGTTAGTTCGATCCTGACAATAATCATGATGCGGTTGTGCACATAATTGGTTGGCTGGACTGATTTCACACAAGGCAATTTTCCCATTTTAGGCCCTCACGATCGAGCCAACACCATACTCCTATTTCGATGTATAATGGGGTATTGGTCTTATATGAGAGCTCGGGTTTGTGTACGATAGAAGATATTGCAAGGATCGCATAGGTACCCTACCTTGCCTTATATAGGGGTACAAGGCTAGGTTTACATGATTCACAGGTAGGTTATGATCTAATCTATCCTCGTCGGATACTCCTAGATCTCCTAGTACTATTGCATTGCACGCCAAGGTGACGGTGTGCCTTGTTTTTTTAGATGAAATGATGATGATCTGCGTTTGTGTGTGTTGTAGGTTGAGGCATGGGTGTGGCCGCCCCGTGGTTATCAGGTTGACTCCCGACCTACTAATACACCCCAAGAGCATGGCCTCATCACTTAGCATGAGTAGCTAAACCCTGACTATTCTTCTAGCAAACAATCAAACATGTTTATTAAAAACACGCCATATCAAAGAAATTGAAACAAACAAAAATTCCAAATGTCCATGATAAAAGTGAATATTACATCGAAGTTGTTCGATCACCTCTCTAGCTTCAGATTTCGCGTCCCGATGGTCCATCATGATTTAAGTAAGGAAATGCACAAGATTTACTTCCACAAAACTTGTAAGTTTAAACTACAAGAAACGTAACTTGAGTGAGAATCCAAGGTCACTTAATACACTGTTGTCGTGGTCCGTATATACATGTTTCCCCAAAAGTTCTTGGTCCATTCGGGCCATTCTAAGGAAGGGCGAGAGGAAAAAGGATTAAGACAAAAGAACCTATGCACAGAAAGCACAATAGAACATAACACCATCATACTCGACACTACCAACCAAGACAGCCTGAATTGATGGATGATAATCCGAAGGATCAAGAGTTGTTGATCTGCCTGACCAAAATATCACAGACTCCTCGTGTCAACTATGTCGGAAATATATGAAGGGACCCCTCGACGATGTGGAAATTGTTTCACAACTCATGTCACCTGGAACACCATAACGTAATGGTGTGTCCGAATGTCGCAATCATACTCTATTGGATACGGTGCGATTTATGATGTCTCTTACTGAATTGCCACTATAGTTTTTGGGTTATGCATTAGAGACAACTACATTCACTTTAAATATGCACCATCTAAATCCGTTGAGACGACACCATATGAATTATGGGTTGACAAGAACCTAAGTTGTTGTTTCTTAAGGTTTGGGGATGCGATGCTTATGTGAAAAGTCTTCAACCTAATAAGCTCGAACCCAAAGCGGACAAGTGCGTCTTCATAGGATACCCTAAGAAAACAGTTGGGCACACCTTCTATCTCAGATCCGAAGGCAAGGTACTTGTTGCCAAGAATGGATCCTTCTAGAGAAGGAGTTTCTCTCGAAAGAATTGACTGGGAGGAAGGTAGAACTTGATGAGGTTGTTGAACTGTCACTTCAGTTGGAAAGTAGCACGACGCAGAAAGATATTTCTGCGGCGCTTGCGCGAAGTGAAGAGGAAGCTAATGATGATGATCATGAAGCTTCAGATCAAGTTACTATCGGGCCTCATAGGTCGACAAGGACTCGTACCGCCCATGAGTGGTATGGCAATCCTGTCTTGGAGGTCATGTTGTTAAACAACAGTGAACCTACGAACTATGAAGAAGAGATTGATGGCCCGGATTCCAACTGTTGAACATGTGTACATGTACGTAGGTCTGGGTTTTGTATGCCGCGCCTGTAGTGTCTCTCTCCCTCTGTATTTACTTGTATCTTGGGAGAAAAGACACAGGTCTCACCCCTTGTACATGTACTTGTATCTTGGGAGACAAGACACCGGTCGCACCCCTTGTACCTATATATATGTGCCTAGTGCACGATCAATCAATTATCGATGCACCAAATCATTCTCTACACCAACAAATGGCTAGGAGCCATGAAATCCGAGGTTGAATCCATGCATGAAAACCAAGCATGGAGTTTGGTAGACTTGCCCGGTGACCGACATGTCATTAAGCACAAATGGATCTTTAAGAAGAAGACATACGCTGATGGTAATGACACCATTTATGAAGCTTGACTTGTCACAAAGAAGTTTACGACAAGTTCAAGGAGTTGACTATGATGAGACTTTCTCACTCGTAGCGATGCTGAAGTCTATTGGGATTATGTTAGTAGTTGTTGCATTTTTATATTACGAAATCTGGCAGATGGATGTCAAAACAAAGTTTCCTTAACGGTTTCTGTGAGGAAAGGTTGTATGTGATACAACTAGAAGGTTTTGTCGATCCTAAGGATGCTAAAGGGTATGCACACTCCAGCGATCCTTCTATAGACTAGTGCAAGCATCTCGGAGTTGGAATATACGCTTTGATGAGGTGATGAAAGCTTTTGGGTTTATACAAACTTTGCAAGAAACTTGTATTTACAAGAAAGTGAGTGGGATCACTACAACATTTCTAATAACTATATGTGGATGACATATTGTTGATCGGTAAAGATGCAGAATTTCTGGAAAGCATAAAGGGTTGTTTTAAAGGAGTTTTTCAAATGAAGGCCTATGCAAAGTTGCTTACATATTGGGCATGAAAATCTATAGAGATAGATCAAGATGCCCGATAAGACTTTCACAGAGTACATACCTTGACATGATTCTGAAGGATTTCAAAATGGATCAGTCAAAGAAGGAGTTCTTGCCTGAGTTGTAAGGTGTGAGGTTGAGTAAGACTCAAAGCCTAACCACGACAGAAGAAAGAGAAAGGACGAGGGTCGTCCCCTATGCCTTAGCCATAGGCTCCATACGGTATGCCATGTTGTACCGCATATGATGTGTGCCTTGCCACGTGTCTGGAAAGGGGGTACGAGAGTCACACAGGAGTGGATTACTTGATAGTGGTTGAAATTATCCTTAGAGGAATAAGAAAATGTCTCTCGGTTATGGAGGCGATAAAAAGTTTGGCATAAAGGGTTACGCCGATGCAAGCTTTAACACCAATCCAGAATACTCTAAGTAGCAAACCGAATACGTATAGTGGAGCAGCCATTTGGAATAGCTCCAAGTGGAGCATGGTAGCAACATCTATATATGACATAAAAGATTTGCGAAGTACACGTGGACCTGAATGTGATCCGTTGACTAAAACCTCTCTCACAAACAAAACATGATCAAACCCTAGAACTCATTGGGTGTTAATCACATGGTGATGTGAACTAGATTATTAACTCTAGTGCAAGTGGGAGACTATTGTAAATATGCCCTAAAGGCAATAATAAATTGGTTATTATCATATTTCCCTGTTCATGATAATTGTTTATTATCTATGCTAGAATTGTATTGATTGGAAACTCAGATACATGTGTGGATACATAGGTAACAACGTGTCCCTAGTGATCCTCTACTAGACTAGCTCATTGAACAAAGATGGTTACAGTTTCCTAACCATATACATGAGTTGTCATTTGATAACGAGATCACATCATTAGAAGAATGATGTGATGGACAAGACCCAACCGTAAGCATGGCATTTGATCATATTAGTTTATTGCTACTGGCAAGTATTTGTTCCTAAGACCATCAGATCATGCAATTCCCTGACACAGGAGGAATACCTTGTGTGTATCAAATGACGCAACGTAACCGGGTGACTATAAAGATGCTCTACATGTATATCCGAGGGTATCCGTTGAGTTGGCATGGATCAAGACTGGGATTTGTCACTCCGTGTGACGGAGAGGTATCTCAGGGCCCACTCGATAATACAACATCACAACAGGCTTGCAAGCAATGTTACTAAGGTGTTAGTCATAGGATCTTGTATTACAGAGCGAGTAAACAGACTTGCCGGTAACGAGATTGAACTAGGTATGGAGATACCGACGATCAAATCTCGGACAAGTAACATACCGATGGACATAGGGAACTGCATACGGGATTAACTGAATCCTTGACATCGAGATTCGTCTGATAAAGATCTTCGTAGAATATGCAGGAGCCAATATGGGCATCCAGGTCTTGCTATTGGTTCTTGATCATAGAGGTGTCTCGGTCATGTCTGCATAGTTCTCGAACCCGCAGAGTCTACACACTTAATGTTTGGTGACGATCCAAGTATAGTTGCGATATTGTGTTGGTGACTCAAGGTTGTTCAGAGTCCCGGATGAGATCCCGGACATCACGAGGAGCACCAGAGGTAAAGATTCATATATGGAAAGTTGTTATCGGGATTTCGGAAAAAGATCAAGTTTTTTCGGCATTGTACCAGGAAGGTTCTAGAAGGTTCCAGAGTGGGGCCTGATGATACCACAGACCTAGGGTAGGGTCATAGGCCTGACCTAAGTACCCTACCTAAGGTCACTGCCCTAAAAACTCAAGGACATCCCAAGGATGATAGAAGCTGCCGACTGATATGGCCAAAGAGAGCAATTCACTCGACAGCATACCTCACTCGGATAACCCAATTCCACTAGGAAGGATGAAGCCACTCGACTGTACAAGAAACCACTCGACTCCTGAGTGTCAAAGGTCTAATAAGGCCAGCAACGGTCGGGCATTCACTCCGCAGTAATGATAGCCTTTATTGTCCTTTACTACAGGCGTTATCAGTAACGTCCTGCTTTTATGAACATTGAACCCTCTGTAACGGGGGATGGCTGGGGTCCTGGCACACTCTATATAAACCACCCCCCTCCTCCAGGACAAGGGTTCGCACCCCCTGTAACACATATCCATATTCCAGTCGACCACCTCCGGGCACCGTGACGTAGGGTTGTTACTTCCACCGAGAAGGGCCTGAACTCGTAAACATCTTGTGTACAACCTTACTGTAGCTAGGATCTTGCCTCCTCCTACGTACCCCCTATTCTTACTGTCAGACTTAGTACCACAACAGTTGGCGCCCACCGTGGGGCAGGTGTCTTAGCGACTTCCGGTGAGGTTGCAAGTTTTTTCCCGATCTCCATCATCATGGTTTCCGGCGGTTGGTGTTGGGCCGCGAGATCTGACTCGGTGCGCTCGTCATCATCGCCGACGGCTCCGCCTGGCTCCAGGAGGCCCCCCTCGACGTCGAGGCACTGCCCGTCCGCGGGGCAGCGCACTTCCACGTGAGTGCTTGCAGCGTCCTTCTCCGGCAGCCGTCAACCCAGTATCGGTCGGCTCCTTCGTCGTCTGCTGTCCCCGCTGGTCGCCGCCGCAAGTGATCTGGTCAGTCGCGGCTCCAGCGGTGGGTGAAGCACGCAGTGGCTCGCCAATCGGCCACCCCCAAGTCGCGGCCATCGAGCCCGACGAGTACCACTACGGGCCGGTCGTCTGGCTCCGTAGACATGCTTTCCGAGTGTGGGAGCAGTGACCGAGCGCGCGCGTCTGGAAAACCTTCAGCGTTCGCTCGATGATCGAGCCCGTCGATTGATTCCTAAATCCAGTCGACGGTCGCGGCAGTTGTTCCCGCTCGAACCTCAGATATTCTGTACACCAATTCAGAACCTCGCTGCTACAGCCCGCATCACAGAATCGATCTAGCCGTCTCAGTCGGAGGCTGGAAGAGGCCTGCAGCAGATTCGGGCGCTGCTTCGAACAGCTGGAGAGCAGAATGCAGCCGTTTCCTAGTCGCGCAACATGATTCACAGCAGATTGGTGGCGGTGGACACCGTCTGGCCGGCCCATACCCCAAGATCGCCTCCGCGATGCGAGGGCCGTTGACCCCGTCAAGAGCAACACCCAGGTCGGAACTATGATCAGTATGACCGCTGACTCGGTCACAATGGTCATGGCCGAGTGCCTACGCCTCCTCCAGGAAGCGGGTCGTACTCGCCCCGGCGACATGACGGCAGGCGTCTGCATGGTGACGAGCGAAGGATCCCCATGGATCCCTGAAGACCTGGCTTTAATGCAAGATCGATTCCTGTGCAAGGCCTGGTCGACAGGAACCGGGCGCACCGAGAAGGACAAGATAGAGATCATCCGAGTGGCAGTAGAGCGTTCGTTTCTGGGCCCGAGTGTTTCAGCAATGCCATCAGGGCCGCAGAGATTCCCTCAACTTCAAATTAGCAGCAGGAGTGAGGAAGTTCACCGGTGAGTCGAAGCTAGATACTTGACTGGAAGATTACCGAGTGGTTGTATAGATTGGTGGCGGCAATGATGATGTGGCTATGAAGCACCCCCCTGATGTTGGGAGGCTCGGCCAGAGCTTGGTTGAATCAGTTGGCCCCTGGGAGCATTTTCAGTTGGGAGGATTTGGCCCGAGTGTTCGTCAGGACCTTCGAGGGAACTTGCAAGCGGCCCGCTAGACTGGCAGAGTTACAGCATCACATCCAGAAACCGAATGAGACTTTGAGGGATTACATCCATAGGTGGACCACTCTGCATCATACGGTGGAGAACGTGTTCGAGCATCAGGCAGTCTGCGCTTTCAAAGAGGGCGTACGGTACAAAGAGCTCAGCCTGAAGTTCGGTCGGACAGGAGATATGTCTCTGACTTGGATGATGGAGATAGTTGGTCGGTATGCTAACAGAGAAGAAGCGGATCAACTCCATAGTGGCAAGAAACCAGTCGGCCAAGATGATGGGAATTCCAATCGGAAGCCGTAGCGTAAAGCAGAGCCCGCAGTTCCAGGAGAGGCTGCAGTTGTTACCCATGGGAAGAGTAAAAGGAAACCTAAAGGTCCTTGGATCCCCAAGAAAGTGAAAGACCAAGCAGGGAATGACGTGCTTGATTTACCGTGTCCTATTCACACGAAGAAGGATGAAGAGGGGAACTTGATTTACCCCAAACATACCACTCGACAATATCGGCTCCTCATTTAGAACTTCCAGAAGGACCAGCGCGCTGAGAAGGAGAAAGACTCTGAGGAGGCTGAAGAAAAATAAGGGGATGGAGGTTACCCCCAGATTAACTCCACCTTGATGATTTTTGCTGACGTTGATAGCAAGAGTCGACTGAAAGTTATCAACAGAGAAGTCAACATGGTTGCTCCGGCAACAACGACGTACTTAAAGTGGTCTAAGACTCACATCACATTCCACCAGTCCGATCACCCCGCGCACATCGCTACCCCCGTGCAGCAAGCATTGGTGGTCGACGCAGTTGTCAATTGTACGTGGTTGACTAAATTTTGGATGGATGACGGCAGTGGTCTGAATATCCTATACGGTGAAACCCTCTGGGGAATGGGCATTCCGATGTCCAAACAGAGTGAGAGCAACATGAGATTTCACGGAGTCATCCCCGGGAAGAAGGCCGACTCACTTGGTCAAATCACCCTTGATGTGGTCTTTGGCGACTTGACTCACTACCGCAAAAAAAGTTGACATTCGAGGTGGTAGACTTCCACAGTGCTTACCATGCAATTCTAGGCAGGCCTGCCTATGCCCGTTTCAAGGCTCGATCGTGTTATGTATACTGCTACTTCTCGAGCTTGCGTTGTATTCCCTCGAAGAGGAAAGGGTGATGCAACACAGTATCGTAATTATTCCCTCGGTTTTTGAGAACCAAGGTATCAATCCAGTAGGAGACCATGCGCGAGTCCCTCGCACCTGCACAAACAAATAAGAACTTCGCAGCCAACGCGATAAGGGGTTGTCAATCCCTTTACGGTCACTTACGAAAGTGAGATCTGATAGATAGGATAGTATACTATTTTTGGTATTTTTGGTATAAGAATAGAAAGTAAATAAAGCAAACTAAAGTAGATGGAAGATTAATATGTTGATAATTGACCCGGGGGGCATAGGTTTCACTAGTGGCTTCTCGCATGATAGCAGAATTCTATGGTAGGTGAACAAATTATTGTCGAGCAATTGATAAAAAAGCGCATAGTTATGAGAATATATAGGCATGATCATTATATATAGGCATCACGTCCGTGACAAGTAGACAGAAACAATTTTGTATCTACTACTATTACTCCACACATCGACCGCTATCCAGCATGCATCTAGAGTATTAAGTTCATAAGAACAGAGTAATGCTTTAAGAAAGATGACATGATGTAGAGGATCAACTCAAGAAATACGATATAAACCCCACCTTTTTATCCTCTCGAAACAATACAATACGTGCCTTCACTGGGAAAGGACACCACAATATTGAACCCAAAGCCAAGCACTTCTCCCATTGCAAGAACTATAGATCTAGTAGGCCAAACCAAACGAATAATTCGAAGAGACTTGCAACGATATTATAATCATACATAAAAGATTTCAGAAAAGAATCAAATATTGTTCATAGATAATCTTGATCATAAACCCACAATTCATTGGATCTCGACAAACACACCGCAAAAAGATTACATCAAATAGATCTCCTCGAAGATCGAGGAGAACTTTGTATCGAGATCCAAAAGGAGAGAAGAAGCCATCTAGCTAATAACTATGGACCCGAAGGTCTGTGGTAAACTACTCACAACTCATTGGTGAGGCTATGGTGTTGATGTAGAAGCACTCCGTGATGGACCCCCCCCCCCTCCGGCGGAGCTCGGGAACAGGCCCCAAGATGGGATCTCACGGGAACAGAAGGTTGCGGCAGTGGAATCAGGGTTTTATCTCTTGCCTCGATGTTTTTAGGGTACATGGATATGTATAGGAGGAAGGAGGGCACCAGGGAACTCAGAGGGGGCCCACGAGGGTGGGGGCGCGCCTGCCCCCCTGGGCGCGCCCTGGATCCTCATGGCCACCTCTCTCGTTCCCTCGCGTGTACTCCAAGTCTTCTGGGTAGATACGGTTCCAAAAATAATTCTCCCGAAGGTTTCATTCCGTTTGGACTCCATTTGACATCCCTTTTCTGCGAAACACTGAAATAGGCAAAAAACAGCAATTTGCACTTAGCCTTAGGTTAGTAGGTTAGTCCCAAAAATAATATAAAAGTGTATAGTAAAGCCCATTAAACATCCAAAATAGAATATATAATAGTATGGAACAATAAAAAATTATAGATACATTGGAGACGTATCAAGCATCCCCAAGCTTAATTCCTGCTCATCCTCGAGTAGGTAAATGATAAAAACAGAATTTGTGATGTGGAATGCTGACTAACATAATTCTCAATGTAATTTCTTTATTGTGGCTTGAATGTTTAGATCTGAAAGATTCAAGACAAAAGTCTATATTGACATAAGAATAATAATACTTCAAGCATACTAACAAAACAATCATGTTTTCTCAAAATAACATGGCCAAAGAAAGTTATCCCTGCAAAATCATATAGTATGCCTATGCTCCCTCTTCATCACACAAAATACTTAAATCATGCACAACCCCGGCTTCAGCCAAGCAATTGTTTCATACTCAAAATTTTCAAACCTTTCAACTTTCATGCAATACATGAGCATGAGCCATGGATATATCACTATAGGTGGAATAGAGTGGTGGTTGTGGAGAAGACAAAAAAGAGGGAGATAGTCTCACATCAACTTGGCATATTAATGGGCTATGGAGACGCCCATCAATAGATATCAATGTGAGTGAGTGGGGATTGCCATTCAACAGATGCACTAGAGCTATAAGTGTATGAAAGCTCATCGAAAGAAACTAAGTGGGTGTGCACCAACTTGCTTGCTCATGAAGACCTAGGGCATTTGAGGAAGCCCATCGTTGGAATATACAAGCCAAGTTCTATAATGAAAATTCCCACTAGTATATGAAAGTGACAAAACAAGAGACTCTCTATCATGAAGATCATGGTGCTACTTTGAAGCACAAGTGTGGAAAAGGATAGTAGCATTGTCCCTTCTCTCTTTTCCCTCATTTTTTGAAGGGGCTTTCTCTTTTTTTTTATTAGCCCCTCTCTATTTTTTTGGCCATCTCTTTTTTTATTTGGCCTTTCCTCACATGGGACAATGCTCTAATAATGAAGATCATGAAACTTTTATTGACTTACAACTCAAAGGTTACACCTCGAAGCTAGAACAAAATATGACTATGTGAATGATGATGAAGCACGTCATATGAACGGAACGGTGGAAAGTTGCATGGCAATATATCTCGGAATGGCTATGGAAATGCCATGATAGGTAGGTATGGTGGCTCTTTTGAGGAAGGTATATGGTGGGTGTATGGTACCGGCGAAAATTGCGCGGTACAAGAGAGGCTAGCAATGGTGGAAGGATGAGAGTGTGTATAATCCATGGACTCAACATTACTCATAAAGAACTTATATACTTATTGCAAAAATCTATGAGTCATCAAAACAAAGTATTCAACGCATGCTCCTAGGGGAAGGTTTGGTAGGAGTTAACCACACCGCGATCCCGACCTCCACACAAAGGATGACACTCAATAAATAAATCATGCTCCAACTTCGTCACATAACGGTTCACCATACGTGCATGCTACGGGAATCACAAACTTTAACACAAGTATTTCTTGAATTCATAATTATTCCACTAGCATGACTCTAATATCACCATCCTCATATCTCAAAACAATCATCAAGTATCAAACTTCACATATCATTCAATGCACTTATATGAATGTTTTTACTATACTCATCTTGGATGCCTATCATATTAGGACTAGTTTTATAACCAAAGAACATTACCATGTTGTTCTAAAAGACTCTCAAATATATATAAGTGAAGCATGAGAGTTCAATAATTTCTACAAAACAAAACCACCACCGTGCTCTAAAAGATATAAGTGAAGCACTAGAGCAAAACTATCTAGCTCAAAAGATATAAGTGAAGCACATAGAGTGTTCTATAAATTATAAATCATATTTATCTCTATCAAAAGGTGTGTCCAGCAAGGATGATTGTGGCAAACTAAAAAGCAAAGACTCAAATCATACATGACGTTCCAAGAAAAACACATATCATGTGGTGAATAAAAATATAGTCCCGAGTATAGTTACCGATAGATGAAGACGAAAGAGGAGATTAGGCTTTTGGTTGTCCTTGAATTTTACCTTGGGGTGCCTTGAGCATCCCCAAGCTTAGGCTCTTTCCACTCTTTGTTCCATAGTCCATCAAAGCCATACTCAAAACTTGAAAACTTCACAACACAAAACTTAGCCAAAAATCTTGTGAGCTCCGTTAGTATAAGAAAACAAACCACCACTCAAAGGTACTGTAATGAACTCATTCTTTGTTTATATTTGTGTTAAACCTACTGTATTCCAACTTCTCTATGATTCATACCCCCCGATACTACTCATAGATTCATCAAAATAAGCAAACAATACATGAAAAACAGAATCTGTCAAAAATAGAACAGTCTGTAGTAATCTGTAACTTTCGAATACTTATGTAACTCCAAATAATTGAAATAAATTGGTAAACGTGAGGAATTTGTCTATTAATCATATGCAAAAATAATCAACTAAATAGCACTCTCCAGTAAGAAATTACAGCCAATCTCGTGAGCGCTAAAGTTTCTGGTTTTTTACAGCATAATCATATAAACTTCACACAAGTCTTCCCAAAGGTTCTACTTGGCACAAACACTAATTAAAACACAAAACCACATCTAAACAGAAGCTAGATGCAATATTTATTCCTAAACAGAAGCAAAAACAAAGAAAATAAAATTGGGTTGCCTCCCAACAAGCGCTATCGTTTAACGCCCCTAGCTAGGCACGATACAAGAATAGATCTAGGTATTGCCATCTTTGGTAGGCAATCCATTAGTGGCTCTCATAATAGATTCATAAGGTAATTTGATTTTCTTACTAAGAAAGTGTTCCATTCCTTTCCTTAACGGAAATTGTAATCTAATATTTCCTTTCGTCATATCAATAATTGCACCAATCGTTCTAAGGAAAGGTCTACCAAGAATAATAGGACATGAAGGATTGCAATCTATATCAAGAACAATGAAATCTACGGGCACATAATTCCTATTGGCAACAATAAGAACATCATTAATCCTTCCCATAGGTTTCTTAATGGTAGAATCCACAAGATGCAAATTTAAATAACAATCATCAAGTTCATGGAAACCTAACAAATCACACAAAAATTTTGGGATTGTAGAAACACTTGCACCCAAATCACACAAAGCAAAGCATTCATGATTTTAATTTTAATTTTAATAGTAGTTTCCCACTCATCATAAAGCTTTCTAGGGATAGAAACTTCTAATTCATGCTTTTCTTCATAAGATTGCATCAAAGCATCAACTATATGTTTGGTAAAAGCCTTATTTTGACTATAAGCATGCGGAGAATTTAGTACGGATTGCAACAGGGAAATACAATCTATTAAAGAGCAATTATCATAATTGAATCCCTTGAAATCCAAAATAGTGGGTTCATCACTTTGCAAAGTTTTAATCTCTTCAATCCCACTTTTAACAATTCTAGCATCAAGATCTAAAAACTCTGAATCATTGGGATGCCTTTTAACTAAAGTAGATTCATCTCCAGTCCCATCTTTATCAAGATTCATACTAGAAAACAAGGATCTAATAGGAGCCACATCAATAACTTTCAGATCTTCAATTTTACTTTCATGATAATTAGAAGAACACGCTTTCATAAAGCAATATTTTTTAGCACGCAACCTAGCGGGTCTTTCTTTGCACTCATCAATGGAAATTCTCGTGGCTTTGAGAGACTCATTGATATCATGCTTAGGTGGAATAGATCTAAGTTTCAAAGAATCAACATCAAGAGTAATTCTATCCACGTTTCTAGCCAACTCATCAATCTTAAGCAATTTTTCTTCAAGCAAAGCATTGAAATTCTTTTGCGAATTCATAAACTCTTTAACACTAGTTTCAAATTCAGAGGTCATCTTACCAAAATTTCCATAAGAGTTATTGTAGGAATTACCATAATTATTAGAGGAATTACTAGGAAAAGGCCTAGGATTAAAGTTTCCTCTGTAAGCATTGTTACCAAAGTTATTCCTAACAACAAAATTCACATCCAAAGATTCATTATTATTTTCAATTAACGTGGATAAAGACATATCATTAGGATCAAAAGAAACACTCTTAGTAGCAAATAATTTCATAAGTTCATCCATCTTTCCACTCAAAACACTAATCTCTTCAATAGCATGCACTTTTTTACTAGTAGATCTTTAGGTGTGCCATTGAGAGTAGTTAACCATAATATTATCTAGGAGTTTGGTAGCTTCTCCGAAGGTGGTTTCCATGAAAGTGCCCCCCGCGGCCGAATCTAAAAGATTTCTAGAAGCAAAATCCAAGCCAGCATAAAAGTTTTGTATACTCATCCATAAGTTCAAACCATGTGTAGGACAATTACGTATCATAATATCGTTTCTAAGAGGGATAATCTTAGCGGGAGGAAAATACTTAGAGATAAAGGCATCCTTGCACTTATTCCATGAATCAATACTATTTCTAGGCAAATTGGAAAACCAAGTTTTAGCATGATCTCTAAGTGAAAACGGAAATAGCTTTAATTTAACAATATCATTATCCATATCCCTCTTCTTTTTCATATCACACAAATCAACAAAGTTGTTCAGATGGGTAGCGGCATCTTCACTAGGAAGGCCAGAAAATTGATCTTTCATGACAAGATTCAACAAGGTAGCATTGATCTCACAAGATTCAGCATCGGTAATAGGAGCAATAGGTGTGCTAATAAAATCATTATTGTTGGTATTAGAGAAGTCACACAATTTGGTATTGTTTTGAGCCATAGTGACAAGCAAGCAATCCAACACACAAGCAAACAAGAGGCAAGCGAACGGTAAACACACGGAAAAAGAAGGGCAAATAAAACAGCAAGGGTGAAGTGGGGGATAGGAATGATAGGTACTTGGTATATGACTTTTGCGTAAGCCTCCCCGACAACGGCGCCAGAAATTCTTCTTGCTACTTCTCGAGCTTCCGTTGTATTCCCTCGAAGAGGAAAGGGTGATGCAGCACAGTAGCATAAGTATTTCCCTTAGTTTTTGAGAACCAAGGTATCAAACCAGTAGGAGACCACGCGCGAGTCCCTCGCACCTGCACAAACAAATAAGAACTTCGCAGCCAACGCGATAAGGGGTTGTCAATCCCTTTACGGTCACTTACGAAAGTGAGATCTGATAGATAGGATAGTATAATTTCTTTGTATTTTTGGTATAAGAACAGAAAGTAAATAAAGCAAAGTAAAGTAGATGGAAGATTAATATGTTGAGAATAGACCCGGGAGCCATAGGTTTCACTAGTGGCTTCTCTCATGATAGCAGAATTCTATCGTGGGTGAACAAACTACTGTCGAACAATTGATAGAAAAGCGCATAGTTATGAGAATATCTAGGCATGATCATTATATATAGGCATCACGTCCATGACAAGTAGACCGAAACAATTCTGCATCTACTACTATTACTCCACACATCGACCGCTATCCAGCATGCATCTAGAGTATTAAGTTCATAAGAACAGAGTAATACTTTAAGCAAGATGACATGATGCAGAGGGATAAAATAAAGCAATATGATATAAACCCCATCTTTTATCCTCGATGGAAACAATACGATACGTGCCTTGCTGCCCTATTGTCACTGGGAAAGGACACCGCATGACTGAACCCAAAGCCAAGCACTTCTCCCATTGCAAGAACTATGGATCTAGTAGGCCAAACCAAACCAATAATTCCAAGAGACTTGCAAGGATATTATAATCATACATAAAAGATTTCAGAAAAGAATGAAATATTGTTCATAGATAATCTTGATCATAAACCCACAATTCATCGGATCTCGACAAACACACCGCAAAAAGATTACATCGAATAGATCTCCTCGAAGATCGAGGAGAACTTTGTATTGAGATCCAAAAAGAGAGAAGAAGCCATCTAGCTAATATCTATGGACCCGAAGGTCTGTGGTAAACTACTCACAACTCATTGGTGAGGCTATGGTGTTGATGTAGAAGCACTCCGTGATGGATCCCCCCTCCGGCGGAGCTCCGGAACAGGCCCCAAGATGGAATCTCACGGGAAGAGAAGGTTGCGGCGGTGGAATTAGGGTTTTCTCTCTTGCCTCGATGTTTTCAGGGTACATGGATATATATATATATATATATATATATATATATATATATATATATATATATATATATATATATACAGCCGGTCTATTCTCATAAGAATAATATTCTCATAACACTTCCGAACTGCATTGCAAAAATGCATTGGAGAACTATGCGCACTGCTTCCGTCTTCTGCTGTGCACCACATAGAGGTGCAGCAGGAAACATTCATCTAGCATCGTTTCTGGCTAGTTTCACTGATTTGTACTGGTTTATTCGCGCTTGCGCTGATTTAATTTTTGGTTAAGCACTGAATTCTGCGAGAAAACGACGGAAATCCTTGGATTTTGGCGGATCTGCGTCCGTTCGTCCGCCTTTCTCTGTTTCTCTGTTCTCCCCAGTGTGGATCGAAATTGCTGCGTTTTGTATGTAATGTTCTGTTGTTTTCGGCATTTACGGGCTGCTTTTGATCTATCCGTATAAATTGGAGCGGATTAAGTTGTTATTTTGGAAGAATTTTAAGTTTTCTGTCCACGTTTTTTTGCGGCGCGACTGGCTCTGGTCGTTTATCAAAAGATGTTCTTTGAGTTTTATTGCATTATATAGTTGTTAGAATTGCATCGCAGGCTGTGTTTTTCGTCTGTGAATCGTGGTCAAGAGCGATGGACTGCAGTAATATGGAAAGGCGTGTTGAATTTTTTCTAGTGCGGCGAACTGCATTAATATGCAATGCGAGCCTGTATGAACTGCATTACAACCACGGTTGCGTGGGGGTACTAGTTTGATTAGTTTTTTTTTTGCTTTTGTCAAGCGCGGTGGACTGCAGCAATATGCAATGCGGAATGCATTTTGTTATGTAACCGCACTGCTTTATTCGTCGTTTTTTTTGTGTTGTTTGTTTTACATATATATATACTGGTGGGTCAATTGGCTCCCCTCCCACCTTATCCCTGGCGGCTCCCATCTCATCTTATCTGTGGCGGCGCCACTCCTGCTCGATCTGTTTTTTCTCCCAACCAGATCTGTTTTTCGCCTGGCAATGGATTGCACATGCGGCTGCCTGGCAAGGGTGGAGCCGATGCTGGAGACATGCGTTTTTTCTGAAGGTTTGGATCTGAACCAGAAGCAGCGGCACATCGCTCTCTGTTCTATTCTATATTCTTCAGGTATTGGATTTCGGGCTCCATTCGTCCATCAGTTAACTGACGATGATGTCAGTGTTTCATGGGTATGTATTTCTCGGATATTCTTTTTCATGTGTTGTTTGTAGTTAACGCTACCTTAATTTTTGTAGGAGTATTAGTTTTCTGAAGAAATTTTTTTTGCTACCAAGTATAAGCGAACTGCTTTTCCCGTAGTAGTTTTTTTATGAACACTGTAGGAGCAGCAGCAATGTTTGTCTAGTCAATATTATTACGTGTTGACATCAATATTTTTGTATGAAAGATTGTAATCTTTTTCTTAGTTGTTCTTATATTTTTTCTGTTCTTGTTGTTTTTCTTTGCAGAAATTCCCTTCTGGTCTAGTGAGGGTAACAGAAAGTTGTGTTAATTTGGTGTTGGTCAGCAAGAATGGATATCATGATGTTGATGTTCTGTATTCTGTTGGATCTGATGATTGTTTGGTTCTCAAAGATGGCTGGAGGGAATTTGTGGAGGAAGCTGGTCTTTAGGCAGGGGATGTTGTGATGGCTATGTTTTTTAGGCATGCAAAGTGTTTGGAAATCAAGTTAAATTTGCTTTAGATCAGTCTCGCTTGAGCAGCAGCAGCATGAGACATTTTTTTTGTAATAATCTGACATTTTTTTGCGTGGCTTCTAGTGTTTTTTCTTTATGAGAATTCTGAGTATAAGTGAACTGCTTTTTTACATATAGTCTTTCATGTGCATCCTATCAGCAGCAGCAGTTTCCTTTTTTTTGACCCACAGAGGGAACTAGAGTTTTTTAATAAAAGAGCACTGCATCAACCTTCGTAACAGGGAGCAGTTTTGTGAAAGAATTGTCTATGTGAACTGCTCTGATAGTTTTGTTTTTTTATGTGTATCCTAGATGCAGCAGCAGTTTTGAAAGCAATATACATACTGAAAACATACTACGGAGAACTGCATATATTTGATAGATAGAAACCACGGTTCTGCGGTCATAATTAACATAGTGCATCATCAAGCAAACTAACGCAACACAAGCAAACATTGTCCCAAAGCAAACTAGAACGAAAGCAAACTAATCTACATACGCAGAGGAAACTAAATCGAGCACTTGCGACAGGAATCGTTGGGTTTCAGCATCTGTCCTGATTCACCAGTTCCACCCGTTGGAGTTGGAGGTGGAAGTTGATCCGCCCTTGCCCCACCCCCTCCTGGAGGACCTCGGGCGCTTCCTTGTCTTCTCTGTTTCAGCGCGCGCGAGGCCTTTCTTCATGGTGCTGATTCTGTTCCATATCTCGAACGCAGCGTAGGCGTCCCTGGCAGCATACTCGATGTGCTTGGTGCTGAGAATGGAAGTCCACAGGCTGTGGTCGTGGTCTGTCATCTTCGTCTTCATGTCCGCGTACTCGTCGTCGATGATGGCAGCAGCTACATCGCCCAGCGAGTCCAGTGGCTTCGTTCCATCAGGCACCCTACAGTTCGTCTGGATGTCGACGAAGTTGGCGACGTGGAGGTCGCTGGCTGCGAGCTTCTGCTTGTCCTGCTCGATGGCGAGGCCAGCGAACTCGAACCTAAGGAAAGTGAACCGCAAGTTATACCTTTCGGAACTGCATACACGGGCATATAGAACTGCAACGCGTACTCGGCATAGAGAATTGCTTACCTTGGGTCATCGAGGAACCTGTCGAAGGGGACGCATCTCTTGCCCAATGTACCACATACCTGGAAAACAAGCACTGGCTGGTACTTGCCGATGGATAGTTGAACCACGGCCGCCCTGCGGTGGTCGGGTGTGTACTCCACGTCGATGCCGACGATCTTCTGGCGGCGCCGCTGGAGAAGTGTCTTGAACTCTTCGACGTACGTCGCCATGGCGGCGACGTCGGTGGTGTAGACCACCTTCAGCTTCGTGTTCCCATGCGCATGCACGGCGTCGTAGGTCCTGCTGAACCCCATTGCTGCAAAGAGGACGAAGAGGAGGAGGAAGGCGCAGCGTCGTGTGTTTTTGTGCGGACGGCCTGTTCGATGGAGCGCGGGATTTAAATGGGAGCGGCAGCAACTTCTGCCGAGGACACGATCTCTTCTCCAATCCGTGTAGGCGATCGTGGGTTCGTGACGATCCTGGCGTTCGTGCGGCGTGCAACCGTCGGGATAGAGGAGGGGCGGGGCGCGGGCGCTTCGGGCGATAGTGGGCGCATTTATTTTAGGGCAGGCGAACCGAATCGTCCACCGTAAGCGAACTGCATCGCTTCAGAAGCGTAATCGTTTCCCGTAAGCGAACTGCATCGCTTCAGAAGCGGAATCGTTCTTGTTTACATTTTTTTTGCACTAAGCGCACTGTACTGTGTACTCGAAGGTAACTGCACTGAAGCTTTTAAACGCACCACGCACGCACTGCAGTGTATTAGTTTATCCTAGCCTGACTCTACATTTTTTTCTTTTCTATCTGCTTTTCTGTACTGATTCACGTTCATGGTCAGATTCTATACGAGCAAGAGAACTGCATTTCTTAAAATGACATTCCGATGTCGGGTTTTTCATACAGAAAAGAACCGCATTATGAGAGTGGAATTCTCATCTTATTTTCTTTTTTCATATAGAAGAGAACTGTATATTATTACATGATAACGATATATATAAATGATGAAGTTAATATGTTTTTTTTAAATGCAAAAACTGCATATGTGTTTTGATCTATGCCCTTTTCCTGGTGCTTCTTCGCAGATTGTGCACTGCATTTGTTTCAACGTTTGTTGCTGCTTCTGTCTTGCTCCTGTTGTTCGCGTTACCCCTCGTAACGGGACCGTGCGACCGCGACGCTTGCCTACGCGCTGGATTATGCGTTCTGTCTCTCCCCTTCGTTTTTGATGATGGTTCTTCGATTTCTTCATCTGCTTCTTCTTCTTCCTCGTCTTCTTCTTCTTCTTCCTCATCTTCCTCCTCGGTTTCATCAGCTTTGCTCGCTTCCTCACTCTCTTCTCTGTCAGCATCTTCCTCGTCATCTTCTTCGTTATCTTCTTCATCTTTCTCCTCTGTTCTATTTGGACAAGTTCTCGCGTTATGCTTCTCTCTCTTGTTGCAGACGCTACATAGTCTTCTCTTTGGCGTATCATCTTGTTGGTCAGCTTGGTGATTTGTGGTGGCATTTTCAGCCTGGATTTGTTTCAGCCTCTTCTCACATGTTCTTGAGTTGTGTCCCGCAATCTTATTGCATGATTTACACATCCTTACCCCCAGTGGTCTTCCTTCGCTGTCCAGTTCCGGCTTAGGCCTGCTATTTTTTCTAGGGCTTTTTTCATTTGCTGCAGCTTTTTTATTGGCTGACTTGTTCTCTTTCTTTCTCCCTTTTGTGTTTGAAACAGGCGGGGGAAGAATTGTGTCATCCATATTATGAACCGCACCATCAGCAGCATGTTCCTGCTCCTTTCCTTGTACTTCACCCCGCGCATCCATTATCTTTTTTTGCCTCTTCTTCTTCTTCATTTATTACGTTCACTTCTTGTATGAGTTTTCTCATCCCAGCTAAAGCTCTGTTGTAACCTCTATCCGACTTGACACCTCTGTTCGCCAGGTCCATTGCAGTTTCTGCAAGTAGTCTCCTACGGCAGAACATCGAACTCCCATCCGGAGCAGTTTGCTCATAGTCTCTGCGATCAAAAGTTGGATTTTGGCGTGCGTTCCGTGTGTATCTCTTCAATATGTACTGTTCAGGTATCTTGTCCACCCGCAGCTGATACAACATACAAATGATGTGCACGCAGAACAGGCCTGCAGCAAAAGAAATTTTTTGGGTTACTCGTACCAGCAAACTTCACATAAATAGGCAACATTTTTTAATTTTTTTGGTTTTTGTGAACTGCATTATAAATAGGTCCTGTGTCTGCTGCTTTAGTGAACCTCACTATATATTTTTTTGTTTTTAATCTCTTTTTTTTGCTACGAGCAATAAGTGAACTTCATTTTGTTTTCCTGTATCACTTACCTGTGTGTGTCCACAGCTTGCATTCGCATTCGTAGATACCGTTCGTCACATCAGCAACCACCTGGAACTCGTGTCTTGCCCAATCAAAATCATCAGACCGGTTGTAGTGGCGCACCAAATATTTCGTCGGGTTGTCAGTGGACTGCTCCGATCTGAAGGCTGTGCTGCGGTAGTGCGTTTGCTTGAAGTCAGCAAAGACCGCCCTGGTGTAAATCTTGGAGAGCTGAACCTCGAATCCAAACTGAGTAGTAGTCTTTATCTCCGTCTGTGAAACAAAGAAAACTAGTTAAGTGGTTGTCTTTTTTGCAGCAAAAATCAAGAAAGCGAGTATTTGTTTTTATTAATTGCTGATCCATCTCTGAAAAATTTGTTCTGTTTTATATACCTCGTTAGCTATGGTCTCCGCGTGCTCGACGCCCTTCCGTGTCTGGATGCACCTGTCCACCTGGGACGCAAAGATGTGCAGGTCGTGTCTTTCCTTGACAAAGTTCCTCTTCAAGATCCGGTTCATGCTTTCACTTCTCTGTGTCGAAGTCATCCGTGCACAGAACACCTCCTTGTAGTAAGCCGATATCCATTCTTTTCTGTCTGCCCACAGCGCCTTCATAATCTCATCATTTTGCAGGTTATACTTTCCCATGAGCTCACGCCAAGCGCGTTCAAACTCTGATGGCATCAGTGGGTGGTTGAGAACGGAGGTCAGCTCATCCTTGAATTTCTCATATGCTTTGTACAGCAAGGACAGGTGATCCTTGTATTTTTTCAGTATATGCCAACGGCATAACTTGTGCAGCGTGCCTACGAGCGTACTTTTTATCGCGGCATCCATGGAGGGGCATTGATCTGCATGTTTTTGAAAAAAAACAAGCATCGAGTTATTGAGAGAACTGCATATCCTTTTTCTGCTTTTTTTCATTTTTTTTCATTGGATGTAAGAAATGTACTACAAAACTTTGCAGTGAACTGCATTGTTATTTAAGTTCACTCTTTTTTTCAGGATACCTGTGAGTATGCAGATTGGCCGCTTGTTGTTCATGCAGCGCAAGAACGTCCGGAACACCCACTCGAAAGTCGGTATTGTTTCGTCTCTGATGAGAGCCACAACGAATATTGTACTTTGGAGGTGGTGGTTGACTCCAACGAAGACGCCCAGAGGCATGTGGAACTTGTTGGTCTTGTATGTCGTGTCAAATGTGACACAATCTCCAAAATCTTCGTACGATCCCCTGCAGCTGGCGTTCGCCCAGAATATGTTGCGCACACGGTTATCGACATCTTTGTCGTAATCATAGAAGAACTCTGGGTTTATTTGCTGCATCTTCTCAAAGAAAGTCAGGAGTTTCTTCACATCGTCCTCTGTTTCCTCCCTCGCGAATTGGTGCTTCCTGCAGTTCGAAATAATAATATACTTGCAGCATTAGGGACATACAGAAAATGCACAAAGCGAACTACATGAAATAGACGAGATATCGTTTTTTGTTTTTAGTGAACGTACCTGTTCACCCAGTCACGGCTGGTGCGCCCCATAAAGTGCAGTCCTCCTGACATCCTCGATAGGGTTGACATCATCTGCGTGTGCGTGAGGTTGTCGCTCTGCATGTCCTTCACTAGTTTATCGAGCAACGGGTCATCCGTCTTATGCGAGTGCATGTGCAGAAGCATAGCCGGGCTGTCAATCATCATGTGGTTATGATTGAGCTCAATCTCTGCTATCACAAACACATCCTTTATTTTTTTCAATCTCATCCCCGCCTTGCAGCCAGTCCTCTTTGATGTTTTTTCCCGCTTTCTGTCATAATCAGTGACAGTTTGTTTGCTTCTGCCTTCCTTTGAGCACACGATGTATCTGTTTGTTCTGTATCCGCCGTTTTTGCGTGTGCCGAAGCCTGCATGCCTCGCATACGTGTTGTAGATTCTCGCGCCGCATCTTCTGATGTGAACTGCATACCTTTCACAGGCACAAGTTCTTGGAGCATGTTCTCATCCTGCACACATACAACACGGAATGTTTCTTTTTCTTTTTGTTAATGAGAATGCACAAGCTGAAACTATGCGTAATAACTGAACTGCAGTAGTCAGGCAAGGATGCTTACGTGCGTGTACTGTTTTTCTTCTAACAGTGTTTGCAGCTCACCGATGTTTATTGGGCATGGAGGGGTGACAACAGACCTGTGTAATTGAGGATCGCGAGGAGGCAGGAGTGTGGAGAACTTTACTTTTTTGGTTGCCTGCGGCCCTCATTGATTATGCTTCCGATTCTTTTGTTGGGCAGTAGGCGGCCTTGGTGGAATTCCACTGTGCCTTTGTAGACGAATCGTTTGCACATGGATCTGCCGAACTTGCTGGGTTTCAACATCGGCTTCTGGAGGTGCTATATCATCCGTTCTGATCTACTGACCAAATGTTTCAAAGACACGCGTGTACCTTGGCTGCATAACTGTTATGATTTGCTCCTCGTCATCATCCTCTTCCTCATCATGTTTCTGCGCGTGTTCACCCATGAAGACCAGATCGTCGTCGTCCTCCTCTTCATCCTGCGGTTTTTTTGTCTCACTGCCTTCTCCATCTCGAATGATGTTTGGTTCGCTGTTTTCATCTTTATCCTCTTCATCTTCCTCCACGGAGTAGGCAGTTCTGTTTGTCGTGTTAAAGAAACCCCTAGGTAATTCAGGTGTTATCCATCCAGGCATCTCCCACTCTTCTCTTCCAATGCAGTTCAGGGGCTCAGGGTCGTAAATGATTCGAGGCATCTTCTGTTTTTGAGGCATAGCGAATTCCTGCAGGTTATTAAGCCAAAGCTTTTTTCTTTTATGCATGCCAACAATGAAATGAACTGCATCTTTCGTTCTATATATCATTATATTTTTGCAAACAGTAAGAATTTGCACTTTCAATGTGTCATTCTATAGCAGGGGCACTGTTAGTTAACGTGAAGAAACAATTCACTTCAGCTCTAGGAACAGCGCTCTACTTTTTTAGTCAATGTGGACTGCAATTTTCATCCATACAGCGTCTTTTATTTTTCGAACTATCCTTTTCTGATTTTCTACTTTTGGAGACACATGTTACTGCAGTCGACGCAAGATGGGGGACTGCATGTGTATAAAAACGGCACTGCAAACTGGATGGGGGTGTTGGTATGTTTATTTTCTTACCTTGTATGCAGTTCCCTCCTTCTGCAGATGCAGCTCTTGCTGCTGTTGTCGTGCAGTCCACCTCCGTTGCAGGAAATCATGCGCTTTTTCCACCTTGGCCATTGTTGCGGGAGAAGGCTGGACGTGCACCATTGCAGTTCGCATCCATGACGAATGTGATGTAGTAGTCAACGTTGCAGTTCGCTTCCCCCTGTCATGCATGGCTGAGGCTGGATGCTTCAGGGGCGGATCCTCCAGGTGTTGTTGGGGCGAAGGTGAGGTGCGGCGTCGCTTCCTAAACGCCGCCGCGGAAATTTCGCCCCCGACGGACTACATCGCCGGCCGCTTTGGCGGGCGCTCCGCTGCCGCTACGAGGCGGGGGGAGGGGGTGGAGGTGAGGTGCAGGACGCCGGTCGCCGGCCGCCGTGCGCTCGGCGCTAGGAGGCGGGGGAGGGGTGGGGAGAGGACGCCTGCCGCCGTCCGCCGTGCGCCCCCGCGCTAGGATGCGGGGAGGGGTGGGGGAGGACGCTGCCCGCCGGCCGGCGTGCGCTCCCGTGCTAGAAGGCGGGGGAGGGATTGGCTAGGACGCTGGCCGCCGGCCGCCTGGGCGCTCCCGCGCTAGGAGGCGGGGAGGGGTGGGGGAGGACGCCGGCGTCGGGCGCTAGGAGGCGGGGAGCGGACGAGTTGGTTGTTAGGAGAATAAGCTTTTTGTTAGGAGAATAATGTCTTAAGGGGTGTTATGAGAATAGACCCACCCTATATATATATACATGGATATATATATATATATAGGAGGAAGGAGGGCATCGGGGGAGCCAGAGGGGGCCCACGAGGGTGGGGGCGCGCCCTGGACCCTCGTGGCCACCTCTCTCGTTCCCTCGCATGTACTCCAAGTCTTCTGGGTAGATACGGTTCCAAAAATTACTCTCCCGAAGGTTTCATTCTGTTTGGACTCCGTTTGATATCCCTTTTCTGCGAAACACTGAAATAGGCAAAAAATAGCAATTTGCACTGCGCCTTGGGTTAGTAGGTTAGTCCCAAAAATAATATAAAAGTGTATAATAAAGCCCATGAAACATCCAAAACAGAATATATAATAGCATGGAACAATCAAAAATTATAGAAACATTGGAGACGTATCATATACCTCAAACTGAAGATGCCAGGACCCAAGGGCGTGATCACTGTCATTGGAGATCGGTAGAAAGCAGAAGAATGCTTCCAGAAAGGCTCAAAATTGCCGATGAGCAGATGGCAGCAGTAGAAATGGAAGAATACCAGAAGAATGTGGATCCGAGTGATTTGTTGAGAGCTAAGAAGCCTGCTTCCGAGTTAGCATTCGAGTCGGCAGGAGAGATGAAGCATGTGCATATTCAAACTATCGACCCCAATGCCGCTCCGACTCACATCTCAACCACACTCGACAGCAAATAGGAAGAAGCGCTCATCCAGTTCCTCCGTGAGAACTGGGACATATTTGCATGGAAACCATCCGACATGCCACGTGTACCCAGGGGACTGGCTGAGCACCGTTTGCGGGTCGACCCGAAAGTGAAACCTGTGAAGGAACATCTCCGGCGGTCTACCGCGGAGAAGAGGAAAGCAATTGGAGAAGAGGTGGCTCGGCTTCTGGCAGATGAGTTCATCCGCAAGATTTACCACTCGGAGTGGCTCGCCAATGTAGTTATGGTCCCCAAGAAGGACAAGTCGCTCCGCATGTGCATCAGTTTCAAACATATCAATTGGGCATGCTCGAAAGATCATTTCCCTCTCCCTCGCATCGATCAAATCGTCGACTCGGCTGCGGGGTGTGAGCGGTTGTCTTTTCTGGATGCATATTCCGGGTACCATTAGATCCGACTGTTTGGGCCCGATGAAATAAAAACAACCTTCATCACCCCATTTGGGTGTTTTTGTTATGTTACCATGCCTTTTGGTCTCAAGAATGCCGGCGCGACTTTCATGTGCATGATCCAAAAGTGTCTACTGAAGCAAATCAATCGGAATGTGGAAGCATACATGGATGACATTGTGATCAGGTCACGTGAAGGTTCCGATCTACTGACTGACCTTGATGAAATGTTCGCAAACCTAAGAAGTTATGATATCAAGCTCAACCCGTCGAAATTGACATTCCGAGTCCCAGGCGGCAAGTTACTCGGTTTCCTCGTTTCCGAGCGAGGGATCGACGCTAACCCAGAAAAGTTCAGCGCTATCCTCCGAATGAAACGCCCCCTGTGTATACACGACGTTCAAAATCTTACTGGTTGTTTGGCTGCATTGAGTCGATTCATCTCTCGTCTCGGTGAGAAGGCATTACCTCTCTATCGACTAATGAAGAAATATGAGAAGTTTGAGTGGAATTCTGAAGCTGAAGCAGTGTTCGAGGAACTCAAAGCCCTGTTTTCCACCCAACCGGTACTTGCTGCCCCAATCAGCAAAGAGCCTCTATTATTGTACATCGCGGTCACTGGATAAGTTGTCAGCACAGTACTCACGGTCGAGTGGGAAGAAGAAGGAAAAGCCTACAAAGTTCAACGCCCAGTCTATTGCATTTCTGAAGTCTTGACTCCATCCAAGCAGATATATCCGCATTATCATAAACTTGTGTATGTGATCTACTTGACCGTCAAGAAAGTTGCACACCACTTCTCAGATCATTCAATTTCAGTCGTCAGTGATGCTCCGTTATCTGAAATTCTGAACAATCGGGATACAACCGGTGGAGTGGCCAAATGGGCGCTTGAACTCCTTCCGTTGGATATCAAGTTTGAAGCAAAGAAAGCTATCAAGTCTCGAGCAATAGCAGATTTCGTTGCCGAGTGGATCGAATAGGAGCAACCGACTCAGATCCAGTCGGTTCATTGGACTATGTTCTTCGATGGGTCCAAGATGCTGAACGGATCCGGTGCAAGTGTGGTTTTGGTGTCCCCCAGAGGCGACAAGCTCAGTTATGTCCTGCAAATTCACTTTGATTCTTCGAACAACGAAGCTGAATATGAGGTGCTTTTGTACAGGTTGCGTATGGCCGTTTCACTCGGCGTCCGTAGCCTAATGGTGTACGGCGACTCGGACTTAGTGGTCAATCAAGTAATGAAGGAATGGGACGTTGGGAGCCCAGCGATGACCAGTTATTGCAGCGCAGTACGGAAGCTTGAAAAGAAGTTCGAAGGTTTAGATCTCCACCACATGCCTAGAATCAAGAATCAACTTGCTGACAATCTCGCAAAGATAGGCTCCACTCGGAAACCTATCCCCAAAATTGTGTTCTTGGAGCATCTACACGTCCTGTTAGTCAAGGAAGACCCCTTCACAGAAGAGCCCCCGCAACCGATAAGTGTATCCAACCCGACTAAAATTGAAGTCCCAGTCGTGGTCGACTTGATCATGGAAGTCTTGGTGATCACAACCGACTGGACAGTGCCATACATTGCGTACTTGCTTAGGCAGGAACTCCCAGAAGATGAGGATGAGGCTCGTCAGATTGTTCGTCGATCCAAAGCTTTCACTGTGATACAGGGTCAGCTCTACAGAGAAAGTGTCATGGGAGTCGCTCAGTGTTGCATCACCCCTGAGGAAGGTCGAATGATCCTGAATGAGATTCACTCGGGAACCTATCGCCACCATGCTTCCTCTCGGACCATCATGGCCAAGGCATACCGAGCCTGGTTTTACTGGCACCGTGCGAACGAGATGGCGAAAGATATCGTCGACAAATGCAAGGGCTGTCAGTTCTACTCAAACATGTCAAACAAACCTGCGTCTGCCTTGAAGACTATCCCGTTGGTTTGTCCGTTTGTTGTTTGGGGATTAGACATGGTTGGGTGATGTCTGCACACGCTTCTACTCTTGTAGACTATGTTGGGCCTCCAAGCGCAGAGGTTTGTAGGACAGCAGCAATTTCCCTCAAGTGGATGACCTAAGGTTTATCGAACTCAGGGAAGTAGAGGTTGAAGATGGTCTCTCTCAAGCAACCCTGCAACTAAGATACAAGAAGTCTCTTGTGTCCCCAACACACCTAATACAACTAGGAGTTGTATAGGTGCACTAGTTCAGCGAAGAGATGTTAAATGGCAAGTGATATGGATGATAGGAGTGGCAAAGCAAAGTAATATAAATCTGTAATAAAAAGTGCAGCAAGCAAACAAGTGGTAAACGTGAGCACAAATGGTATTGCAATGGTGGAAACAAGGCCTAGGCTTCATACTTTCACTAGTGGCAACTCCCAACAACATTAACATAATCGAATCACATGATATTTCCCATAAAACATGCAATGGAGACGCACCCGGAGGTCATTCCTTCGTGGTCAAGAGAGGACGAGAATTATGTAGGGCTACAAAAGCACACCTCAAAGTTAGTAGTTCTCAATCTAAGGATTTCCCAATGTCACCGCGGCCATCCAAAGAGAGTCCCACAATCACCACAACATATCTAAAGGATAGTCAAAGACAAGCACCAAGAGACTCTCAATCTTCAATCAACACACAAGAGAGGAAATCACTCATGAAAATATTTTTCTAATCCATGTCCAATAGACCGCTGTCACCTTGGTCTCAGGGATTATACTAGATAAAGACAAGTGAGTACATCAATCAAATACATAGAGGAAGGGGAAATATCATGGGATCACCCTAGATTAACATAGCCTATGATCACAACGAAGATCACATCATGGGAGAGAGAATTGACCACATAGCTACTGGTAGAAACCTCAGCCCCGAGGAGGAACTACTCCCGCATCATGGAGGGAGGAAGCAACGTCGATGGAGATGAATCCGGGGGCACTTCCCTGTCCCGGCAGGGTGCCTGCACAGGAATTCTGGTCCCCCGAAGCTTGATGGCGATGGCGGCGGAGATCGAATCGCGTCTGGAGAAAAGGGGTCTGGAGTCAGGGTTTCCTCGACGGGTGTTAAATATATGCCAAAGGGGGGCATCAGCGGAGGCCTGGGGGGCCCAGGCGCCCCCCGGGCGCGGCCAGGTGGGGGGCCACGCCACCAGGGCGCCTGGAGCCCTGGTGGCCCCCCTCCGGCCCTACTTCGGCCGTGTGGAAGCTTCCGGAACGCTGATTTTTTATATAATTTTTCCGGGATTTTTCTGGCAGTTTTCGTGATGGGAAAACCTGAAATACAAAAACAACAGAAAACAGAAACTGGCACTGGGGTGCACTGAGTTAATAGGTTAGTCCAAATATGATCAAAAGTGTATGGAAGTGTATAAATATCATAGCAATATCACACAAAAGAGGCATGGAGCAAGCAGAAATTATAGATACGTTTTGGACGTATCAACATCCCCAAGCTTAATTCCTGCTCGTCCTCGAGTAGGTAAATGATAACAAGAATAATTTATGTGGTGACATGCTATTAACCATATAGGACTTTTCATAGTCATAAGACAAAAGCTTACTGAGACAATGAATATGTAGTAATTAAGTTTCCTTATGAGAAAATCACAAAGAACTGAAAGTTTTACAACATGATACTGAAACATCAAATAGATTTGTAATGATCATGGTGTGCAAATATGATAAAGTGATATCTCGCTTGCCCCCTTTAGTGAAGCAAAACATAAATGCAGGGGCACCTCCAAGGTTTAAGTGATGACTAGATACAATGATTTCAGAATAAACGATATCACAATCATGCAAAAGACAATGCTACTTTGGGACAATGCACATTACACTCAGAATGACAATCATGCTCTCAGTAGTTGGTGCTTTTAAAAGAAGGTGGAGACTCTCGAACCGTGGCTTTTGTTGGCAAGGTTGAAAACTCGTGGTCGGAAACAAAGACAAAGCATGTACCAGAGCTCTTGGTTTTAAAAACAGAGGTAATAATTATTTTTTTAGATTATGCATGTTTCGTCAACGAATGCTAGCAGACAACTCAATCACTTCTTGAGATGGACAAGTTTTGAGGAACGGCTCCCGAATGAGGACGATCACATCCTCTTAATCTCCTTTGTTTATCACTGCCAAAGTTTTCTGATTTCTCATGAACAAAGCGTGAAGGAGGGTTTGTTTGTTATATTAATTTTGAGCCGGGCGCACTCTTTGCCAGTTCCTTCTCGTATTATGGGTTTGCACATTAGACATGCAATCCCGGGGTGAAGCTTGTCCAACTTAAAAAGATCATGAATTAACTACTACTTCCTCATGAACTAAAACAGAGGCACAAAATAGGAATGCTTTTTTTGAATAATTTCGAGATGGTACATGAAAGTCTTCGTTAGGAATGGCAGGTAAATACCATGTATAGGAAGGTATGGTGGACTCATCTGGCATAACTGGTTTAAAAGAATTTGGATGCACAAGCAGTCAGTCCGCTTAGTACAGGCAAAGGTTAGCAAAAGACTGGGAGCGACCAACTAAAAGAGCAATGACGGTCATAATCATGCAGAGCGACAAAGCAACATTGAATCAGGCATGGTAGTTATATCGCTACTCAGAAATAAAAGATCATCAAGGCTTGACAGACTTTCTTTACAGTCTTAAATATGCGTGAGCATACGCCAAGTCAATCAAAATAAATTCTTGAAGGAAGATATTACTAAACCATACCACATCATAGACAAACAAATCATGTTGGTACTCCAATAACACATTGGGAATCCCCCAGCTATTTGAGACTAACCATAAGAAAACATGAACTACTAAGCACCATTATGCACGTAGCATTTTTATCATAGACATATCGACCAATGCAACAGAAGCAAACTCTCTTAATAAGATAAGCATGATAAATAAAGAGAGTTCAAGCAACCAACTAAACAAAAGCTCTTTAAAAAGATAAGCATGAATACTAAGAGCTGAACATGATAGTAGCTATTGAAAGACAAAGAACACACACAACAAAGATAGACATGAAAATTCTATGTTATGTTCTAGGTTGAAGTGGAGCGTGTTTCTCTCCCACACAAAGAAAGCTGAGTTCCAACTCGTTATGAACAGCAAGCAAAGCTAAAGAAAACTAAAAAGGAAACTAAAAGCAAGACGCTCCAAGCATAGCACATAACACATGAAGTGATAAAAATATAGTGGAACGAAAGACGAACTGATAATGTTGATGGAGAAGGGGATGCACAGGGGCATCCCCAAGCTTAGACGCTTGAGTCTTCTTGAATATTTCTTGGGGGTGCATGGGGGCATCCCCAAGTTTGAGCATTTGACACTCCTGAATCTTTTTATCATCTTCCCTCGCACACTTGAAAACTCCCTTCATACATAACTCATCATAATCTGATTAGCAAGGTTAGTACCCATAATAATATAATTGTTCCTTGCTAGAAATAAGGATATTCTTGAAGGTCTACTGTTTCTCAAGATTGCCAAAAGGTTTTTGCAAAGAAAAAGCAAGCTCAAGGTTTGCAAAATGAAGGAAAGGCAAAACAGGACAGAATCTGTGAAAAACAGACCAGCAGGTAGTAAATGATTTTTTCGGGGCACTTCTGCAACTCTAATAAAAAAACTCAGAACAGACGCCCGGAAGACAATTGTATAGAGCACGCTGTCGAAACAATTCAGACCAAAAAGATGATCTGGTGATTTTATACGAATTTTTCTATCCAAGGACAGAATCTGTTTCCTGGACAGCACGTTACAACTTTTGAACTTTCTTGCAATCAGAGGCTACACTTGGCACAAAGCTGAAAAGTAAAGATACAATGATGATGCTACTGTAGTAACAACATCAAGACACAACAAAAGCAAAATAAAATTTTATTCATTGTGGGCTGCCTCCCAAAAGCGCTTTCTTTTATGCCTTTAAGCTAGGCATAAGACTTTAATGATGCTCTCGTAGGAATAAGAGTTGAAGAACAAAAGAGAGCATCAAGAAGCAAATACCAAACACATTTAAGCCTAACATGCTTCCTATGCATAGGAATATTGCAATATAATAATTCATTGAAGCACAAAGCAATAAGCAGAGGAAGGCAAAACAAGCATAACTTCAAAATATTCACCATAAAAAGAGGAAACTTCTTATTATTAAGATATTTAGAACCATGTCGCCCTCTCTCATTATAAATTTCAGTGGCATCATGGATGAACTCAACATTATAACTATCACATAAGGCATTATTTCCATGATCCAAAAGCATAAAAGTGTCATTACTCTTCATATAAGCAAAATCTTTCTTATTAGGAATAGTGAGAGTAAGACTATCATAACCATCATGGTAATCATCGTATTTAGGAGGCATATCATAATCATAATAAATTTGATCCTCAATAGTAGGTGGACTGAAAATATCATATTCATCATTGTAATCATCATATATAGGAGGCATAGTATCGTCAAAGTAAATTTTCTCCTCAAAAGTTGGGGGACTAAAAATATCATGTTCATCAAACGTGTCATCCCCTAGCTTAGAGCTTTCCATGTCATTAGCAATATTGATATTAAATAAAAACATAATAATAACATCACCACCATCATGATTGTTATGCAAATAATAAAGTTCCAAAGGTTTTTTAATTTTCTCTTCGAACACATCATGTCCAAGTTCGAGGTAGAGCTTATAAAGCTCTCTCATATTTTTGTTGTTTTCCATTAAGCAAAACTAGTGAAAATAAAAACAAGAAACAAAAAGATTTAATTGCAAGATCTAAAGGTATACCTTCAAGCACTCACCTCCCCGGCAACGGAGCCAGAAATAGCTTGATGTCTACACACGCTTCTACTCTTGTAGACTATGTTGGGCCTCCAAGCGCAGAGGTTTGTAGGACAGCAGCAATTTCCCTCAAGTGGATGACCTAAGGTTTATCGAACTCAGGGAAGTAGAGGTTGAAGATGGTCTCTCTCAAGCAACCCTGCAACTAAGATACAAGAAGTCTCTTGTGTCCCCAACACACCTAATACAACTAGGAGTTGTATAGGTGCACTAGTTCGGCGAAGAGATGTTAAATGGCAAGTGATATGGATGATAGGAGTGGCAAAGCAAAGTAATATAAATCTGTAATAAAAAGTGCAGCAAGCAAACAAGTGGTAAACGTGAGCACAAATGGTATTGCAATGGTGGAAACAAGGCCTAGGCTTCATACTTTCACTAGTGGCAACTCCCAACAACATTAACATAATCGAATCACATGATATTTCCCATAAAATATGCAATGGAGACGCACCCGGAGGTCATTCCTTCGTGGTCAAGAGAGGACGAGAATTATGTAGGGCTACAAAAGCACACCTCAAAGTTCGTAGTTCTCAATCTAAGGATTTCCCAATGTCACCGCGGCCATCCAAAGAGAGTCCCACAATCACCACAACATATCTAAAGGATAGTCAAAGACAAGCACCAAGGGACTCTCAATCTTCAATCAACACACAAGAGAGGAAATCACTCATGAAAATATTTTTCTAATCCATGTCCAATAGACCGCTGTCACCTTGGTCTCGGGGATTATACTAGATAAAGACAAGTGAGTACATCAATCCAATACATAGTGGAAGGGGAAATATCATGGGATCACCCTAGATTAACATAGCCTATGATCACAACGAAGATCACATCATGGGAGAGAGAATTGACCACATAGCTACTGGTAGAAACCTCAGCCCTGAGGAGGAACTACTCCCGCATCATGGAGGGAGGAAGCAACGTCGATGGAGATGAATCCGGGGGCACTTCCCCATCCCGGCAGGGTGCCGGCACAGGAATTCTGGTCCCCCGAAGCTTGATGGCGATGGCGGCGGAGATCGGAATCGCGTCTGGAGAAAAGGGGTCTGGAATCAGGGTTTCCTCGACGGGTGTTAAATATATGCCAAAGGGGGGCATCAGCGGAAGCCTGGGGGGCGCAGGCGCCCCCCCGGCGCGGCCAGGAGGGGGGCCGCGCCACCAGGGCGCCTGGAGCCCTGGTGGCCCCCCTCCGGCCCTACTTCGGCCGTGTGGAAGCTTCCGGAACGCTGATTTTTTATATAATTTTTCCGGGATTTTTCTGGCAGTTTTCGTGACGGGAAAACCTGAAATACAAAAACAACAGAAAACAGAAACTGGCACTGGGGTGCACTGAGTTAATAGGTTAGTCCAAATATGATCAAAAGTGTATGGAAGTGTATAAATATCATAGCAATATCACACAAAAGAGGCATGGAGCAAGCTGAAATTATAGATACGTTTTGGATGTATCATTGGGCCCTTCAAGACAGGCAGGAGCGGCTTCACTCATTTGCTCGTGGCAGTCGACAAGTTTACCAAATGGATAGAAGCCAAGCCCATCAAGAACCTCGGCGCGAGCACCGCCGTCAGCTTCATCAAGGAATTGATATTCAGATATGGAGTCCCTCAGAGCATCATCATAGATAATGGCTCCAATTTTGATCCAGACGAGTTCAGAGCATTCTGTATTTCCCAATGTACTCGAGTAGACTACGCATCCTAGCACATCCATAGTCGAATGGACATGCAGAAAGGGTAAATGGCTTGATCCTTCAAGGGTTGAAACCACGGCTGATGCGCGACCTCAAACACGCTGATGGTGCTAGGGTGACTGAGTTGTCGTCTGTTTTGTGGAGGCTAAGAACAAATCTGTACCGGTCGACTGATCGGGACCCCCTTCTTCATGGTGTATGGCGCCGAGGCCGTACTTCCGAGTGACTTGCTGCACAACGCCCCTTGGGTAGAACTCTTCTCAGAAGCTGAAGTTGAACAAGCTCGCCAAGCTGCAGTTGACCTCCTGGAGGGAGAGCGCGAGATGGCCCTGATCCTCTCGACCATATACCAGTAGGACCTACGTCGATTCCAAGCCCGCAATGTTCGAGGCCGAGCATTCCAGGAAGGAGATCTTGTACTCCGAGTACGTCAGAAACGACATCACAAGCTTGCTCCAGCCTGGGAGGTCCCCTTCATCATCACGAAAGTACTCCACAATGGGGCATACCACCTCTACAACGTAGCCAAGAAAATAGATGAGCCACGCTCATGGAATGCGGATCTGCTCCGCCGCTTTTACACTTAAGGCACTCAACCATACGAGTTCTAATAAGAATCCTTCAATTTGCATTTCAAAGACAAATTTGTGGAAATTCCATAATGATTGTTGTTCCAAAGGCACATGTTCTCAAATCCCCCAGTGGGTGGCTTAGCTGCGAATCCGATTCGCCTAAGTTTCAAAAACACTCCGAGTGAAGAGCAACCCTCTCACTCGGTGGCTTAGCTGCGACCCCGTAATCGCCTAAGTTACAAAAACACTCCGAGTGAAGAGCAACCCTCTTACTCAGGGGATTAGCTGGGACCCCGTAATCGCCTAAGTTACAAAAACACTCTGAATGAAGAGCAACCCTCTCACTCGGGGGCT
>LR738712.1:571506446-571527726 GCA_902687465.1 Secale cereale
CTAAGTTAGAAAAACACTCCGAGTGAAGAGCAACCCTCTCACTCGGGGGCTTAGCTGCGACCCCGTAATCGCCTAAGTTACAAAAACACTCCATGTGAAGAGCAACCCTCTCACTCAGGGGCTTAGCTGTGACCCCGTAATCGCCTAAGTTGCAAAAACACTATGAGTGAAGAGCAACCCTATCACTCGGGGGCTTAGCTGCGACCCTGTAATCGCCTAAGTTACAAAAACACTCTGAGTGAAGAGCAACCCTCTCACTCAGGGACTTAGCTGCGACCCTGTAATCGCCTAAGTTACAAAAATACTCCGAGTGAAGGGCAACCCTCTCACTCGGTGACTCTCCGAGCTACGCCACAAGTACATCGTACCTCGACTCTCCGAGCTATGCCACAAGTACAACGTACCTTGGCTCTCCGAGCTACGCCACATATTCATCCAGGCGCGACATATTCATCCAGGTCGATTCCGTCGGTGGTGCGAGTGGCGACTTCCAGGAAAGTCTCCATGAATGATGGGAGCTGAAGCTTTTTGGTATTGGAAACCTTAAGAGCAGCCAGCTTTTCTTCATTCACCTCCTTGCAATATACACGGACCGGAGACAATGCAACATCAGCGCCACACCGGGCGGACGACTTCTTCCACTCCTCCACTCGACCAGGGATCTCATTGAGCCGAGCCATCAGAGACTTGAGGTCGTGCTCAAGCACCATTCCCCGCCAGAGCGCCATGTCGATCCGGGACATCACCGCCTTCAGCTGGGCAAGGTAGCCGGTGGCGCTGGTAAGGTGGGAGTCCAGTCGCAATACGTTCATCGCAACATCGTCCTTGACAAGGGAATTGGCGGGATCAAGACCCATCTCGATCCACCCGGTCTCCTCCTCAAAGTTCTGACAGAATTCTACACAGACAAAAATATGATGAGCCAACCGTCAGGATATGAGTTGACAACTATGATTCAGTCGGACAAAAGAAGATACCTTCAAGCATGCCGAACATCTTTTTGGCAAGGTCACCCAAATAAGTCTCCATCACGTCCCTCTTCTGCGAGAGATCCCCTACCTTGTCATCCAGAGCAAGATTGGCCCTTTTTAGTCGCGTCATTTCTTTGTTGGCCTCGTCAAGGGAGGTCTTCAGCCTAGCATTTCCCTCTTCCAGCTTGCCGACTAAGGCCAACTTATGTTCAGCAAGCTCAGTTTTCTGCTGCGCCGCGACCAGATCAAGATCCTTCTGCTCCAAAGCTACCCTCATGTGTTCTGCAAAAGATAATGCTAGATAGATGAGCCCGTGGGTGTTCACATTCCGTCGGACACACTCATTTAAATATAGTCGACAAATTATGTACTTTCCATACCAGATGCTTCATCCTTGGCTTTCTGCAAGTTCTTCCTGGCCAGCCCCAGATCAAGATTGAGTTGGATCTGCTTCTTCTCAAGATCCGTTAATTGAGCTCCAAACTCACAAGATTTCTACAATTGACAAAGAAGACAAGCCGGTCAATAAGGACAAAGACAGCCATTCTCACTCGGAGAGGTGCAGAGAGCAAAGTATTACGACAAGAGATCTAAGAGTACTGCCGAGTCAAACACTCAACTGTTGGGGAACGTAGCAGAATTCAAAAAAATTCCTACGCTTCACCAAGATCAATCTAAGGAGTCATCTAGCAACGAGCATAAAGGAGTGCATCTACATACCCTTTGTAGATCGCGTGCGGAAGCGTTCGAAGGAACGTGGATGATGGAGTCGTACTCTTCGTGATCCTCGTCACCGATGATCCTAGCACCGAACGGACGGCACCTCCGTGTTCAACACACGTACGATACAGCGACGTCTCCTCCTTCTTGATCCAGCAAGGGGGTAGGAGAGGTTGACGGAGATCCAGCAGCACGACGACGTGGTGGTGGATGCAACGGGAAAAGCTGCAGGGCTTCACCTATGCCCCGCGTGAGGAGTTGGAGGTGTGACGGGGGGAGAGGCACCAGAGGCTTGGGGTGCGACTGCCCTCTCTCCCCCCACTATATATAGGGGGCCAGGGGGGCGCCGGCCCTAGGAGATGCAATCTCCTAGGGGGGCGGCGGCCAGAGGGAGGAAACTTGCCCCCCAAGGCATAGGGGGCGCCCCCACCCCCTAGGGTTTCAACCCTAGGCGCATGGAGGGGGCCCATGTGGGTGCGCCAGCCCACTAGGGGCTGGCCGTCTTCCCCTTGCGGCCTACGGGGCCCTCCTGGATGGGTGGCCCCACCTGGTGGACCCCCGGGGCCCTTCCGATGGTCCCGGGACACTCTCGGTGACCCCCGGAATTCACCCGATGGCCGAAACTGGACTTCCTATATATCATTCTTTACCTACGGACCATTCCGGAACTCCTCGTGACGTCTGAGATCTCATCCGAGACTCCGAACAACATTCAGGTTTCCACGTGCATGTATCTCTACAACCCTAGCGTCACTGAACCTTAAGTGTGTAGACCCTACGGGTTCGGGAGACATGCAGACATGACCGAGACGACTCTCCGGTCAATAACCAACAGCGGGATCTGGATAACCATGTTGGTTCCCATGTGTTCCTCGATGATCTCATCGGATGTACCACTGTGTCAAGGATTCACTCAATCCCGTATGTTATTCCCTTTGTCTATCGGTACGGTACTTGCCCGAGATTCAATCGTCGGTATGCCGGATACCTTGTTCAATCTCGTCATGGCAAGTCTCTTTACTCGTTCCGTAATCCATCATCCCGTGACTAACTCCTTAGTCACTTTGAGCTCTTTATGATGATGTCTTACCGAGTGGGCCCAAAGATACCTCTCCGTCATACGGAGTGACAATATCCCAGTCTCGGTTCGTACCAACTCAACAGACACTTTCGGAGATACCCGTTGCGTACCTTTATAGCCACCCAGTTACGTTGTGACGTTTGGCACACCCAAAGTATTCCTATGGTATCCGGGAGTTGCACAACCTCATGGTCTAAGGAATAAATACTTGACACTAGAAAAGCTTATGCATTACGAACTATACGATCTCGTGCTAGGCTTAGGATTGGGTCTTGTCCATCACATCATTCTCCTAATGATGTGATCCCGTTATCAATGACATCCTATGTCCATGGTCAGGAAACCGTGACCATCTGTTGATCAACGAGCTAGTAACTAGAGGCTTACCAGGGACACGTTGTGGTCTATGTATTCACACATGTATCGATGTTTCCGTACAATACAATTCAAGCATGAATAACAGACAGTTATCATGAACAAGGAAATATAATAATAATCCTTTTATTATTGCCTCTAGGGCATATTTCCAACAGTCTCCCACTTGCACTAGAGTCAATAATCTAGTTACATTGTGATGAATCGAACACCCATAGAGTTCTGGTGTTGATCATGTTTTGCGCGTGGAAGAGGTTTAGTCAATGGGTCTGCAACATTCAGATCCGTATGCACTTTACAAATATCTATGTCTCCATCTTGAACATAATTCCGGATGGAGTTGAAACAGCGCTTGATGTGCTTGGTCTTCTTGTGAAACCTGGGCTCCTTGGTAATGGCAATAGCTCCAGTGTTGTCACAGAAGAGAGTCATCGGGCTTGACGCGCTTGGAATGACTCCTAGGTCGGTGATGAACTCCTTCATCCAGACTCCTTGCGCTGCTTCGCAAGCAGCTATGTACTCTGCTTCACATGTAGAATGCGCCACGACGTTCTGCTTGCAACTGCACCAGCTAACTGCTCCACCATTCAAAATATGCATGTATCCGGTTTGTGACTTAGAGTCATCCAGATCTGTGTCGAAGCTAGCATCGACGTAACCCTTTACGACGAGATCTTCGTCACCTCCATAAACGAGAAACATATCCTTAGTCCTCTTCAGGTACTTTAGGATGTTCTTGACCGTTGTCCAGTGTTCCATACCGGGATCACTTTGGTACCTCCTTACCAAACTTATGGCAAGGTTCACATCAGGTCTGGTACACAGCATGGCATACATGATAGAACCTATGGCCGAGGCATAGGGAATGACACTCATCTTTTCTCTATCTTCTGTCGTGGTCGGGGATTGAGCCTTGCTCAATCTCATACCTTGCAAAACAGGCAAGAACCCCTTCTTGGACTGATCCATATTGAACTTCTTCAATATCTTGTCAAGGTATGTGCTTTGTGAAAGACCAATGAGGCGTCTTGATCTATCTCTATAGATTTTGATGCCTAATATGTAAGCAGCTTCTCCAAGGTCCTTCATTGAAAAACTCTTATTCAAGTAGGCCTTTATGCTCTCCAAGAATTCTATATCATTTCCCATCAGCAATATGTCATCCACATATAATATGAGAAATGCTACAGAGCTCCCACTCACTTTCTTGTAGATACAGGCTTCTCCCCAAGTCTGTACAAAGCCAAACGCTTTGATCACATCATTAAAGCAAATATTCCAACTCCGAGATGCTTGCACCAGCCCGTAGATCGAGCGCTGGAGCTTGCACACCTTGTCAGCATTCTCTGGATCGACAAAACCTTCCGGCTGCATCATATACAGCTCTTCCTTGAGGAAACCATTAAGGAATGCCGTTTTGACGTCCATTTGCCATATCTCATAATCATAGAATGCGGCAATTGCTAACATGATTCGGACGGACTTCAGCATCGCTACGGGAGAGAAAGTCTCGTCGTAGTCAATCCCTTGAACTTGTCGATAACCCTTAGCGACAAGCCGAGCCTTATAGATGGTCACATTGCCATCCGCGTCTATCTTCTTCTTAAATATCCGTTTATTTTCTATGGCGTGCCTATCATCGTGCAAGTCCACCAAAGTCCATACTTTGTTTTCATACATGGATTCTATCTCGGATTTCATGGCTCCAAGCCATTTATTGGAATCCGGGCCCGCCATCGCTTCTTCATAGTTCGAAGGTTCACCGTTGTCTAACAACATGATTTCCATGACAGGGTTACAGTACCACTCTGGTGCGGAACGTGTCCTTGTGCACCTTCGAAGTTCAGTAGTAACTTGATCTGTATCTTCATGATCATCATCATTAACTTCCTCCCTTGTCGGTGCAGGCACCTCAGGAACAATTTCCTGCACTGCGCTACTTTCCGGTTCGGGAGGGGTGACTGTCACCTCATCAAGTTCTACTTTCCTCCCACTCACTTCTTTCGAGAGAAACTCTTTCTCTAGAAAGGATCCATTCTTGGAAACAAAGACCTTGCCTTCGGATCTGTGGTAGAAGGTGTACCCAATCGTTTCCTTTGGGTATCCTATGAAGACCCATTTTTCCGATTTGGGTTCGAGTTTCTCAAGTTGAAGTTTCTTGACATAAGCATCGCAACCCCAAACTTTTAGAAATGACAGCTTAGGTTTCTTGCCTAACCAAAGTTCATACGGTGTCGTCTCAACGGATTTCGACGGAGCCCTATTTAAAGTGAATGCGGCAGTCTCTAAAGCATAACCCCAAAAAGATAGTGGTAAGTCGGTGAGAGACATCATAGATCGCACCATGTCCAACAGAGTACGATTTCGACGTTCGGACACACCGTTACGCTGAGGTGTTCCGGGCGGTGTCAATTGTGAAACAATTCCACAGTTCCTAAGGTGTGTGCCAAATTCATGACTTAAATATTCACCCCCACGATCCGATCGCAAAAACTTTATTTTTCTGTCACGTTGATTCTCAACCTCATTCTGAAATTCCTTGAACTTTTCAAAGGTCTCAGACTTGTGCTTCATCAAGTAGATATACCCATATCTACTCAAGTCATCTGTGAGGGTGAGAACATAACGATAGCCTCCGCGAGCCTCAACACTCATTGGACCGCACACATCGGTATGTATGATTTCCAATAAGTTGGTTGCTCGCTCCATTGTTCCGGAGAACGGTGTCTTGGTCATCTTGCCCAAGAGGCATGGTTCGCACATGTCAAATGATTCATAATCAAGAGACTCTAGAAGTCCATCTGCATGAAGCTTCTTCATACGTTTGACACCAATATGACCAAGGCGGCAATGCCACAAGTATGTGGGACTATCATTGTCAACTTTACATCTTTTGGCATTCACACTATGAATATGTGTATCATCACGATCGAGATTCATCAAAAATAAACCATTGACCAGCGGGGCATGACCATAAAACATATCTCTCAAATAAATAGAACAACCATTATTCTCGGATTTAAATGAGTAGCCATCTCGCATCAAACGAGATCCAGATACAATGTTCATGCTCAAAGCTGGTACTAAATAACAATTATTAAGGTTTAAAACTAATCCCGAGGGTAGATGTAGAGGCAGCGTGCCGACCGGCGATCACATCAACCTTGGAACCATTCCCGACGCACATCGTCACCTCGTCCTTCGCCAGTCTCCGCTTATTCCGCAGCTCCTGCTTTGAGTTACAAATATGAGCAACTACACCGGTATCAAATACCCAGGAGCTACTACGAGCGCTGGTAAGGTACACATCAATAACATGTATATCACATATACCTTTGATGTTGCCGGCCTTCTTGTCCGCTAAGTATTTGGGGCAGTTCCGCTTCCAGTGACCCGTTCCCTTGCAATAAAAGCACTCAGTCTCAGGCTTGGGTCCATGCTTTGGCTTCTTCCCGACAACTGGCTTACCGGGCGTGGCAACTCCTTTGCCGTCCTTCTTGAAGTTCTTCTTACCCTTGCCCTTCTTGAACTTAGTGGTTTTATTGACCATCAACACTTGATGCTCTTTCTTGATCTCCACCTCCGCTGATTTCAGCATTGAATACACCTCAGGAATGGACTTCTCCATCCCTTGCATATTGAAGTTCAACATGAAGCTCTTGTAGCTAGGTGGGAGCGACTGGAGGATTCTGTCAACGACCGCTTCGTCTGGGAGATTCATTCCCAACTGAGACAAGCGGTTGTGCAACCCAGAAATCTTGAGTATGTGCTCACTGACAGAACTGTTTTCCTCCATCTTACAGCTGTAGAATGCGTTGGAGACATCATATCTCTCAACTCGGGCATGAGCCTGGAAAACCATTTTCAGCTCTTGGAACATCTCATATGCCCCGTGGTGCTCAAAACACTTTTGGAGCCCCGATTCTAAGTTGTAGAGCATGCCGCACTGAACCAGGGAGTAATCATCACAACGCGACCGCCAAGCGTTCATAACATCTTGGTTTGCCGGGGCGGGAGCGTCACCGAGCGGTGCTTCTAGGACATAAGTTTTCTTGGCAGCTATGAGGATGATCCTCAGGTTATGGACCCAGTCCGTATAGTTGCTACCATCGTCTTTCAGCTTGGATTTCTCTAGGAACGCGTTGAAGTTGAGGGTGACATGAGCGTGGGCCATTTGATCTACAAGACATATTGTAAAGAATTTAGACTAAGTTCATGATAATTAAGTTCATCTAATCAAATTTTAATGAACTCCCACTCAGATTGACATCTCTCCAGTCTTCTAAGTGATACATGATCCGAATCGACTAGCCCGTGTCCGATCATCACGTGAGACGGACTAGTCATCAACGGTGAACATCTTCATGTTGATTGTATCTTCTATACGACTCATGTTCGACCTTTCGGTCTTCCGTGTTCCGAGGCCATGTCTGTACATGCTAGGCTCGTCAAGTGAACCCTAAGTGTATTGCGTGTGTAAATCTGGCTTACACCCGTTGTATGCGAACGTTAGAGCCTATCACACCCGATCATCACGTGGTGCTTCGGAACAACGATCCTTAGCAACGGTGCACAGTTAGGGGGAACACAATTCTTGAAAAAAAATAGTGAGAGATCATCTTATTTACTACCGTCGTTCTAAGTAAACAAGATGCATAAACATGATAAACATCACATGCAATCAAATAAAGTGACATGATATGGCCAATATCATCTTGCTCCTTCGATCTCCATCTTCGGGGCATCATGATCATCTTTGTCACCGGCATGACACCATGATCTCCATCATCATGATCTCCATCATCGTGTCTTCATGAAGTTGTCATGCCAACTATTACTTCTACTACTATGGCTAACGTTTAGCAATGAAGTAAAGTAATTACATGGCGTTATTCAGTGACACGCAGGTCATACAATAATTAAGACAACTCCTATGGCTCCTGCCGGTTGTCATTTTCATCGACATGCAAGTCGTGATTCCCTATTACCAGAACATGATCAATCTCATACATCACATATATCATTCATCACATCTTCTTGGCCATACCACATCACATAGCACATGCTGCAAGAACAAGTTAGACGACCTCTAATTGTTGTTGCAAGTTTTACGTGGCTTCTATAGGTTTTCTAGCAAGAACGTTTCTTTCCTACGCCAAAACCACAACGTGATTTGTCAATTTCTATTTACCCTTCATAAGGACCCTTTTCATGGAATCCGATCCGACTAAAGTGGGAGAGATAGACACCCGCCAGCCACCTTATGCAACTAGTGCATGTCAGTCGGTGGAACCAGTCTCACGTAAGCGTACGTGTAAGGTCGGTCCGGGCCGCTTCATCCCACGATGCCGCCGAATCAAGATTGGACTAGTAACGGCAAGAAAATTGAACAAACTCAACGCCCGCAACTTGTTTGTGTTCTACTCATGCAAGATGCTACGCAAAGACCTAGCTCAGATGCCACTGCTGGGGAACGTAGCAGAATTCAAAAAATTTCCTATGCTTCACCAAGATCAATCTAAGGAGTCGTCTAGCAATGAGCATAAAGGAGTGCATCTACATACCCTTTGTAGATCGCGTGCGGAAGCGTTCGAAGGAACGTGGATGATGGAGTCGTACTCTTCGTGATCCTCGTCACCGATGATCCTAGCACCGAACGGACGGCACCTCCGCGTTCAACACACGTACGGTACAGCGACGTCTCCTCCTTCTTGATCCAGCAAGGGGGTAGGAGAGGTTGACGGAGATCCAGCAGAACGACGGCGTGGTGGTGGATGCAACGGGAAAAGTTGCAGGGCTTCGCCTATGCCCTGCGTGAGGAGTTGGAGGTGTGACGGGGGGGAGAGGCACCAGAGGCTTGGGGTGCGGCTGCCCTCTCTCCCCCCGCTATATATAGGGGGCCAGGGGGGCGCCGGCCCTAGGAGATGCAATCTCCTAGGGGGGCAGCGGCCAGAGGGGGGAAACTTGCCCCCCAAGGCATAGGGGGCGCCCCCACCCCCTAGGGTTTCAACCCTAGGCGCATGGAGGGGGGCCCATGTGGGTGCGCCAGCCCACTAGGGGCTGGCCCCCTTCCCCTTGCGGCCTACGGGGCCCTCCGGGATGGGTGGCCCCACCCGGTGGACCCCCGGGGCCCTTCCGGTGGTCCCGGGACACTCCCGGTGACCCCCGGAATTCACCCGATGGCCGAAACTGGACTTCCTATATATCATTCTTTACCTCCGGACCATTCCGGAACACCTCGTGATGTCCGGGATCTCATCCGGGACTCCGAACAACATTCGGGTTTCCACGTGCATGTATCTCTACAACCCTAGCGTCACTGAACCTTAAGTGTGTAGACCCTGCGGGTTCGGGAGACACGCAGACATGACCGAGACGACTCTCCGGTCAATAACCAACAGCGGGATCTGGATACCCATGTTGGTTCCCACGTGTTCCTCGATGATCTCATCGGATGAACCACTGTGTCAAGGATTCACTCAATCATGTATGTTATTCCCTTTGTTTATCGGTACGGTACTTGCCCGAGATTCGATCGTCGGTATGCCCGATACCTTGTTCAATCTCGTCATGGCAAGTCTCTTTACTCGTTCCGTAATTCATCATCCCGTGACTAACTCCTTAGTCACTTTGAGCACTTTATGATGATGTCTTACCGAGTGGGCCCAGAGATACCTCTCCGTCATACAGAGTGACAATATCCCAGTCTCGGTTCGTACCAACTCAACAGACACTTTCGGAGATACCCGTTGCGTACCTTTATAGCCACCCAGTTACGTTGTGACGTTTGGCACACCGAAAGTACTCCTACGGTATCCGGGAGTGGCACAACCTCATGGTCTAAGGAATAAATACTTGACACTAGAAAAGCTTATGCATTACGAACTATACGATCTCGTGCTAGGCTTAGGATTGGGTCTTGTCCATCACATCATTCTCCTAATGATGTGATCCCGTTATCAATGACATCCTATGTCCATGGTCAGGAAACCGTGACCATCTGTTGGTCAACGAGCTAGTAACTAGAGGCTTACCAGGGACACGTTGTGGTCTATGTATTCACACATGTATCGTTGTTTCCGTACAATACAATTCAAGCATGAATAACAGACAATTATCATGAACAAGGAAATATAATAATAATCCTTTTATTATTGCCTCTAGGGCATATTTCCAACATCAACAATAGCCTCAGGGACTACACCCAGCGGGTGCACTCAGCGTGCCCCCACCGGTTCCCACTCGACCGGATCCGTCCTGTACGAGCGGAAGACGTAAAAAAAGAGAAGAGTTGAAGTTTGTTCTTAGACCATGGCCGACTGCCAGCAGTCGACCACGGTCTTGGGGACTACACCCAGTGGGTGCACTCAACGTGCCCCACCGGTTCCCACTCGACCGTATCCGTCCTGTACGAGCGGAAAACGTAAAAACTAGACAACAACATCAGTTCTAAGACCATAGCCAACTGCCCGCAGTCCACCATGGCCTCGAGGACTACACCCAGTGGGTGCACTCAGCGTGCCCCCACTGGTCCCAACTGGACCGATTGGATCACAAGAGCTGCCTTGCAAAATCTAGAACACCCAGTGGGTAGAATATCATCTTACGAACAAAGCAGCGGTTTTCAGATCGAAGATCCCAACAGAATAACAGTCAGTCAGAAAGGGCTTACCTAGACATTGGTCCAAAGGGTTGAACTAGCATTATAGGCAGCCATGCTGGCCTCATATGCTGCCTTCGTCCGCTCCATCATCGGCCTTGCTTGACGAACGACTTCCTTAGCCGCGCTCACAGGGTTCTCCGGGACATGATGAGTAGCAAAGAGCACATGCGGCGAGGCAGTCGGAGCAGCTAGAGGATCCGCAACCTGGACAATCGACGCAGATGGACGAACAGTCAACACGGGAACGGCAAAAGAGACCGCGGCCCGAGCCGTGTATCCGTGTTGCTGGGCATCCGAGCCAGCGGACATCTTCCGACCCCTCCTTCATGTGCTTCTTCGGGGCACCTCCACGTGCTCATCATCATCATCAGGCAACTCGATAACATTGGGCGGCGCTGATTAAACGTTCAACCAAAAGGAAAACTCAGTCGACTGACAGAGTGGCGAACGAAAGCAAAGACATTATCGAAGAACTATACCTGCACTGGATGTGGCCATGTCTGCAGTCTCCTTGTCGTTGTGGCCCTTGTCAATCTCCATAGAGGTTCCGGAAGCGGCAGCGCTGAATATTTCAGAATACAGTCGTTAAAACGGACCGATGAATCAACAAAGACACATCAAATTTATTGAACGAGAGAAGAACAGAGAAGAACGACACTCACGTGGAAGCAATCAGAACGTCCACCTTGATCTTGGGCAGGGCCTTCCGAGGCTTAGAAGCATCAACCTTGGGCTGTTTCAGAGCCTTCTCAGTCGGATCAGGGGAAGACGTCCGAGTGCGCTTCTGTACCTTGGAGCTGGAGGGAACAGTCTTGGCGTGCACATTCTCCAGATCGTGAGTCAGCTTGGAACGCTTCTCGATGCGAGGTGGTGACTCGACCTCTTCACCGCTGCTCGAGTCCTCGCTCTCCTCCTCATCAGACTTCCACTCGGTGGCTTCGCCGACGCCCTCCACCCCCTCTTGGACTTTGAAAGATCGTGGATGACGCCTAGAGGGGGGTTGAATAGGCGCTTTAAAATAATTACGGTTTAGGCTTGAACAAATGCGGAATAAACCTAACGGTTAATTTATCAAGCACAAAACCTACAACAACTAGGCTCACGTATGTGCACTAACAACTTATGCTAAGCAAGATAAACAACTAGGTGATAGCAAGATATATGACAAGAAACAATATGGCTATCACAAAGTAAAGTGCATAAGTAAAGGGCTCGGGTAAGAGATAACCGAGGCACGCGGAGACGGCGATGTATCCCGAAGTTCACACCCTTGCAGATGCTAATCTCCGTTTGGAGAGGTGTGGAGGCACAATGCTCCCCAAGAAGCCACTAGGGCCACCGTAATCTCCTCACGCCCTCGCACAATGCAAGATGCCGTGATTCCACTAAGGGACCCTTGAGGGCGGTCATCGAACCCGTACAAATGGCAACCCTTGGGGCGGTCACCGAACCCGTACAAAATGCTCGGGGCGATCTCCACAACCTAATTGGAGACCCCGACGCTTCCCCGAAGCTTTGCACCACAATGATTGAGCTCCGAACACCACAAGGTTGGGGCTATCACCCCAACGACACCACGTAGCTTCACCACAATGGAATATGGCTTCGAGGTGACCACAACTGTCTAGGGCGCCCAAGCACCCAAGAGGAACAAGCTCAAGGGTACCAAGCACCCAAGAGTAATAAGCTTCTCAACTTGTAACTTCCATGTATCACCGTGGAGAACTCAAACCGATGCACCAAATGCAATGGAAAGGGCACACGGAGTGCCCAAGTCCTTCTCTCTCAAATCCCACCAAAGCAATTAATGCTAGGGAGGGAAAAGAGAGGAAGAACAAGAAGGAGAACACCAAGAACTCCAAGATCTAGATCCAAGGGGTTCCCCTCACCTAGAGGAGAAAGTGATGGATGGAAATGTGGATCTAGATCTCCTCTCTCTTTTCCCCCAAGAACTAGCAAAAATCCATGGAGGGATTGAGAGATAGCAAGCTCGAAGAAGGTCAACAATGGGGGAAGAACACGAGCTCAAAGCATAAGGCTCAATGGAGAAGAAGACCCCCTTTTATAGGGGGGAGAAAATCCAACCGTTATCCCCACCAACCAGCCCGCAGCGAGCGGTACTACCGCTCTAGGGGGCGGTACTACCGCTGGCTGCAGCGGTACTACCGCTAGGCCCAGCGATACTACCGCTGGGACCTCACACAGCGCCCACACGACAACGAATAAGAGAAAGAGCCCCCGAGCGGCAATAGTAGCGGTGGTAGGGCGGTACTACCGCTTATAAGCGGTACTACCGCACCTACTGCCGCTCCTACTGCCGCCCAACCCGACACGAGAAGCGCCGGTCTCGAATCGAGGCGGCACTAGCGCGGAACCGGAGCGGTACCACCGCATATAGCCATGGGCGGTACTACCGCTGAGAACCAGCGGTACTACCGCTTGTGGCTATTAGTGGTACTACCGCTCTGGCCCAACGGTACTACCGCATGAGCAACAATAAAACCCTAAACTGCCATAACTTCTTCAAATGAGCTCCGAATTGAGCAAACTCAAGCTTGATGGATAGAGGAAGACGAGCAGCATCAAAGCAACGACTGGTTATAGTAAGAAGAGGCAGGGAGGTATGCATAGTATATAGAGGAGTGAACACTCCATCAGAGAAGAACCGACATAACCTCCAACATCAAAAACATCATAGAAGATGCATGAGTGAACTCCGTTTTCGATGAACTCGAGCTTGTCATCAAGATGACCATAAGCTCAAAAACTCACAAGGAGAAGAACCAAACAAGAACCAATAAAGATGATGCAAGGATGCAATGGTTTGAGCTCTCTACGAACGATACGATCAAGCTACTCATCAAGAGCCCCCCTTGATAGTACGACAATCGATCCTATAACCCGGTCTCCCAACTACCACCATGAGACCGGTAAAATAAAAAACCTATCAAGGGAAAACCTTTGCCTTGCACATAGTCCACTTGAGTTGGATGATGACGATCTTGACTCCCTCAAGTAGGACCACCTTTCTTGATTGCATTGGCTCAGTGAAGACTAGTAGATTGCTCCCCCATACACCACTATGGGTGAGCCACTCTTCGGCACATCTTCGCAAGTCCATTGCCACCACAATGGATGGCAAGCTTCAAGCATATGATCTCTTCATGATGATCCTACTTGAACTTGCACACCTCAACCTAACCCCACAAAGAACTCTCACGAAGACCATGGGTTAGTACACAAAGCGTGATTGACAATGCTTACCATACCATGGGATTGCTTGATCCCTCTCGGTACATCTTCTACACTTTGTGTGTTGATCAACTTGATTCATTATTTGACTTAGTCTTGATCAACCTTGAATCTTTCCAACTCTCTTCATTTGGATGATGTCTTGAAGGTAAACATGAAAGACCACACACTCTTCTTCTTCAAGACATGCTTGCAATAAGCTCAACACCCACAAGACCAATCTTTGGATAATTCCTTAATATCACCTTGGTCATCACAAATTCTCCCTGAAACCAACAAATGGACTTCAAGAAAAGCCTATGGACAAACCCTTCAAATATAACTCAAGGCAACCATTAGTCCATAGAGATTGTCATCAATTACCAAAACCAAACATGGGGGCACCGCATGTTCTTTCAGACTTGTTCGCCGTTGGGCACCGAGTACATCTCAGTGTAGATCTGCAAAGCAAAGAGTTGACCAAGCATCAATCGGATTCACAAACACCTGCAAAGACGAATTGGAAACTTCACTCAAAATCAGAGCCGAAACTTGTCTGGTTCGTGATCTGCGTCGAACGGGCGGACTCTCCTAGTCCCTCTGGGGTTGTCCTTGTTCCCAGTGATACTCTTTAGCCACCCCTCCACCGTCTTCTCGGCGACCTCCTTCGGGTGGAACCGAGTGGTATCGTTGGTGCCCGAGTACATCCACATCGGATGATCACGAGCTTGGAGAGGCTAAATCCGTCGACTGAGGAACACCTCCAGCAGGTCCATCCCAGTGACTCTGTCGCGGACCAGCTGAACCACTCGCTCGACCAACATGTCTACTTCGGCTTTCTCAGCCCGACTCACAAACAACGAGGGAGGCTGGCTGACTCAGCCCAGAGCAAAAGGAGGGAGCCCGGCCGACTAACCAGGGGTCGGGATGTCCCTGCAGTAGAACCAGGTCGACTGCCATCCTCTGACCGACTCGGGAAGGACTGTAGAACAAAAAGTACTCCTACCCCTAGTCTGAATGCCTAAGACGCCGCACATCTAGATCACATGCGTCTTCGCGTCACTTGGATTTGCCTTCTTGACGGATTGAGAACGACAAGAGAAAATGTGTTTGAACAGACCCCAGTGCGATCGACACCCCAGGAAGTTCTCACACAGAGAAACGAAAGCAGCGAGATACGTAATGGTGTTGGGAGAAAAGTGGTGCAACTGGGCGCCATAGAAGGTCAGAAAGCCTCGAAAGAAAGGATGCGGGGGCAAAGAGAAATCTCGGTCGACGTGAGTCGCGAGGAGGACGCATTCACCCACTTGCGGCTGCGGCTCGAGCTCGTCCCCCGGCAGCCTCCAGAATCATGGGCAATCAGGCCGCCCTCCACCAGCTCCTCCATATCCTCCACATGCATCGTGGACCTGATCCAATCCCCCTGGATCAGCCGGGTGGCAGCCCGGTCCTCAATGTCGACCCCCGATTGGTCTTCTTACCCTTCCCCGTCACCGGCGCCTTCTTCGCGCACTGCAGAGCCGCTGTCTTGTCCTTACCCATGGGGGAGAGCCACGCGCGGGCGGGGCAGCGGTGAGCGAGGAGAGGTGATACAACGAAGGAGCAGAGGAAGAAGAGGAAGTTGGGCGCACAGTGCCCTCGCATCGGCCGCGGTGCTTTCTTATAGCCCGGCGGTCGAGTGATTGACTAGTGGGCCCAAACGATCCTGTTAAATCCTGCAACAGACGCACGGCCCATACGTGGCGAAAAAGGTGGCGCGGAAATGATACGTCCAAAACGTATCTATAATTTCTGCTTGCTCCATGCCACTTTTGGGTGATATTGCTATGATATTCATATTTGGACTAACTTACTAATCCAGTGCACCTGAGTGCCAGTTTCTGTTTTCGGCTGTTTTTGTATTTCAGGTTTTCACGTTACGAGAACTGTCAGGAAAAATCCAGAAAAATTATATAAAAAATCAGCGTTCCGGAAACTACCGTGCGTCCGAAGGGCAGCCGGGGGGGGGCACCAGGGCTCCAGGCGCCCCGGCGGCGCCCCCCCCCTGGGCCGCGCCGGGGGGGCGCCTGGGCCCCCCGAAGCTTCCCCGATGCTCCCCTTTGGCATATATTTAAAGTGTCCTCCGAAACCCTCAGAACAGGAACTCTTTTCGTGATCCCATCTCTGTTCCACCGCCGCCGCCGCTTCCAAGATCGGGAGCACCAGGAGAACTCTTCCCGGCACCCTGCCGGAGGGGAGGATCACCACCGGGAGCTTCTCCACCACCATGGACGCCTCCCGGATGACTCGTGAGTAGTCTCCCTTGTACCATGAGTCCATGACCAGTAGCTATGTGATGTTCTCCTCCCGTTCTTGTGCTTCACTAATTAGTCCTCGTGAGATGCCCTACATGATCGAGGCACATATGTAATCCTTATGCTGTTGCTATGTTGAGTTTGCTGGGATCCGATGGATTATGAGATTATGTTCAGATTGATCTTGAGTAATATATTTGATCTACCTCTTTTATATTTATGTTCATAAGTAATTCTTGCATGTTCTCCGTTGTTATTAATTGCTTTGGCCAAGTAATAGGTAGTGACTCCAAGAGGGAACGTTATGCTCGATTGTGGGTTCATGCCCCTCGATGACTAGCTTGAGTGACAGAAACATGAGTCTAGGGGATGTGCTGTTGCCACAAGTGGGAAAACAACGGTGCTTGTGCCTGCAGGTGCAAGGATTGTTTACTTTACGCAAAGTTCTTTTAATGCAGTTGTCTGTTGCATTGAGTTTACACTATGGGTGGGACTCGCAACTTAATACCATCGAGATGTTCTGGATAGATATCTCAAGGTGGATGATTAGTAGTAGATATTGATGGATTTCGGTCTACTTAATTTGGTGTACCGCCCATGCTTTGAACCTCAACCTTTCTGCAATGTAATCAGCATTGGTTTGCGTTCGTGGTCCTGTCAATTGCCCAGCTGTAATTTGTTTACCTCACATAGCTGTTTTATCGTCTTTTGGGAGAGAGACATCACTAGTGAACATCATGAGACTCCAGTCCATATTACCATCATTGATCACATCCGCTATTTACCTTTTCGCTATTTACTTACTATTGCAAAACATTATCTATCACTACTATCATTCGCTTTTAACCCTTTGTGAACTACAAGGCCGGAGGGATTGACAACCTCTCTGTACTCGTTGGGAGCAAAGTTATTTGTATCTGTGTGCAGATGCATGTTGATTGCTAATACGCGCCGTTAGCAGTTGACACCTACTTGTTGAACCTAGGAGTCTCTGGGGATTCGATCCTTGGTATCTTTGCTAAGGGAAAACACTTCTACATACTGCATCTTACACCTTCCACTTGGGGTAACCAACGAGGGGTTCGAGGCCCATCAAGGAGTATTTTCTGGCGCCGTTGCCGGGGACTCCACTCTTCAGGATAGGGGAGTTGCATGCTATCTTTTACCTTTGCTTTTAGTCTTGTTAGTTTACCTTTCAGTTTTTGCTTTAGTACCTTTTATCGAAAATCACAAAAATAGTTATCTTGTTCTTTAGTTATCATTATGTCGGGTCCTTTTGTCTTTGACGAGGCAGAAGTTCTCACCTTTAAACAAAGAGGTGGGGAAAGTTTGAAAGATGCTTGGTATAGAATTAATGATTCACAAAAAAGAGCCACCAAGAAGCAACCTACTACTATCTTGCTTAGAAATTTTTATGTTGGAATTACTTCTTGGAATAGGTTTATTCTAGATACTGCTATCAATGGGAATTTCCTAGAGGCCCCAGTTTGGGAGTCTCTTAGTATTATTGAAAATCTTGTTGGGAATCTCCCTGTTGTTAGCATTCGAGAGGACATCACCCTAGCTCACATTATGAAAAAACTTGAAAAGATAGAGCTAGAGATGCCAAGCATTAATAAGATAAATGAGTTGGATCACAAGATCCAAGGGAATTTGAATAGACTTGATAGCTCCATGCATAAAACTTTTAAAATTTTGGAGACCGTCAAATTCCATGACTTGGACTCTTCTAGGATAGACAAGATTGAGGAAATATTTGATACCCTAGGAACTACCTTCTCCTCAATCAAAACCAAAAAGGTAGAAACTCCGGCAAAGAGGGAACCTAAGTTCGTTCACGTTCCAAAGGCTCCCCGTTCTAAAAGTAATCCATCTATTGCCAAAGGGGTTGAAACTGTAAAGACCTTGGAAGAAACACCTGTCTTTGATAAATTTATAAATGAATCTTCCCTTGACTTTTATCCTTTTGGTCTTCTACCTAGGAGTATCTCTATGAGGCCTTTATTTGAGAGTCCTCTTAAGACTAGTTGTATTATTGAAGAGCTTTTTGATGATCTTGATGATGGTTCAATTGGTACAACTTGATCTATATGCATTATGCCTAGCTTAAAGGCATAAAAGAAAGCGCTTTTGGGAGGCAGCCCACATGAATAAATTTTTTGCTTTTGTTGTGTCTTTATGTTGTTTACTGCTGTAGCATCATCATTGTATCTTTGCTTTTCATATTTGTGCCAAGTATAGCCTCTGATTGCTAGAAAGTTCAAAAGTTGTGAGGTGCTGTCCAGGAAACAGATTCTGTCCTTGGATAGAAAAATTCGTATAAAATCACCAGATCATCTTTTTGGTCTGAATTTTTTCGACAGCGTGCTCTATATAATTGTCTTTCGTGCGTCTGTTCTGAGTTTTTTGATTAGAGTTGCAGAAGTGCCCCGAACAAATCAATTACTACCTGCTGTTCTGTTTTTCACAGATTCTGTCCTGTTTTGCCTTTCCTTTATTTTGCAAACCAAGAGCTTGCTTTTTCTTTGCAAAAACCTTTTGGCAATCTTGAGAAACAGTAGACCTTCAAGAATATCTTTATTTCCAGCAAGGTACAATTATTTTATTATGGGTACTAACCTCGCTAATCAGATTATGATGAGTTATGTATGAAGGGAGTTTTCAAGTGTGCGAGGGAAGATGATAAAAAGATTCAGGAGTGTCAAGCGCTCAAGCTTGGGGATGCCCCCATGCACCCCCAAGAAATATTCAAGGAGACTCAAGCGTCTAAGCTTGGGGATGCCCCCGTGCATCCCCTTCTCCATCAACATTATCAGTTCGTCTTTCGTTCCACTATATTTTAATCACTTCATGTGTTATGTGCTATGCTTGGAGCGTCTTGCTTTTAGTTTTCTTTAGTTTTTCATAACGAGTCGGAACTCAGCTTTCTTTATGTGGGAGAGAAACACGCTCCACTTTTACCTAGAACATAACATAGAATTTTCATATCTATCCTTGCTGTGTGTGTTCTTTGTCTTTTAATAGCTACTATCATGTTCAGCTCTTAGCTTTCATGCTTATCTTTTCAAAGAGCTTTTGATTAGTTGGTTGCTTGAACTCTCTTTAATTACCATGCTCACCTTATTAAGAGAGTTTGCTTCCGTTGCATTGGTTGATATGTCTATGATAAAGATGCTACGTGCATGATGGCGCTTAGTAGTTCATGTTTCTTATGGTTAGTCTCAAATAACTGGGGGGTTCCCAATGTGTTATTGGAGTACCAACATGATTTGTTTGCCAATGATGTGGTATGGTTTAGTAATATCTTCCTTCGAGAATTTATTTTGATTGACTTGCCGTATGCTCACGCATATTTAAGACTGTAAAAAAAGTCTGTCAAGCCTTGATGATCTTTTATTTCTGAGTAGCGATATAACTTCGATGCCTGATTCAATATTGCTTTGTCGCTCTGCATGATTATGACCATCATTGCTCTCTTAGTTGGTCGCTCCCAGTCTTTTACTAACCTCCGCCTGTACTAAGCAAACTAACTTTGCAATACATAGCTCATGAGAAAGTAGCTTAAAAACTATTGTGGTAAAGAATATGTTGCTTATGTATCTTATTTCTTATAAGTTGCTTGCTGAGCGGTAACCATGTTTCTGGGGACGCCATCAACTGCCACACTTTTGTTGAATATCATGTGAGTTGCTATGCATGTTCGTCTTGTCTGAAGTAAGGGTGATTTGCCATGGGTTGAATGAATATGCATATTGTTAGAGAAGAACATTGGGCCGCCAACCAAAGCCATGTATCATGGTGGAAGTTTTAGCTTGGACGTTAATCCTCAATCTCTTATGAGAATATGCTTATGCATTTAAGAGGAGTCCATCATCTATTTTCTATGTTGTCCCGGTATGGATGTCCTCAAGTTGAGATCTATCAAAAATGAGAAATCAAATGCGATTTATCTCCTTGGACCTTTGTACAGGTGGCATAGAGGTACCCCTTTGTGACACTTGGTTGAAACATATGTAATGCAATGATAACCCATGGAAATCCGAGCTAATTAGGACAAGGTGCGTGCACTATTGGTATTCGATGTATGAGGCTTGCAACTTATAGGATGTCTTATGCATGACACATATGAAGTACTACTACCGTTGACAAAATTGCTTCCATGTTTTCAAAATAAAAAGCTCTAGCACATAACCATTTCTTCAAGCACCAACTACTGAGAGCATGATTGTCATTCTGAGTGTAATGTGCATTGTCCCAAAGTAGCATTGTCTTTTGCATGATTGTGATATCGTTTATTTTGAAATCATTGTATCTAGTCATCACTTAAACCTTGAAGGTGCCCCTGCATTTATGTTTTGCTTCACTAAAGGGGGCAAGCTAGATATCACTTTATCATATTTGCACATCATGTTCATTGCAAATCTTTTTGATGCTTCAATGTCATATTGTAAAACTTTCAGTCATTTGTGATTTTCTCATGAGGCAACTTAATTACTATAGAATCATTGTCTCAGTAAGCTTTTGTCATATGATTATGAAAAAAGTCCTATATGGTTAATAGCATGTCACCATAGAAATTATTCTTGTTATCATTTACCTACTCGAGGACGAGCAGGAATTAAGCTTGGGGATGTTGATACGTCCAAAACGTATCTATAATTTCTGCTTGCCCCATGCCACTTTAGGGTGATATTGCTATGATATTCATACACTTCCATACACTTTTGATCATATTTGGACTAACTTACTAATCCAGTGCACCCGCCAGTTTCTGTTTTCGGTTGTTTTTGTATTTCAGGTTTTCACGTTACGAGAACTGACAGGAAAAATCCAGAAAAATTATATAAAAAATCAGCGTTCCAGAAACTACCGTGCGTCCGAAGGGCAGCCGGGGGGGGGGCACCAGGGCTCCAGGCGCCCTGGCGGCGCCCCCCCCCCCCCCCCC
>LR738712.1:571527805-571606480 GCA_902687465.1 Secale cereale
CCCCCCCCCGGGCCGCGCCGGGGGGGCGCCTGGGCCCCCCGAAGCTTCCCCGATGCTCCCCTTTGGCATATATTTAAAGCGTCCTCCGAAACCCTCAGAACAGGAACTCTTTTCGCGATCCCATCTCTGTTCTGCCGCCGCCGCCGCTTCCAAGATCGGGAGCACCAGGAGAACACTTCCCGGCACCCTGCCGGAGGGGAGGATCACCACCGGGAGCTTCTCCACCACCATGGACGCCTCCCGGATGACTCGTGAGTAGTCTCCCTTGGACCATGAGTCCATGACCAGTAGCTATGTGATGTTCTCCTCCCGTTCTTGTGCTTCACTAATTAGTCCTCGTGAGCTGCCCTACATGATCGAGGCACATATGTAATCCTTATGATGTTGCTATGTTGAGTTTGCTGGGATCCGATGGATTATGAGATTATGTTCAGATTGATCTTGAGTAATATATTTGATCTACCTCTTTTATATTTATGTTCATAAGTAATTCTTGCATGTTCTCCGTTGTTATTTATTGCTTTGGCCAAGTAATAGGTAGTGACTCCAAGAGGGAACGTTATGCTCGATTGTGGGTTCATGCCCCTCGATGACTAGCTTGAGTGACAGAAACATGAGTCTAGGGGATGTGTTGTTGCCACAAGGGGGAAAACAACGGTGCTTGTGCCCGCGGGTGCAAGGATTGTTTACTTTACGCAAAGTTCTTTTAATGCAGTTGTCTGTTGCATTGAGTTTACACTATGGGTGGGACTCGCAACTTAATACCAGCGAGATGTTCTGGATAGATATCTCAAGGTGGATGATTAGTAGTAGATATTGATGGATTTCGGTCTACTTAATTTGGCGTACCGCCCATGCTTTGAACCTCAACCTTTCTGCAATGTAATCAGCATTGGTTTGCGTTCGTGGTCCTGTCAATTGCCCAGCTGTAATTTGTTTACCTCACATAGCTGTTTTATCGTCTTTTGGGAGAGAGACATTACTAGTGAACATCATGAGACTCCGGTCCATATTACCATCATTGATCACATCCGCTATTTACCTTTTCGCTATTTACTTACTATTGCAAAACATTATCTATCACTACTATCATTTGCTTTTAACCCTTTGTGAACTACAAGGCCGGAGGGATTGACAACCTCTCTGTACTCGTTGGGAGCAAAGTTATTTGTATCTGTGTGCAGGTCCACGTTGATTGCTAATGCGCGCCGTTAGCAGTTGACACCTACTTGTTGAACCTAGGAGTCTCTGGGGATTCGATCCTTGGTATCTTTGCTAAGGGAAAACACTTCTACATACTGCATCTTACACCTTCCACTTGGGGTAACCAACGAGGGGTTCGAGGCCCATCAGAAAATCGAGGCGTTCGGGTATATCCAGTTCGATTACCGCGGCTCGCTCCGTCCCGCGCGCTTCCCCGAAATTTGAATCCCGCGAAATCCAGAGACCGCTGAGCGGCCAATCACGCCGAAAGCCGCGCGCCCCACCAGCACTCGAAACTATACACGAAAGTTCACTCGACGGTTTCTGAATCGATCAAGGCGACTGAATTAAGGTTGAAGAGCCAGCCCGATCCCCCGGTTCGAGGAAGATGCCTCTAAAGCATCAGACTTGGATCGGAATCAACTTCAACCCTCTTCTTCACTCGGACCTCAATCCATTCGGGGGCTACTGATGATACCACAAACCTAGTAGGGTCACAGGCCTGACCTAAGTACCCTACCCAAGGTCACTGCCCTAAAAACTCAAGGACATCCCAAGGATGATAGAAGTTGCCGACTGATATGGCCAAACAGAGAAATTCACTCGACAACGTACCTCACTTGGATAACCCAATTCCACTCGGAAGGATGAAGCCACTCGACCGTACAAGAAACCACTCGACTCCTGAATGTCAAAGGTCTCATAAGGCCAGCAACGGTTGGGCATTCACTCCGCAGTAATGATAGCCTTTATTGTCCTTTATTACAGGCATTATCAGTAACGTCCTGCTTTTATGAACATTGAACCCTCTATAACGGGGGATGGCTGGGGTCCTGGCGCACACTATATAAGCCACCCCCTCCTCAGGTACAAGGGTTCGCACCCCCTGTAACACATACACATATCCATATTCCAGTCGACCGCCTCCGGGCACCGAGAGGTAGGGCTGTTACTTCCTCCGAGAAGGGCCTGGACTCGTAAACATCTTGTGTACAACCTTACCATAGCTAGGATCTTGCCTCCTGCTACGTACCCCATATTCTTACTGTCAAACTTAGTACCACGACAGGGCCCACCTGCATGGGGGGCCCACGTGAACGTGGATAGTGGGGAAAGTCCCCACAACCATGGTCTTGGCACACCAAGACCCTTCCTTAAAAGGAATAGTATCATATCCAAAAGGGGTAAGATGAGGATCCTAAAAAGGGGATAGCGATCGGTGGAGAAGAAAAGGAGGGATTTCCTTCCTCCCCTTTTGGCCAATGACCCTAGGGCCTTGGAGGGCAAGCCACCAGCCCCCCCCCCCCCCACGCCTATATAAAGGTGGGAGGCGTTGGGGCCAGCAACCCTTCAACCCTTGCCCGTCTCCATCCCATTACACCTCCTCCACCTCGCGCAGACGCTTGGCGACGCCCTGCTGAGATTGCTCCACCATCACCACCACCAAGTCGTCGTGCTGCGAGGAACTCGAGCTACTACTTCACCATCGCTCGCTGGATCGAGGAGGTGAAGGCGTCACCAAGCCGTACGTGTGTTAAACGCGGAGGTGCCATCCGTTCGGCACTTGATCGGGAGTTCGAGGGACGGATCGTGATTGGATCACCAAGATGTTCGACTACATCAACCACGTTTCTTAACGCTTCCGCTTAGCGATCTACAGGGGTATGTAGATCCAATCTCTCCTCTCGTAGATGGTTATCTCCTAGATTGATCTTGGTGAACGTAGGATTTTTTTTTTGTTTCCCATGCAACATTCTCCAACAACCTCCACTACCATCCGTTTGCCTTCCAAGCCGTTTACAATGGGCTCCAGTTAGGCCCCACAAAAGGAAGTACATCCAATCCATACTATAAAAAATGATGTCTTGAAAATCTTGAGTTGGGCCGGCCATAATTGATGCTGGTTTGTTAAAATATTAGGTAAGGCCCAACCCATAATATCCTGCCTGCTACATGGCCTTATCCTAAGTACCCACATCTACATGGATCAAGCGCAAGACCTATTTCTCGACCGCTACGAGAAGTAAGTAGGTCTCATCTCTGGCGTGGCACTACTAGCCTAGTATTATAGTTTCCACACTAGTTTTTTAATCTCTCCTAAAATTTTCTTTAACGGTTTTCACCCTTTTGCGTTGGTTTTCTTTGGATTTTTTTCTATTTTTTCTGGGTTTGTTTGTTGTTTCCTTTTTCCTTTTTTTTTGAGTTTCTTTGTTTTTATTTGATTGTCGCTGTTTTTGTTTGATTGGTTTTATTTTTATTTTATTTAACACATGTATATTTTTCATACATATTGTACATATTTTATATCCCAGGAACATTTCTTAATACACATCTTGCATTTTTAAAATACATGATTAATATTTATTTTCTTCCGATGTCTACATTTTCTCATGCAAATTCTACATTTTCATATACATCTTAAATATTTTCATACATGTTTACTGTTTTTCAAATACATAATTAACAATTTCCAAACAAATGTTTTTAAACTTTTTTTAATATGTGTTAATTCGTTTTCAAATACACATTGAAACATTTTTTTAAAACTATACACCATTGTTTAAATTGAATAATCATTTTTCTAAATCTCACAAACATATTTATGAAACATGTGAACATTTTTAATGTAGCATACATTTTTTGAATGGTATAAAACAACTTTTTTGCATTACGCCAATTTTTTACATTGTATGACATTTTTGAAAAATGTACATGCATAGATTGAAATGTGTGATCATTTTGAAATGTAAATGCATTTTCTGAATGGCAGAAATAGTTTCTAAAAGTTGTTTGAATAATTTTTTAGACTAAATGAATTTTTTAAAGTATGATGAGCACTTTAAAAATTTAACTAAATTATTTTTTATAGTATATGTATTTAGTATTTTTCTTGTCAAAATAAGAAAACACATCGTGCAATCCCACATGGTTACTGGGGCAGCCCAATCCCGTCTCGGTAGCCGAGCTCCTGTCATGCATAATGCGAGACATAGCTGCTCCCTGGATCAGGTCCCTCTTTTATAGAAAAAGAAACATGGATCAAGACCCATGATGCACAAAATGTTCTAGGATGTTTTGAGAACAAGTCTCGTGATTTTTCATCACAGTTCCTAAATAGACCTCCTAAAATATTACATGGCTGTTGTACAAAGAGTATACCATGCCATCCGCTCAATAGGTATCATTACTGTGGGGACCCCGACTTAAGAGTCGAGATCATCGAATGCACGTGTATAGTGATCTCAGAGATCAATGCTCACTGAATACACAGAAGCTGAATAATAAGAGTCTTACATCCATACATACTGTCTTACACAAATTATGACCATTATGACCAAGTCTTACATAGATAAAGCTTCATGGGCTGAATAGCAAATAAACTCGAGTAGCGGAAGTCTTCGTAGATAAGTAGAACCCGTGCCATCTGTCTTAACCCTACAGGCATTCTGACTAGGAAAGCGTCCTAGTTCGCATGTTCGTCTTCAAAGAACTCTTCTTCAAATTCCTGGTCCTCCATGCCTGGCCAATTAAATAACCAGTGGCAAGCCAACGAGTACTTCGAATGTACTCGCAAGCAACCCATGATTTGGTTCAAGGTAACAATGCAAGTTGATCAACAAAAAGCAATCTAGCTACAAGCTAGATAAGATGTTCTACCATTTGTGAAACATGCATCAATGTACTTGGGTAACCTCGAAGACAGGTTACAGATATCAACATAAATAGAGTTCAATTCATTATCAACGAGTCAAGTCATCACCTTGACTCAACACACACACACACTTTCACCGAGATTGTAAAATTCTGGACATAATTTAAGTAGCACCTCCCAACTGTCCATGACCGTGGACACGGCTATTCAAATAGTTTTACACTCTGCAGAGGTTGCGCACTTTACCCACAAGATCCGGGAAGCTTTCGTGTCACCCACGATCCCGCAGTACATCAAGTACTCGGGGGGAAGCACCCGGTCATTACCTTTCCCTAGACGACACTAACATAGGGTCCACTCGTTGATGCACGGCCCTCGTGTACGAACGATAGATTATGGGACTTGCGTTTTTACAATGTCACGCATACATGAAGGGACCAACGGTGTGTCCGGTGTCCTGTAAAAACAGTTACGGTCGCCTATCCAAGCACGACCCCGTCCGGGGAGTGACCTCAAGTCTCCCCCGTCACTAGTGATGTGGGCACCATGCTAGTATCAGCCTAAGTAATCAATAATGCCCCGTCCAATAAGGGGTACAGTGTTTGCACATGTTTGGTTGGCATGGTAATCACACATAATTCTAATCCATCATTTTACCCACACACGAGAACTTTCTTTGGTACACCACTTCTTCCTCAAGTGGTGACATTAACTCAACATCACCCTCGGGCATTAGGGGCACCCGATGGGGTTTTCGAAAAAAATGCAACCACGAAGGATTCATGGTACATATGCATCATCATGTATCGACAACTAATCCTTTGTCATTGCATCTATGCACATGGTAGAGATCATGAGTAGGGGTATGCATCATGTCGTGTCTCTCAACAAGTTTACCACCGTCACTCTTTATCATCATGCAATCGGAAATAAAAGGGTTCCGAGGAACAAAAGGGGGTATCATGGTCAAAGGGCCGCTTGCCTTGATTGGCTTGATCTTCAAAGTCTTCAGATCCTTCCCCTTCTTCTTCTTCAGCAACTTCGTCAAACACGATATCTAATCGTCGCAATAAATAACGGGAAAATAAGACAATAATAAAAACACAAAAAACAAAGTGCTCAGAAAAATGTCAACTTATTTTTATAAAACACTAGAGGGAAAACTAAGATGGCAAAAATTCTTAGTTTGGGATTTGGAGTGACAGAATGGGGTATATGGATTTTTGAACAGAGGTTTTAGTGTTCAAATTTAGATTTAAATTTGAACAGTACAGAAAAGGTTCATGAATATAGGTGAAAGTGATATCATTAAATAGGTTGGAATTTTTCAAGTTTTTAGGAACTGTAATTATTTCATTTGGATAAATATTTTATCATGTGGAATTTTTATAAAACAGACAGAAAAGGAAAAAGAAAAATGGCACTGTGCCACTCGGCCAGAAAGGCCACAGTGCAGCAGGCCCAGAGGGAAAACAGCCCGTGCGAGGCTGCCACGTCGAAGGCGTAAAGGCGAAGTACGCCTTCGATCTGACGGCGAACCGGTGCACGCGCGTGCGTTTTTGAACCTGACCGGGGGGGTCCCACCCGTCAGGGAGTGACGCTGACGGACCGGGCCCACGGCCGTCGTCGTCTACCTCCGTCCAGAGGCGACGGCGAGCTCGCCGGCGGCGATATAGGGCACGGGAGGAGGCGTGGGTGGTACCGTCGTGCTCAGGGAGGAGCCGCCATTCGGATGGAGGTGGAGTTGGTCGTCGAGGTGGCCTGGTTCACCGGCGACGAGGAGGCACGGCGGAATTGCTTCGGGTGGTGGTGGTTCCGGCCATTTCCGGCAGCTACAAAGAGGGGAAACAAGGGGGAAATGATCAGTGAGATCTTGCGGTTCTAAATCGAGTGAGAGGAGCGGCGGAGAGGGCTTATACCTCCGGATCGACGGCGACCCGAGGCGGCAGAGCTCGAGCTCGGGCCCGTCTGGAGAGGAGTGAGTGTTGTAGGGGGAGGATTGGGTGTGTGAGAGAGCGGTCGGTGAGGAGAGGGAGACGCGGGGGTGTCCTTTTATAGGCGAACGGCTGGGTGCCATGGACCCGTGCGCCGGCGAGCTTCTGCTCGTTGCCACAAGGCTCGGGAGGAGCTGGCGCCGCGTCTGGGGTGTTCCTGGATGCGGTCCATAGCCAGGGGAGAGAGGAGAGAGAGCAGGGGAGGCCAGGGCATCGCGCGTGTGTGCATGCTCATTGGAGCTCTCGGGTGGCCGTCGCGCGTGCGAGCTGGGGCGAGAGGAGGGAGAAGGAGGAGGGGGCCGACCGGCTGCTGTGTCGTGGACGTCGAGGTGGCCTCGGGAGACACCATCCCGACGCCCTAGGTGGTCGGACGCCTCGGGTAGGACGCGGCTACAGTGCGGGAGCGCACTGTAGCACGCTCCAGAGCGTCCATATGGCCGGCATGGCCGTGTCCCACGCGCTCTGGGCGTGGCAACCGTGTCCATTGGCTCTAGGGGGGAGTAAACAATGTAGGAGGGACGTTGGATGCCACGGAGAGCTTCTAGAAGGAGAGAGGGCTGAGAGAGAAAGGTGAAAGTTGATGTCCAGAATGTAAAATGGGGTTTTACCCCTACTCAATCATTGGGCTGAGGCCAGGGGAGAGTTACTGGAGGTGCAAGGGGACTTGGGGAAGCTGTGGTAATAATCCTAGCTCAAGGAGAATAAGGAAAGAGGTGAAAGTGGTAATTTTATAAAATCACCAGAAGGTGTTTGATGTGGTTTTGAGCAATCAAATGATTATCACTAGACATGAGACTTAACAGGATCAAATGGTATATAGAAATAGGGTGTTCCACCAAGTTTGGGCTCATTTGAAGAAACTTGCCAATGTAACTTTGGTGAACCCTAGAAATCAACAGAAATGGATTTACCAAGTTTAAGTTAAGAAAATCATCCCTCCTTGATGCACCACTTGGTGTAGTGTCATCATGTATGGTTGTGATCATGCCCATAAAGTTTGAGGTCACAAGTAAAAAGTTGGTAATGTAAAGTTGTTCAAACTTGAATCTGAACAAAAATGGTTTTGGGGTACTCTGATCAAGTTACCCTTTTCCATAGCTTGTGCCATTTGGTCTAGATGCATTATTATACCATTCTAGCATGTGTACCAAGTTTGAGATCATTTGGACAAGTTTGGCAATGTAAAGTTGCTCAAACTTCAAAAATGGACAGAATGGTTTTGAGGAGTTTTGATGAGGTTTTCTTGCTTCCCAAGGAATGGGGCTTGGCAAGATCATCAAATATGTCATATATGACATTATAGAATTTCCCTGGAATTTTTAGAGAATATTTCCTTTGTAAATATTTCAAAAGCTTGAAATATCCAGAAAGGGTTTCTGAGGGATTTGTCCAATATTTTGAACATGACCAAGTGTTGAAACTCTTATATATGGACCATATATGTCCTAAGAGTCTCCCTGAATTTTGGCAAATATTGTTGAAATAGTTAAATAAATTTTCCCTATTAAAGACCATTTCTGGCATTAAGAAAAAGCTTTTAAATAGAATAGGAAAATAACTTTTAAAATTATATTTTTGTGGTTTATGGGAGTTCTATATCTACTAGGTTTGAAATATACTCTTTGAAATATTTTTATCACCCTAGATCAAGTACTTGTAGTGCAAGACTCAATTCAGGGGTTTTTAGAAAACAAATTTTTGAAAATACCTTTTTGGCCAAATTATTTTTGTAAGAAAATACTATACTGTTATATACACTTGGTATGATCATTGGGCTGAATTTTGGGGTAAGGAGATGAAATATATAAGATGGAGTAGTTGACTTTAAAGAGCACTTGAAAATCACAGAGAGAAAACTTAATTCCAAATAAGACCAAATGATGACAAAAAAAATTTGTTGGTCCAAATTTTCATGCTTTATTAATGGAAATGACATGTTACAAAATGCAGGGTGTGACAATTACTCTACGATCTTCATTTGCCCACTCTCTATCATCTGTATGTTTCTTTTTCACTTTAGTTGTATGTAAGTTGATTGATTATTAAATTTGTGTAAGTCAATTATTTGACCATTGATTATTTTGTTATTATTCATATTTTTTCTCTTGTTGTTTCATTGCTTCTTGGGTCGAATTTTTGAGTTGCCTCTGTGTAGGGTTAGTCGATTTTCCTATTTGACCTGAAGCCCGCTACCCATTGCCTGCTTTGTTTTCTATTTGTATGCGTTTTTCCTTTTATTTTTTATTTTTTCTGTCTAGGTTGTTTTGGGATGTTGGGTGTGTGTAAATACCTACACATGAGATGAGTACTATACAATAGGTATGAAAATTACAGTATTTTATGCTTATGTTTGCATATAACAAAAAGTGTAATTTCAATGCAAGCAAGGTTTTGAATTTTGAAAGGAAAAAAAACCGCTCACCGTAAAAAAACATGGAAACTTCGTAAATTTGATACTCTTTTCAGAGAAATTAACAAAATGTACATTTAAATTGTATAAATTTGAATTAAAACAAGGATATGAATTGGAAAGTTCCCCGTGCATCAAACGTATATTGAGATAAATATGATAATAGGGTTGTCATTGGTTCCAAAACTTAGACCTTTTAGGATTTGAACAGTGCAGCATACCACTAACTTAGGCGTGGGGTCATGTGTTAAAGAGGATTCCATCGTATTTATGCGAGAACAATTTAAATACCATTTTTTTGAACGAAGCATAAAAAATCTGCTTGCACTCGAAATCATAACAAATCTTGAAATTTCAAAAAAGAAATGTCGATCTGTTTCCTTGGTGCAAACTCGGAAAGGGTAACACCAATGCCACAAATACTTTCCCTAGAAAACTTCATTATTAGTTTTAGTTTTATTTTATTTATTCTTTAAGAGTAATACCATTGCGACTAATTCATTCCTTCCTAGGAGATTTTTTTTTTTGAAAATTCCACTATTATATGCTTATTCTAGCATATTATAAAGAAATAACCTCAGTGTAAATTTTGTGCAATTTTTTTTATTTATTTTTAATCTATTCTTAAGTGGTAATTCCAATGCCACTAATTCATTCTTACTTAGAAAACTTTATTATTTTGATTTTGATTTTGTTTGTATTTTAGCTTCTTTTTTTTAATTTTCATCCTGCTTCTCCGCACAAGGAGTAGAGATGGATCTCACGCAGCAGCAGCGTCAGGACAACGTGTTTCCGGTGACCATCCACTCGCACAGTGCGTGCCTTCATCGTCGTGCTCTAGTAGTACGACGTAGTGACCAGTGAGTAGTACATGTGGACAGTAGACGCACGCGCGGTCACCAAATTCATATCGCACGGGTCCACAGACGCATCTCATCCGCCACCTTGTTCCCGGAGCACTGTTTCCAGATGCCACGCAGTCGCACACCTGGCCCTGCAAGCGCAGTCAGACGACTGTACGTGTTGACTCAGACGCCAGCAATGGCAGCTCGGCAGACAGCCGAAGCCCTGTTCCTCCACGCCCACCGGCTCCGAGTCCGTCCATGGACGGATTCCAACCTGACGGCTTGGCTCGCCGGCCGACGGATCTCAAGTCAATCCTCGCTCGGTTCAGGTGGTCCTCCCCGCCGTCCCGTCGGATCTCAAGTTTTGTTTGACGAATGACGATGCGAATGCAATGCCGACCCTTGCATGAACAGGCCGCCGTATCAATTCCCAACAGCGAGAGCACGTACAATCAGCGGGTGAAGCTTACGAGGGAGTTTGGCGTGTCACGCGGTCTAATTAGTCTTGCAGACAAGTCCCATGTACAAGCATGTGCCCGGAGGACATGGGTACGTTGCATCTATCTGTATCTGTCTATCAAGCTGATGCCGATCGGTCCATCGACGTGAAACATGTGACAAGAAGTTTTGGGGATTAATGGCACGGCCATGTCTCGAGAAACATCTGTTTTGACAAAGGAAAGTCGATTAGCTCACCGAAGACCTGCACACAAAAATTGGTGCTCAAACAATTTTAGTGTGGATTTGGGCATTCCAACACCTACCCTCCAATGCGTTCCTGTATTGGTCCGCCGACCCTCCAACGTTGGTCTGTACCGGTCCGTCGATTGGATCGAAGCGCTCATACCGCTGCCACGCCGGTGACTGACTACCCTAGTCCATTAAAAAAATCATTTCTCGTCCACACGCTTCCGTCCGAAGCTGTGAGCGCCGCTTCAGAGCACCAATGCCGCGTTCATGCTGGCTCACAACGACACGACCTCTCACAACACTCTGACATTGTAGCGGCGCGCCGGCCGAGAGCGCCGCCCTCGCCGCTTCTCAGTGCATGCGGCTGCGGCGTGTTCGAATGACACGCCGTTCATCCGCCTACCAACATTAAGCACGTGCACGGTTGTCGAGCAACGACCAGCTAAAGCCACCTGTCTGTCCGTATGTCCCCCATCATTAACCACCTCGCTAGTTGCCCTTACATCCGTCCGCTATATAAACCACACGCTCGGCCATTACCTCATCCAACATCCTCCGCTCCCTTTCTCCCCCTTGCATCCCACCCGCCATGGCCTCATCGAGCTCCAAAGCCATCTTGGACAACCTCCCGCCCGAGCAGAAACATGAGCTCGCCGATATTGCAGCCGACTGGCAAGCCGGCGGGCAGACGGACGCCAGCGTTCTGGCCGACCCAATGGAAGAGGGGCTGATGACTAGTCGGTGTCGCCGTCCTCGCCAGCCAATACCGGCATCACCATCAGCGAGGCCCATGCTCACTGCAGTGACATGGTGTTGATAGAGTGGGGGGCCGCATTCCGGCAGCTGCAGGCCGACCAGGAGTACAACGCCCGCCTCATCAACGAGCACCAAAGCGCAGAGGAGCAACTCGCTGCCGCCACGGCAATCGCGCCGGAAGTGGATGTGTCCGAGTAGGGGGCACTGCTCGAGTCCTATCGCTCCACCCGCGACATCCGCTGTGACCGTTGGTGGTACCCCCAATGTCAGTCGGAGTTAGAAGCTGCCTTCAGGGAGTTCGATGAGGCGGCGGATGACGTGTTCGGCAAGATCGGGGATGAGGACGAGGTTGCCACCTCCGCCATGGCCGCGACCCCCCCCCCCCGCCACGACCACGAAGTCAGCATGTCCGCGAGCGCCGCCGACAACTAGAAAGAGTAGCACATGGGAGGTCGGCAGCGCTTGTGTCCCATGAAGGCCACCACTCCTCCCCTCCCATTGAAGCCAAGCTTGGCGGCTGATACGTCCATTTTACATCAGGTTTTCCTACTGTTATTTATAATGTTTTTATCATTATAAAACTTTGTGATGCAATTCTAACGCCTTTCTCTCTTAATTTGCAAGATTTGCATGAAGAGGGAGATTGCCGGCAGCTGGAATTCTGGACCTGGAAAATCCACATCAGAGATACCTATTATGCAGAACTCCAAATGAGCTAAAATTTCATGGAGATTTTTTCTCAAATATATAAAAATACCGGAGCAAAGAAATACCAAAGGGGAGCCATCAGCCCACAAGGCACTAGAGCGCTACCCCCTTCGGGCAAAAGAAACCATTGCTCGCCCTAGTGCCTTGTGGGGCCACTGGCAGGCCTCCGGTGTCCATTTTCTACTATATGAAGGGTTTTGACCTAGAAATAAATAGAGGGAGGACTGTCGGGACAAAGCGGCACCGTCTCGAGGCGAAACCTGGACTGGAGCACTTTAGCTCTTCGGCGGAGCGATTCCGCCAGGGACACTTCCCTACGCGGGAGGGGGAAATCGAAGCCATCGACATCAGCAACAACCCTCTCGTCGTGGGAGGATCAACCTTCATCAACCAGCACCATATCATATCAAACCCTAGTTCATCTCTTGTATCCAATCTCTGTCTCAAAACCTCAGATTGGTAGCTGTGGGTTACTACTAGTGTTGATTACATCTTGTAGTTGATGCTAGTTAGTTTATTTGGTGAAAGATTATATGTTCATATCCTCGATGATATTCAATACCCTTCTGATCTTGAACATGAATATGAGTTGTGAGTAATTACTTTTATTCTTGAGGACATGTGAGAAGTCTTGTCATAAGTAATCATGTGAATTTGGTATTCGTTCACTATTTTGATGATATGTATGTTGTTGCTTCCTTTAGTGCTATCATGTGAACGTCGACTACATGAAACTTCACCATACTTGGGCCTAATGGAACACATTGTGGAGTAATAAGTAGATTATGGGTTGCTAGAGTGACAGAATCTTAAACACTAGTTTATGCGCTATTCCAAAAGGGTGTGATTTGGGTCCATATGTTTCATGCCATGGTTAGATTTATCTTAATTCTTCTTTCGTAGTTGGGATGCTTGCGAGAGGGGGTAATCATAAGTTGGAGGCTTGTTCAAGTAAGAACAACATCCAAGAACCGCTCCACCCACATATCAAATTATCAAAGTAGCAAACGCGAATCAAACAAACATGATGAAAGTGACTAGATGAATTCCCATGTGTCCTCAAGAACGCTTTGCTTACTACAAGAGAACATTCCAGCCTGTCCTTTGCTACAAAAAGGATTGAGATACCTTGTTGCAGCTTTGTTGCAAGTGCTACTTTTTGCTCGTTACAAATTACCTTGCTATCAAAGTATCTGATACCGATAATTTCAGTGCTTGCAGAGAATACCTTGCTGAAATCTGCTTGTCACATCCTTCTGCTACTCGTTGGGTTCGATACTCTTACTTATGAAAAGAACTATGATTGATCCCTATACTTGTGGGCCATCAAGAATCTTTTCTGACGTCGTTGCCAGGGAGTGAAGTACCTTTGGTGAGTGGAATTTGGTAAGAAAGCATTTATATTACGTACGGAAATTTACTGTCACTTGTTACTATGGAAAGTTCCTTTGAGGGGTTTGTTCGGGGTATCTTCACCTCGACAGGAAGCAATAAGAGGTGCCCCTCAATCTACCGAACCTACTCAAAATATTTACTACGAAATCACTTCGGTTATGTTAGAGAAAGTTGACACGTCCATTTTGCATCATGTTTTATTTCTGTTATTTATGTTGTTATTATGCATAATAATGCTTTTTGGAGTAATTCTAATGCCTTTTCTCTCATAATGCAAGGAATGCATCAAGGGGGAGAATTTCGGCAGCTGGAAATCTGGACCTGAAAAAGCTACGTCAGGCCACCTATTCTGCACAACTCCAAACAAGCTGAAACTTCACGGAGATTTTTATGAAATATATGAAAAATACTAGGGCTGATAACCATCAGAGGGGCCCACCAGGTGGGCACAGCCCACCTCGGCGCGCCAGGCCCCCCCAAGCACGCCCTGGTGGGTTGTGCTCACGCAGGCCCATCTCCGATGCCCTTCTTCTGGTATATAAGCCCTTCTGGCCTAGAAAAAAAATTAGGAGAAGACTTTCGGGATGGAGCGTCGCCGTCTTGAGGCGGAACTTGGGCAGGAGCACTTTTGCCCTCCGGCGGAGCGATTCCGCCGGGAGAACTTCCCTCCCGAAGGGGGAAATCATCGTCATCATCATCACCAACAACTCTTCCATCTTGGGGAGGGTTATCTTCATCAACATCTTCAATATCACCATCTCATCTCAAACCCTAGTTCATCTCTTGTGTTCAATCTTGTTACCGGAACTATAGATTGGTGCTTGTGGGTGACTAGTAGTGTTGATTACATCTTGTAGTTAACTACCATATGGTTTATTTGGTGGAAGATTATATGTTCAGTGTTATTTAATACTCCTCTGATCTTGAGCATGTTCATCATTTGTGAGTAGTTACTTTTGTTCTTGAGATCACGGGAGAAATCATGTTGCAAGTAATCATGTGAATTTGATATGTGTTCGATATTTTGATAGTATGTATGTTGCGATTCCTTTAGTGGTGTCATGTGAACGTTGAGTACATGACACTTCACCATATTTGGGACTAAGGGAATGCATTGTGGAGTAGTAATTAGATGGTGGGTTGCGAGAGTGACTAAAGCTTAAACCATAGTTTATGCGCTATTCCGTAAGGGACCGATTGGATCCAAAAGTTTAATGCTATGGTTAGAATTTATTCTTAATACTTTTCTCGTAGTTGCGGATGCTTGCGGGAGGGTTAATCATAAGTAGGAGGTTTGTTCAAGTAAGAACAACGCCTAAGCACCGATCCACCCACATATTAAATTATCAAAGTAGCGAACACAAATTGAACCAACATGATGAAAGTGACTAGATGAAATTCCCGTGTACCCTCAAGAACGCTTTGTTTATTATAAGAGACTGTATTGGTCTGTCCTTTGCCTCAAAAGGATTGGGCTATCTTGCTGCACTTTTCCTACTACTATCGTTACTTGCTCGTTACAAAATTATCTTGCTATCAAACTACTCTGGTACTTACAATTTCAGCACTTGCAGCTATTACCTTACTGAAAAACACTTGTCATTTCCTTCTGCTCCTCGTTGGGTTCGACACTCTTACTTATCGAAAATAGCTACAATTGATCCCTATACTTGTGGGCCATCAAGGAAATTTTCTGGCGCCATTGCCGGGGAGTGAAGTGCTTCTGATAAGTGGAAATTGGTAAGGAAACATCCATATAGTGTGCTGTAATTTATTGTCACTTGTTACTATGGAGAACAATCCTTTGAGGGGTTTGTTCGAGGTATCATCACCTCGATCGGAACCAAAATTAGCTACCCCCCAACCCGCTGCACCTACTGGAAATATTGAATATGAAATCCCTTCGGGTATGATAGAACAACTGTTAGCTAATCCTTATGCAGGAGATGGAATCGAACATCCTGATATGCACTTGATATATGTGGAACAAATTTATGGATTGTTTAAGCTTGCAGGTTTACCCGGAGATCAAGTTATGAAGAAGGTTTTTCCTTTATCTTTGAAGGGAAAAACATTAGCATGGTATAGGCTATGCGATGATATTGGATCTTGGAACTGGAACCGATTGAAAATGGAGTTTCACCAAAAAATTATCGTATGCATCTAGTTCATCGTGATCGGAATTACATATATAATTTTTGGCCTCATGAAGGAGAACGTATCGCTCAAGCTTGGGGGAGGCTTAAGTCAATGTTATATTCATGCCCCAGTCATTAGCTGTCAAGAGAAAATATTATTCAGAATTTTTATGCTCGGCTTTCTCGTAATGATCAATCCATGCTTGATACTTCTTGTGCCGGTTCTTTTATGAAGAAGACTATTGAATTCCAGTGGGATCTTTTGGAAAGAATTAAACGCGACTCTGAAGATTGGGAAGTTGACGAAGGTAAAGAGTCAGGTATTAAGCTTAAGTATGATTGTGTTAAATCTTTTATGAATACCGATGCTTTTTCAAAGTTTAGCACTAAATATGGACTTGACTCTGAGATAGTAGCCTCCTTTTGTGAATCTTTTGCTACTCATGTTGATGTCCCTAAAGAGAAGTGGTTTAAATATCACCCACCTATTAAAGAAGACATTAAAGAACCAGTACCAATTAAAGAAGAAACTATACTTTATAATGTTGATCCAGTTGTTCCTACTGCTTATATTGAAAAAAAAACCTTTTCCTGTTAGGGTAAAGGAACATGCTAAAACTTCAACTATGGTTAACAAAAGATATATCAAAACACCTAAACCAGATGAACAAATTAAAGTAGAACCTAATATTGCTATGGTCAAAGATCTCTTGGAAGAAAATGTAGACGGGTATGTTATTTGCTTTAATGAAGAAGCTGCTAGAATTGCCAAGCCTGATAAAAAGGATAAACACTAACCTGTTGTTGGCATGCCCGTTGCCTCAGTTAATATAGGAGATCACTACTATCATGGTTTATGTGACATAGGTGCTAGCGTGAGTGATATTCCCTACTCTTTATACCAAAAAATTATGAATGACATAGCACCCGCAGAGATAGAAGACATAGATGCCACTATTAAACTTGCTAATATAGATACTATATCACCAATTGGGATTGTTAGAGATGTTGAGGTCTTGTGTGGGAAAATAAAATATCCTACTAATTTTCTTGTTCTTGGTTCCCCACAAGATGACTTCTGTCCCATTATTTTTGGTAGACCTTTCTTGAACACCGTTAATGCTAAAATAGACTATAAGAAACAAATTGTCGGTGTTAGTTTTGGTGATGAGTCTCATGAATCTAATTTCTCCAAGTTTAATAGAAAGCTTCATGAAAAAGAATTGCCTAGTAAAGATGAAATTATTGGTGTTTATTCTATTGTTGTGCCTCCTACTAATCCTCTAGAACAATATTTTCTAGACCGTGAAAATGATTTACATATGCATGAAAGAAATGAAATAGATGATATTTTGTTTGAACAACGTCCTCTGCTTAAACACAATTTGCCTGTTGAAACTCTAGGAGGTCCTCCTCCACCTAAAGGTGATCCTGTGTTTGAATTAAAACAATTGCCAGACACTTTGAAATATGCTTATCTTGATGAAAAGAAGATATATCATGTTATATATTAGTGTTAACCTTTCAGAACATGAAGAAGAAAGATTATTGAAAGTTCTAAGGAAGCACCGAGCTGCTATTGGATATACTCTTGATGATTTAAAGGGCATCAGTCCCACTCTATGTCAGCATAAGATTAATATGGAACCTGATGCTAATCCCCTTGTTAATAATAAACATCGGTTAAATCCGAAAATGAAAGAAGTGGTAAGAACGGAAATATTAAAACTTCTGGATGCAGGTATAATCTATCCTATAGCTGATAGTAGATGGGTAAGTCCCGTTCATTGTGTTCCTAAGAAAGGAGGTATTACTGTTGTTCCTAATGATAAGAATGAACTTATTCCACAAAGAATTGTTACAGGCTATAGAATGGTAATTGATTTTAGGAAATTAAATAAAGCAACTAGAAAAGATCATTGCCCTCTACCTTTTGATCAAATGCTAGAAAGATTATCAAAGCACACACACTTTTGCTTCCTTGATGGATACTCTGTTTTTTCACAAATACCTGTTTCTCAACCTGATCAAGAAAAGACTACTTATACATGTCCATTTGGAAGCTATGCTTATAGACGTATGCCTTTTGTTTTATGCAATGCACCTGCTACCTTTCAAAGATGTATGACTGCAATATTCTCTGACTTTTGTGAAAAGATTGTAGAGGTTTTTATGGATGATTTCTCTGTCTATGGGAAGTCTTTTGATGATTGTTTAAGCAACCTTGATCGAGTTTTCCAGATATGTGAACAAACAAGTCTTGTCTTGAATTGGGAGAAATTCCACTTTATGGTTAATGAAGGTATTGTCTTGGGCCATAAGATTTCTGAAAAGGGTATTGAAGTGGACAAAGCGAAGGTTGGTGCAATTGAGAAAATGCTATGTCCTAAGGATATCAAAGGAATTCATAGTTTCTTAGGTCATGCTGGTTTCTATAGGAGATTTATCAAAGACTTTTCTAAAATTTCTAGGCCCCTCACTAACCTTTTACAAAAGGATGTTCCTTTTGTTTTTGACGATGATTGCTTTGAAGCCTTTGAAACACTTAAGAAAGCCTTAATTTATGCACCTATAGGTCAACCACCTGATTGGAACTTACCTTTTGAAATTATGTGTGATGCTAGTGATTATGTTGTTGGTGCTGTTCTAGGACAAAGAATTGATAAAAAACTAAATGTTATTCATTATGCTAGTAAAACTCTAGACAGTGTTCAAAAGAATTATGCTACCACTGAAAAAGAATTCTTAGCAGTTGTGTTTGCTTGTGACAAATTTAGATCTTACATAGTTGATTCTAGAGTAACTGTTCACACTGACCATGCTGCTAATAAATATCTTATGGAAAAGAAAGATGCTAAACCTACACTTATTCGGTGGGTTCTCTTGCTACAAGAATTTGATTTGCATATCACTGATAGAAAAGGAGCTGAGAACCCTGTAGCTGATAACTTGTCTAGACTTGAAAATGTGCTTGATGACCCACTACCTATTGATGATAGTTTCCCTGATGAGCAGTTAGCTGCAATAAATAGTACTAATAATACTCCTTGGTATGCTGACTATGCTAATTACATTGTTGCTAAATATCTACCACCTAGTTTTACTTACCAACAAAAGAAAAGGTTCTTTTATGATTTAATACATTACTTTTGGGATGACCCACATCTTTATAAAGAAGGAGTAGATGGTATTATTAGACGTTGTGTACCTGAGCATGAACAGGGACAAATCCTGCGGAAATGTCACTCTGAAGCATATGGATGACATCATGCTGGAGATAGAACTCCTCACAAGGTATTGCAGTCTGGATTTTATTGGCCTACTCTCTTCAAAGATGCTCATAAGTTCGTCTCATGTTGTGATGAATGCCAAAGAATAGGTAATATCGGTAAGCGTCAAGAAATGCCTATGAATTATTCACTTGTTGTTGAACCATTTGATGTCTGGTGGTTTGATTACATGGGACCTTTTGCTTCCTCTAATGGGTATACACATATTTTGGTTGTTGTTGATTGTGTTACTAAATGGGTAGAAGCTATGCCAACCAGTAGTGCTGATCACAACACCTCTACTAAAATGCTTAAGGAAGTTATTTTCCCAAGGTTTGGAGTCCCCGGATATTTAATGACTGATGGTGGTTCACACTTTATTCATGGTGCTTTCCGTAAAATGCTTGCTAAATATGATGTTAACCATAGAATTGCATCACCTTATCATCCTCAGTCTAGTGGTCAAGTTGAGCTTAGTAATAGAGAAATAAAATTAATTTTGCAAAAGAATGTCAATAGGTCTAGGAAGAATTGGTCTAATAAATTAGATGATGCACTTTGGGCTTTTAGAACAGCTTATAAAAATCCTATGGGTATGTCTCCTAATAAAATGGTTTATGGTAAAGCTTGCCATTTGCCTCTTGAGTTAGAACATAAAGCATTTTGGGCAATCAAGGAACTCAACTATGATTTCAAACTTGCTGGTGAAAATAGGTTATTCGATATTAGCTCATTAGATGAATGGAGAACCCAAGGTTATGAAAATGCCAAGTTATTTAAAGAAAAAGTTAAAAGATGGCATGATAAAAGAATCCAAAAGCGTGAGTTCAAAGTCAGAGAATATGTTCTTTTGTACAACTCTCGTTTCAAGTTCTTTGCAGGCAAACTCCTCTCTAAATGGGAAGGCCCCTATGTTATCGAGGAGGTTTATTGGTCTAGAGCTATCAAAATAAATAACGCCGAAGGTACTAACCCAAAGGTCGTTAATGGGCAACGAATAAAACATTATATCTCAGGTACGCCCATTAATGTTGAAAGTAATATTATCCAAACTTTGACACCGGAAGAACACATAAAAGAGTCCTTCCGGAACACTCCAGAATCGTGAAAATAAGAAGGTACGTGATACAGTAAGTAAACGGACTCCGAAAAATCCGCAAAAATATTTTTTATCAGTTTTGGAATATTTACAAATTTATGAAAATAAGAAGCTACCAGGAAGTGTACCCTGGTGGGCACAAGACACCAGGGCACACTAGGCTTGCCTGGCGCGCCCAGGTGGGTTATGCCCACCTGGGGCACCTTCCGGACTCCGTTTTTTCCATTTGCTTGTTTCCCAAGATAAAAATTCTTTATATACCCCCTGAACCTATTGACCACCGTATCACGGAGAAATCTTCTATTTTTGTTTTCTTGCTGTTTTCTGGCAGATCCCATCTAGCATGGCTACCCCAAGCTCCTCCAAGGACAAGTTCTTCAAGAACGTCATCAACACATATCTGCGGGAGGTGGTGCAGCACCCTCAGGTCATCCAGATGCATGAGGGGTTGCTACACATCCGCGATGAGCAAGGACCCAAGGGGGCAGGAACCGTGGAAGCCAGGCTTGAGGCTATGGAGCAAGAAGTCTTCCGGTGCAAGAAGATGGTAGAGCGTGGAATGAACGCCAATCACCTCATGATCATGGACATCTCCGGTGATCTCAAGGTGGATGGCAAGTCCATGAAGGATATCATCTTCACCCTCAACGAGCAAATCCACCACCTTCAAAGCCAGATCTATGATCTTCAAAACCAAGTCTTTGAATACGAGGCAAGGTTTATAGGTATGAGTTTGGCCGCCATTTGCAGGACTCGTGAGACTCATTTTTCCTCTTTCGATGGTGGACCTCTGTCGAGGAAACCCGAGTACAAGATCACATCAACTTCTCCACCGCCGCCATCTAATTCATCACCAAAGGAAAATTGAGTATCGGGTATGGGCACTCCCCTTGGCTTTCACCAAGCTTGGGGAGGTGCCCCCGTATCGTATCACCCTCAATATCCTTTTGCCTTTACTTATTCCAGTTCGATCTTTTGCTTTAGAATAAATGAAAGTTTAGTTCAATCCTTTTCTTTTCGAGAATTTGCTTAGTGATCTATCCTTGTAATCATGTGCAAGTTATATAATAAAGTTTAGTTTGAGTTTTGCTTTCTTTTCTTTCATGTTGCAATCAAAGAAACTAAAATAAATTAAGAAGATCATATGCTAACCCTATGGTAGGTGATATCACCACATAAGGAAAAGTATAAGTAGAAAATTTTATCAGAGATTGACAAACATAGCATTGGTGAATGATGCAACTCATGAAAGAATTAATAAGGGAAGAGAAGATTCACATATAAATATACTATCCTAGAAATCCTTTGTGATTGTGAGCCCCCATCAAAATATTATATGCCAAATTTTTTGACGTTGGACAAGGAAGACAACTTAATGATTTATGTTTGTTCATATTAACATAGAAGTCATATTGTCATAGATCCTTTAACATGTGGTGCTTGCTCAATATCTTTTCTAGCCAAAAATTCTGCACTAAGTAGAGATACTACTTGTGCATCCAAAAACCCTCAAACCAAAACCTTTTTCGAGAGTCCACCATACCTACCTATGGATTGAGTAAGATCCTTCAAGCAAGTTCTCATCGGTGCAATAAGGCAATAAAAATTGCTTCTAAAAGTGTGAGATCATTTAGTGTAAAAGAAAATTGAGCGTTGCACGAACTTGTGATGGTGAAGAATAAAAGCGACAGACTGCATAATAAAGGTTGCTATCACAAGGGGCAATGCAACGTGACGTTCTCTTGCACTAAGGGATTGAGCATACAAACAAATAAGTGCATGTCAACCTCTGCTTCCCTCTACGAAGGGCCTATCTTTTACTTTTATGCAAAGAGTCAAAGTTTTCTCTCTATTCCTTTTCATTTTATCCTTTGGCAAGATCTAGGCACATATGTCCAGTTGAATATGGGTGACATGAGTTATTATTGTTGACATCACCCTTGAGGTGAGTACGTTGGGAGGAAAAAACATAAGCCCCTATCTTTCTATGTGTCCGGTTGAACCATTTTTCTCATGTGTATGCGGTGAGTGTTAGCAATCATGGAAGAGGTTGAGTAGGTGGACTTGCCTAAAGGCTCTGATACACGACCCTTCGTGAAAAGATGATGAATTGTAGTTACAATGTTGACTAAAAACATAGTTTGTTGGTTTCTAATAGAGTTTATGCTTTATACTTCAACTGTGTGATGAACTGGTACTTGCTCATGGGAAATCTATGATACAAGTCCTTTGATAAAAGTCTTATGTTTAAATTTGTTGCCGTTATAATAATGAACATGATGCTTCTATGTCCGTATTTTGTTTTTATCGATACCTCTCTCTCAAAGCATGTGGAAATGTTTTTCGTTTTCGGTTTTCGCTTGAGGACAAGCGAGATCTAAGCTTGGGGGAGTTGATACGTCCATTTTGCATCATGTTTTCTTGCTGTTATTTATGTTGTTATTATGCATGATAATACCTTTTGGAGTAATTCTAATGCGTTTTCTCTCATAATTTGCAAGGAATGCATCAAGGGGGAGAATTCCGGCAGATGGAAATCCGGATCTGAAAAAGCTACGTCTCGCCACCTATTTGGCACAACTCCAAACAAGCTGATACTTCACAGAGATTTATTTATGGAATATATGAAAAATACTAGAGCTGATAACCACCAGAGGGGGCAAACCAGGTGGGCACAACCCACCTGGGCGCGCCAGGCCCCCCAGGCGCGTCCTGGTGGGTTATGCTCACCCAGGCTCATCTCTGGTGCCCATCTTCTAGTATATAAACCCTTTTGACCTAGAAAAAAATGAGGAGAAGACTTTCGGGACGGAGCGCCGCTGTCTCGAGGCGGAACTTGAGCAGGAGCACGTTTGCCCTCCGGCGGAGTGATTCCGCCGGGGGAACTTTCCACCTGGAGGGGGAAATCATCGTCATCATCATCACCAACACCCGGAGGGGGAAATCATCGTCATCATCATCACCAACAACTCTCCCATCTTGGGGAGGGTTATCTTCATCACACATCTTCAACAACACCATCTCATCTCAAACCCTAGTTCATCTCTTGTGTTCAATCTTGTTACCGGAACTATAGATTGGTGCTTGTGGGTGACTAGTAGTGTTGATTACATCTTGTAGTTGACTACTATATGGTTTATTTGGTGGAAGATTATATGTTCAGTGCTATTTAATACTCCTCTGATCTTGAGCATGTTCATCATTTGTGAGTAGTTACCTTTGTTCTTGAGGACACGGGAGAAATCATGTTGCAAGTAATCATGTGAATTTGATATGTGTTCGATATTTTGATAGTATGTATGTTGTGATTCCCTTAGTGGTCTCATGTGAACGTTGACTACATGACACTTCACCATGTTTGGGCCTAAGGGAATGCATAGTGGAGTAGTAATTAGATAGTGGGTTGCGGGAGTGACAGAAGCTTAAACCCCAGTTTATGCGCTATTCCGTAAGGGACCGATTGGATCCAAAAGTTTGATGCTATGGTTAGAATTTATTCTTAATACTTTTCTCATAATTGCGGATGCTTGCAGGAGGGTTAATCATAAGTAGGAGGTTTGTTCAAGTAAGAACAACACCTAAGTACCGATCCACCCACATATCAAATTATCAAAGTAGGGAACACAAATTGAACCAACATGATGAAAGTGACTAGATGAAATTCTCGTGTACCCTCAAGAACGCTTTGCTTATTATAAGAGACCATCTTGGCCTGTCCTTTGCCTCAAAAGGATTGGGCTATCTTGCTGCACTTTTTCTACTACTATCGTTACTTGCTCGTTACAAAATTACCTTGCTATCAAACTACTCTGCTACTTACAATTTTAGCACTTGCAGATATTACCTTACTGAAAAACACTTGTCATTTCCTTCTGCTCCTCGCTGGGTTCGGCACTCTTACTTATCAAAAAGAGCTACAATTGATCCCCTATACTTGTGGGGTCATCAAAACTGCTAGCTAATCCTTATGTAGGAGATGAAGAATACATCCTGGTATGCAGTTACTCTATGTGAAAGAAATTTGTGGATTGTTTAAGCTTGCAGGTTTATCCAAGGATGGAGTAAAGAAGAAGGTTTTCCATTTATCTTTGGAGGGAAAGGCATCTACATGGTATAGTCTATGCGATGATATTAAAATGTGGGTTTGGAACCAATTCAAATTGGAATTTCATCAGAAGTTTTATCCTATGCATTTGTTTCATCATGATCAGAATTATATGTATAATTTTTGGCCTCGTGAAGGATAAAGTATCGCTCAAGGTTGGGGGAGGCTTAAGTACACGATGTACACATCCCCCAGTCATGAGCTCTCAAGAGAAATTATTCTAAAAAAAAATTATGCTCAGCTTTCTCATAATGATCAATCCATACTCGATTCTTATTCTACTTTCTATGAAGAAAACTATTGAATTCAAGAAAACTATTGAATTCAAATGGGGTCTACTGGAAAGAATTAAATGCAACTCTGAGGTTGGGAACTTGACAAAGATAAAGAGTCAGGTATAAAACTTTAGTTTGATTGTGTCAAATCTTTTGTCGAAACTGATGGTTTTCATAAGTTTAGTACTAAATACGGACTTGAATATGAGATAGTAGCTTCCTTTTGTGAATCATTTGCTACTCGTGTTGATATCCCTAAGGAGAAGTGGCTTAAATATCATCCCCCTATTGAAGAAAATACTGAGGAAACCATTATAGTTAAAGATGAAACTATCATTTACCATGTTGATCCAGTTGTGTCTACTGCTTACATTGAGAAAACTCCTTTCCCTGTTTGGATTAAGGAGCATGCTAAAGTTTCAACTGTGGTTAATAAAAGTAATATTAGAACACCTAGACCCTCTGAACGAATTAAAGTCGAACCTAATATTGCTATGGTTAAAGATATTTTGGTTGATAATATCGATGGGCCTGTTATTTAATTCTGTGATGAAGCCACTATAATTGCTCAGCCTGATACTAAAGATAAGAACAAACATGTTATTGGCATGCATGTTGTTTCTGTTAAAATAGGATATTATTGTTACCATGGTTTATGTGACTTGGGTGCTAGTGTTAGTGCTATTCCTTTTACCTTATATCAAGAGATTATGAATGATACTACACTTGCTGAGATAGAGGATGTTGATGTTACTATTAAGCTCGCAAATAGAGATACTATTTCACCACTTGGGATTGTTAGAGATGTTGAAGTATTGTGTGGTAAGATCAAGTACCCTATTGATTTTATAGTTCTTGGTTCTCCATAAGATGTTTTTGTCCCATTATATTCGGTAGACCTTTCCTGAATACAGTTAATGCTAAGACTGATTGCAATAAGGAAACATTCAATGTTGATTTTGGTGATGTATCTCATGGGTTTAATTTCTCTAAATTTCATAGACAACCTCATGATAAATAATTGCCTAGTAAATATGAAATTATTGGTCTTGCTTCTATTGTCGTACCTTCTACTGATCCTTTAGAACAATATCTGCTAGACCTTGAAAACGATATGCATATGAATGAAAGAAATGAAATAGATGAGATATTCTTTAATCAAGAACCTATCCTTAAACATAATTTTCCTGTTGAAACTCTTGGAGGTCCTCCTCCACCAAGGGGGATCCTATGTTTGAACTTAAGAAATTACCTGATACATTGAAATATGCTTATCTTGACGAAAAGAAGATATATCATATTATTATCAATGCTAACCTTTTAGAGCATGAAGAAAAGAGATTACTTAAAACTATGAGGAAGCATCATGCTGCTATTGGATATGCTCTTGATGATCTTAAGGTCATTAGTCCTACTCTATGTCAGCACAACATTAATATGGAACCTGATGCTAAGCCGGTCGTTGATCATCAGCGATGGTTGAATCCTAAAATGAAGGATGTGGTAAGAACTGAAACATTAAAGCTTCTGGAAGCAGGTATAATTTAATCTCATACATGACAGTAGATGGGTAAGTCCCTGATGGGTGCTAGAGCTATGTCGGTTTTTCCCCAAAGAGGAAGGGATGATGCAGTATAGCAGCGGTAGGTACTTCCCTCAGTAATGAGACCAAGGTTATTGAACCAGTAGGAGAACCAAGCAACACAAGTAAACAGTACCTGCACACAACTAACAATTACTCGCAACCCGACGTGTAAAAGGGGTTATCAATCCCTTTCGGGTAATGGACATGAGAGAGATATAAATATTGATAGATCAAACGCCAAATAAGATAAATTGCAGCAAGGTATTTTTGGTTTTTTGGTTTAATAGATCTAAAAATAAAAGCAAAGGAAAAATAGATTGCAAAGGCAAATAATATTGTAAGAGACCCGGGGGCCGTAGATTTCACTGGTGGCTTCTCTCGAGAAAAATAACAAACGGTGGGAAAACAATTACTATTGGGAAATTGATATAACTTCAAATAATCATGACGATATCCACGCAATGATCATTATATATGAAGGAAATATGCCCCAGAGGCAATAATAAAGTTGTTATTTATATTTCCTTGTATATCATGATAAATGTCTTTTATTCATGCTAGAATTGTATTAATCGGAAACTTGATACATGTGTGAATAAATAGACAAAACGGAGTGTCCCTAGTATGCCTCTACTAGACTAGCTCGTTGATCAGAGATGGTTATGTTTCCTAACCATAGACACGTGTTGTCATTTGATCAACGGGATCACATGATTAGGAGAATGATGTGATGGACAAGACCCATCTGTTAGCTTAGCACTATGATCGTTTAGTTTTACTGCTATTGCTTTCTTCATGACTTATACATGTTCCTCTGACTATGAGATTATGCAACTCCCAAATACCGGAGGAACACCTTGTGTGATATCAAACGTCACAAAATAACTGGGTGATTATAAAGATAATCTACAGGTGTTTCCGAAAGTGTTTGTGGTGTTGGCATAGATCAAGATTAGAATTTGTCACTCTGGGCCCTCTCGGCAATACACATCATAATAAGCCTTGCAAGCAAAAATGACTAATGAGTTAGTCACCAGATGATGTATTATAGAACGAGTAAAGGGACTTGCTGGTAACGAGATTGAACTAGGTATGATGATACCGACGATCAAATCTTGGGCAAGTAACATACCGATGACAAAGGGAACAATGTATGTTGTTATGTGGTTTGACCAGTAAAGATCTTTGAAGAATATGTAGGAGCCAATATGAGCATGCAGGTTCTGCTATTTGTTATTGACCGGAGATGTGTCTCAGTCATTTCTACATAGTTCTCGAACCCGTAGGGTTCGCACACTTAACGTTCGATGACGATCGGTATTATGAGTTTATGTGATTTGATGTACTGAAGGTAGTTTGAAGTCCCAAATGAGATCACATACATGACGAGGAGTCTCGGAATGGTCGAGACACAAAGAATGATGTATTGGACGACGTTATTCGGACACCGGATGAGTTCCGGGGGTCACCGCATAAATATCTGAGTGTCGGGGGGTTGTCAGAACCCCCGGGGGAACTAATGGGCCAACATGGGCCTTGTGATAGAGAGAGAGGAGGGGCCTCTAGGGCTGCCCCCCCATGAGGAGTCCGAATTGGACTAGGAGGGGGTGGCGCCCCCTCTCTTTCCCTCTCCCTGTCTCCCTCTTCTTCCTTCCCCCTCTCTTCCCTTGTTGGAAACCTACTAGGAATAGGATTCCTGTTCCTAGTAGGAATCCTACATGGGGCGTGCCCTATAGGGGCTGGCCGGCCTCTCCCCTTGTTCCTTTATATACGGGGGCAGGGGCACCCAAAGACACACAAGTTGACAATTGTTTTAGCCGTGTGCGGTGCCCTCCTCCAAAGTTACACACCCCGGTCATATTGTCACAGTGCTTAGGCGAAGCCCTACGTCGGTAACTTCATCAACACCGTCACCACGCCGTCGTGCTGAGAAAACACTCCCTCGGCCTCAACTGGATCAAGAGTTCGAGGGACGTCACCGAGCTGAACGTGTGCAGATCGCGAAGGTGCCATGCGTTCGGCACTTGATCGGCTGGATCACAAAGACGTTCGACTACATCAACCGCGTTACTAAACGCTTCCGCTTTCAGTCTATGAGGGTACATGGACACGCTTGCCCCGCTCGTTGCTATGCTTCTCCTAGATAGATCTTGCATGGTTAGGGCTGGAATTCGTGCCGAGTCGAGCCAGCTTGGCTTGACTCGCTAGAGCTCGTTTCGCTAACGAGCTAGCTCGACTCGACTCGTTACTATAACGAGCTCAAACCCAAGATTGGCTCGACTCGTATAACTCGCGAGCTGGCTCGTTTAGCTTGTTAAGCTCATTAAATATATGGACATAAAACCCTCAAATATAATAAAAATGATTATGTATATATTAAACATATAACCCTCGCAAAAAACATGTACATAACTAAACAATTGTAATTTCCTTGCAACGCGTGAGTCTCTTAGGCGGCTGGGCCTTCAATGGCTGGGCCTTGTATTGTCCGCCTGGGACACAGGGTGCTGAGTGGCGGATTTTTTTTTTGAATTGGGAGTGGCTGATCTTTGTACCGATCCTAACGAGTTACACGAGTACTCGTGAGATTGGCTCGTTTAACTTGGTCTCTAAATGATCTTAAACTAAACCTCGGCTCGACTCGTTATTCTTCGAGTTCGAGTCGATTCGAGCCGAGTCACGAGCTACTCGTTTAGCTCGCGAGCTTCGAGCTTTTTTTCCAGCCCTATGCATGGTCATAGGATTTTTTTTTGAAATACTACGTTCCCCAACAGTGGTATCATGAGCCAGATCTATGCGTAGATGATATGCACGAGTAGAACACAATGAATTGTGGGCGATAATAGTCATACTTCTTACTAGCATGTCATACTTTGATTTGGGGGTATTGTTGGATGAAGCGGCCCAGACCGACATTACATGACCGCGATCATGAGACTGGTTCTACCGTCGTGCTTCGCACAAAGGTGGCTAGTGGGTATCTATTTCTCCAACTTTAGTTGAATCGAGTGTGACTACGCCCGGTCCTTGTGAAGGTTAAAACAACACACTTGTCGAAAAATCGTTGTGGTTTTGATGCGTAGGTAAGAACGGTTCTTGCTAAGCCCGTAGCAGCCACGTAAAACTTGCAACAACAAAGTAGAGGACGTCTAACTTGTTTTTGCAGGGCATGTTGTGATGTGATATGGTCAAGACGTGATGAGTTATACATTATTGTATGAGATGATCATGTTTTGTAAATTATCGGCAACCGGTAAGAGCCTTATGGTTGTCCCTTTATTGTATGAATTGCAAAAGCCATGTAATTGCTTTATTTTATCACTATGAGTTAGCGATAGTAGTAGTAGAAATAGTTGGCGAGAAGACCACGACGCTACGATGAAGATCATGGTGTCAAGACGGTGACGATGGAGATCATGACGAAGCTTTGGAGATGGAGATCGAAAGCACAAGATGATGATGGCCATATCATCTCACATTTTTGATTGCATGTGATGTTTATCTTATTATGCTTCTTATTTTGCTTAGTACGACGGTAGCATTATAAGATGATCCCTTACAAAATTTCAAGGTACAAGTGTTCTCCCTGAGTATGCACCGTTGTGACAGTTCATCGTACCGAGACACCACGTGATGATCGGGTGTGATAAGCTCTACATTCAAATACAACGGTTGTAAGACAGTTTTGCACATGCAGAATACTCGGGTTAAACTTGACGAGCCTAGCATGTGCAGACATGGCCTTGGAACACTGGAGACCGAAACGTCGAGCATGAATCATATAGTAGATATGATCAACATAAGATGTTCACCATTGAAAACTACATCTCATGTGATGATCAGACATGGTTTAGTTGATTTGGATCATGTGATCATTTAGATGACTAGAAGGATGTCTATCTAAGTGGGAGTTCTTTAGTAATATGATTAATTGAACTTTAATTTATCATGAACTTAGTCGTGATTGTTTTTGCATATCTATGTTGTTGTAGATCAATGGCCCGTGCTACCTTTCCCTTGAATTTTAATGCGTTCCTAAAGAAATCTAAGTTGAAAGATGATGGTAGCAACTACATGGACTCGGTCCGTAACTTGAGGATTATCCTCATTGTTGCACAGAAGAATTATGTCCTTGAAGCACCGCTAGGTGACGGCTGTTGGAAATATGCCCTAGAGGCAATAATAAAATGGTTATTATTATATTTCCTTGTTCATGATAATTGTCTATTATTCATGCTTGAATTGTATTATCTGAAAACAGTGATACATGTGTGAATACATAGACCACAACGTGTCCCTGGTAAACCTCTAGTTACTAGCTCGTTGATCAACATATGGTTACAGTTTCCTGACCATGGACATTGGACGTCATTGATAACTAGATCACATCATTAGGAGAATTATGTGATGGACAAGACACAATCCTAAGCCTAGCACAAGATCGTGTAGTTCATAATGCTAAAGCTTTTCCAATGTCAAGTATCTTTTCCTTAGACCATGAGGTTGTGCAACTCCCGGATACCGTAGGAATACTTTGGGTGTGCCAAACGTCACAACGTAACTGGGTGGCTATAAAGGTACACGATGGGTATCTCCGAAAGTATCTGTTGGGTTGGCACGAACCGAGACTGGGATTTGTCACTCCGTGTGACGGAGAGGTATCTCTGGGCCCACTTGGTAAGACATCATCATAATGAGCTCAATGTGACTAAGGTGTTGGTCATGGGATGATGTATTACGGAACGAGTAAAGAGACTTGCCATGAAGAGATTGAACAAGGTATCGGTATACCGACGATCGAATCTCGGGCAAGTACTATACCGATAGACAAAGGGAATCGTATACGGGATTGATTGAATCCTTGACATCGTGGTTCATCCGATGAGATCATCGAGGAGCATGTGGGAGCCAACATGGGTATCCAGATCCCTCTATTGGTTATCGACCGGAGAGTCATCTCGGTCATGTCTACGTGTCTCCCGAACCCGTAGGGTCTACACACTTAAGGTTCGATGACGCTAGGGTTGTAGAGATATAAGTATGCGGTAACCCGAAAGTTGTTCGGAGTCCCGGATAAGATCCCGGACGTCACGAGGATTTCCGGAATGGTCCGGAGGTAAAGATTTATATATAGGAAGTCCAGTTTCGGCAATCGGGAGAGTTTCGGCGGTCATCGGTATTGTACCGGGACCACCAGAAGGGTCCCGGGGATCCACCGGGTGGGGCCACCTATCCCGGAGGGCCCCATGGGCTGAAAGGGGAAGGGAACCAGCCCATAGTGGGCTGGTGCGCCCCCCTTGGGCCTCCCCCTGCGCCTAGGGTTGGAAACCCTTGGGGTAGGGGGCACCCCACCTGCTTGGGGGGCAAGTCCCCCCCTTTGGCCGCCCCCCCTAGGAGATTGGATCTCCTAGGGCCGGCGCCCCCCAGGGCCCCTATATATAGTGGGGGGGGAGGGAGGGCAGCCGCACCCATGCCCTGGTGCCTCCCTTTCCCTCCCGTGACACCCCTTCCTCCTCAAGTGGTGCTTGGCGAAGCCCTGCTGGAATACCGCTGCATCCACCACCACGCCGTCGTGCTGCTGGATCTCCATCAACCTCTCCTCCCCCCTTGCTGGATCAAGAAGGAGGAGACGTCGCTGCTCCGTACCTGTTTTGAACGTGGAGGTGCCGTCCGTTCGGCGCTAGGACCATCGGTGATTTGGATCACGACGAGTACGACTCCATGATCCACGTTCTCTTGAACGCTTCCGCTCGCGATCTACAAGGGTATGTAGATGCACTCCCCTCTCCCTCGTTGCTAGATGACTCCATAGATTGATCTTGGTGAAGCGTAGAATTTTTTTGATTTCTGCTACGTTCCCCAATAGTGGCATCATGAGCTAGGTCTATGCGTAGTATCTTGCATGAGTAGAACACAAAGCAGTTGTGGGCGTAGATTTGTTCAATTCTCTTGCCGCTACTAGTCTTATCTTGATTCGGCGGCATCGTGGGATGAAGCGGCACGGACCGACCTTACACGTACGCTTACGTGAGACAGGTTCCACCGACTGACATGCACTAGTTGCATAAGGTGGCTAGCGGGTGACAGTCTCTCCCACTTTAGTCGGATCGGATTCGATGAAAAGGGTCCTTATGAAGGGTAAATAGAAATTGGCATACCATGTTGTGGTTTTGACGTAGGTAAGAAACGTTCTTGCTATAAACCTATAGAAGCCACGTAAAAACTTGCAACAACAATTAGAGGACGTCTAACTTGTTCTTGCAGCATGTGCCATGTGATGTGATATGACCAAAAGAATGTGATGAATGATATATGTGATGTATGAGATTGATCATGTTCATGTAATAGGAATCACGACTTGCATGTCGATGAGTATGACAACCGGCAGGAGCCATAGGAGTTGTCCTTGTTTTATTGTATGACATGCGTGTCACTGAATAAACGTCATGTAATTACTTTACTTTATCGCTAACCGTTAGCCATAGTAGTAGAAGTAATGTTTGGCGAGACAACTTCATGAAGACACGATGATGGAGATCATGATGATGGAGATCATGGTGTCATCCCGGTGACAAAGATGATCATGGAGCCCCGAAGATGAAGATCAAAGGAGCAAAATGATATTGGCCATATCATGTCACTATTTGATTGCATGTGATGTTTATCATGTTTTACATCTTATTTTCTTGGAACGACGGTAGTAAATAAGATGATCTCTCACTTAAATTTCAAGAATTGTGTTCCCCCTAACCGTGCACCGTTGCTAAGGTTCGTTGTTCCGAAGCACCACGTGATGATCGGGTGTGATAGGCTCTAACGTTCGCATACAACGGGTGTAAGCCAGATTTAAACACGCAATACACTTAGGGTCCACTTGACGAGCCTAGCATGTACAGACATGGCCTCGGAACATGGAAGACCGAAAGGTCGAACATGAGTCGTATAGAAGATACGATCAACATAAAGATGTTCACCGTTGATGACTAGTCCGTCTCACGTGATGATCGGACACGACCTAGTTGATTCGGATCATGTATCACTTAGATGACTAGAGAGATGTCTATATGAGTGGGAGTTAATTAAATTGTTTAGATGAACTTAATTGTTATGAGGATAGTCTAAAATCTTTGCAATATGTCTTGTAGATCCAATGGCCCACGCTAATGTTGTCCTCAACTTCAACGCGTTCCTAGAGAAATCCAAGCTGAAAGACGATGGCAGCAACTATACGGATTGGGTCCGTAACTTGAGGATCATCCTCATAGCTGCCAAGAAAACATATGTCCTTGAAGCACCGCTAGGTGACGCTCCCGCCCCAGCGAACCAAGACGTTATGAACGCTTGGCAGTCGCGTTGTGATGATTACTCCCTGGTTCAGTGCGGCATGCTTTACAGCTTAGAATCGGGGCCCCAAAAGCGTTTTGAGCACCACGGGGCATATGAGATGTTCCAAGAGCTGAAAATGGTTTTCCAAGCTCATGCAAGAGTCGAGAGATATGACGTCTCCGACACATTCTACAGTTGTAAGATGGAGGAGAATAGTTCTGTCAGCGCGCACATACTCAAATTGTCTGGGTTGCACAATCGCTTGTCTTAGTTGGGAATTAATCTCCCAGATGAATCAGTCGTTGACAGAATCCTCCAGTCGCTCCCACCTAGCTACAAGAGCTTCGTGATGAACTTCAATATGCAAGGGATGGAGAAGTCCATTCCTGAGGTGTATTCAATGCTGAAATTAGCGGAGGTGGAGATCAAGAAAGAACATCAAGTGTTGATGGTGAATAAAACCACTAAGTTCAAGAAAGGCAAGGGTAAGAAGAACTTCAAGAAGGACGACAAAGGAGTTGACGCGCCCGGTAAGCCAGTCACCGGGAAGAAGCCAAAGAATGGACCCAAGCCTGAGACTGAGTGCTTTTATTGCAAGGGAACGGGTCACTGGAAGCAGAACTGCCCCAAATACTTAGCAGATAAGAAGGCCGGCAACGTCAAAGGTATATGTGATATACATGTTATTGATGTGTACCTTACCAACGCTCGTAGTAGCTCCTGGGTATTTGATACCGGTGTAGTTGCTCACATTTGTAACTCAAAGCAGGAGCTGCGAAATAAGCGGAGACTGGCGAAGGACAAGGTGACGATGCGCGTTGGGAATGGTTCCAAGGTCGATGTGATCGCCGTCGGCACGCTACCTCTACATCTACCATCGGGATTAGTTTTAAACCTCAATAATTGTTATTTAGTACCAGCTTTGAGCATAAACATTGTATCTGGATCTCGTTTAATGTGAGATGGCTACTCATTTAAATCCGAGAATAATGGTTGTTCTATTTATATGAGAGAAATGTTTTATGGTCATGCCCTGCTGGTCAATGGTTTATTCTTAATGAATCTCGAACGTGATGTTACACATATTCATAGTGTGAATGCCAAAAGATGTAAGGTTGATAATGATAGTCCCACATACTTGTGGCATTGCCGCCTTGGTCATATTGGTGTCAAACGTATGAAGAAGCTCCATGCAGATGGACTTTTGGAGTATCTTGATTATGAATCATTTGACACGTGCGAACCATGCCTCTTGGGCAAGATGACCAAGACTCCGTTCTCCGGAACAATGGAGCGAGCAACCAACTTGTTGGAAATCATACATACCAATGTGCGCGGTCCGATGAGTGTTGAAGCTCACGGAGGCTATCGTTATGTTCTCACCCTCACAGACGACTTAAGTAGATATGGGTATGTCTACTTGATGAAACACAAGTCTGAGACCTTTGAAAAGTTCAAGGAATTTCAGAATGAGGTTGAGAATCAACGTGACAGAAAAATAAAGTTCTTACGATCCGATCATGGAGGAGAATATTTAAGTCACAAATTTGGCACGCACCTAAGGAACTGTGGAATTGTTTCACAATTGACACCGCCTGGAACACCTCAGCGTAATGGTGTGTCCGAACATCGTAATCATACGCTGTTGGACATGGTGCGATCTATGATGTCTCTTACCGACTTACTGCTATCATTTTGGGTTATGCTTTAGAGACTGCCGCATTCACTTTAAATAGGGCACCGTCTAAATCCGTTGAGACGACACCGTATGAACTTTGGTTAGGCAAGAAACCTAAGTTGTCGTTTCTAAAAGTTTGGGGATGCGATGCTTATGTCAAGAAACTTCAACCTGAAAAGCTCGAACCCAAATCGGAAATATGCGTCTTCATAGGATACCCTAAGGAAACTATTGGGTACACCTTCTACCTCAGATCCGAAGGAAAGGTATTCATTGCCAAGAATGGATCCTTTCTGGAGAAAGAGTTTCTCTCGAAAGAAGTGAGTGGGAGGAAAGTGGAACTTGATGAGGTGACAGTCACCCCTTCCGAACCGGAAAGTAGCGCAGCGCAGGAAGATGTTCCTGTGGTACCTGCACCGACTAGGGAGGAAGTTTATGATAATGATCATGAAGCTCCAGATCAAGTTATTGCTGAACTTCGTAGGTCCACAAGGACACGTTCCGCACCAGAGTGGTACGGCAACCCTGTCATGGAAATCATGTTGTTGGACAACGGTGAACCTTCGAACTATGAAGAAGCGATGGCGGGCCCGGATTCCAACAAATGGCTTGAAGCCATGAAATCCGAGATAGGATCCATGTATGAAAACAAAGTATGGACTTTGGTGGACTTGCCCGATGATCGGCACGCCATAAAAAATAAATGGATCTTTAAGAAGAAGACTGACGCAGATGGTAATGTGACCATCTATAAGGCTCGACTTGTCGCTAAAGGTTATCGACAAGTTCAAGGGATTGACTACGATGAGACTTTCTCTCCCGTAGCGATGCTGAAGTCCGTCCGAATCATGTTAGCAATTGCCGCATTCTATGATTATGAGATATGGCAAATGGACGTCAAAACGGCATTCCTTAATGGCTTCCTCAAGGAAGAACTGCATATGATGCAGCCGGAAGGATTTTTCGATCCTGAGAATGCGAACAAGGTATGCAAGCTCCATCGCTCAATCTATAAGCTGGTGCAAGCATCTCGGAGTTGGAACATTCGCTTTGATGAGGTGATCAAAGCATTTGGGTTTATACAGACTTGGGGAGAAGCCTGTATTTACAAGAAAGTGAGCGGGAGCTCTGTAGCATTTCTCATATTATATGTGGATGATATATTGGTGATGGGAAATGATGTAGAACTCTTGGAGAGCATAAAGGCCTACTTGAATAAGTGTTTTTCAATGAAGGACCTTGGAGAAGCTGCTTACGTATTAGGCATCAAGATCTATAGAGATAGATCGAGACGCCTCATTGGTCTTTCACAAAGCACATACCTTGATAAGATATTGAAGAAGTTCAATATGGATCAGTCCAAGAAAGGGTTCTTGCCTGTATTGCAAGGTATGAGATTGAGCACGGCTCAATCCCCGACCACGGCAAAAGATAGAGAAAAGATGAGTGTCATCACCTATGCCTCAACCATACGTTCTATTATGTATGCCATGCTGTGTACCAAACCTGATGTGAACCTTGCCATAAGTTTGGTGGGGAGGTACCAAAGTGATCCCGGTATGGAACACTGGACAGCGATCAAGAACATCCTGAAGTACCAGAAAAGGAATAAGGATATGTTTCTCATTTATGGAGGTGACGAAGAGCTCGTCGTAAAGGGTTACGTCGATGCTAGCTTCGACACGGATCTGTATGACTCCAAGTCACAAACCGGATACGTGTATATTTTGAATGGTGTGGCAGTCAGCTGGTGCAGTTGCAAGCAAAGTGTCGTGGCGCATTCTAGATGTGAAGCGGAGTACATAGCTGCTTGCGAAGCAGCGCAGGAAGGAGTCTGGATGAAGGAGTTCATCACCGACCTAGGAGTTATTCCAAGCGCGTCGGGCCCGATGACTCTCTTCTGTGACAACACTGGAGCTATTGCCATTGCCAAGGAGCCCAGGTTTCACAAGAAGACCAAGCACATCAAGCGCCGTTTCAACTCCATCTGGAATTATATTCAAGATGGAGACATAGATATTTGTAAAGTGCATACGGATCTGAATGTCACAGATCCGTTGACTAAACCTCTTCCACGAGCAAAACATGATCAACACCAGAACCCTATGGGTGTTCGATTCATCACAATGTAACTAGATTATTGACTCTAGTGCAAGTGGGAGACTGTTGGAAATATGCCCTAGAGGCAATAATAAAATGGTTATTATTATATTTCCTTGTTCATTATAATTGTCTGTTATTCATGCTTGAATTGTATTATCCGGAAACAGTGATACATGTGTGAATACATAGACCACAACGTGTCCCTGGTAAACCTCTAGTTACTAGCTCGTTGATCAACAGATGGTTATGGTTTCCTGACCATGGACATTGGATGTCATTGATAACGAGATCACATCATTAGGAGAATGATGTGATGGACAAGACCCAATCCTAAGCCTAGCACAAGATCGTGTAGTTCGTAATGCTAAAGCTTTTCCAACGTCAAGTATCTTTTCCTTTGGGTGTGCCAAACGTCACAACGTAACTGGGTGCCTATAAAGGTACACAACGGGTATCTCCGAAAGTATCTGCTGGGTTGGCACGAACCGAGACTGGGATTTGTCACTCCGTGTGACGGAGAGGTATCTCTGGGCCCACTCGGTAAGACATCATCATAATGAGCTCAATGTGACTAATGTGTTGGTCATGGGATGATGTATTACAGAACGAGAAAAGAGACTTGCCATGACGAGATTGAACAAGGTATCGGTATACCGACGATCGAATCTCGGGCAAGTACTATACCGACAGACAAAGGGAATCGTATACGGGATTGATTGAATCCTTGACATCGTGGTTCATCCGATGAGATCATCGAGGAGCATGTGGGAGCCAACATGGGTATCCAGATCCCGCTATTGGTTATTGACCGGAGAGTTGTCTCGGTCATGTCTACGTGTCTCCCAAACCCATAGGGTCTACACACTTAAGGTTCGGTGACGCTAGGGTTGTAGAGATATAAGTATGTGGTAGCCCGAAAGTTGTTCGGAGTCCCGGATAAGATCCCGGACGTCATGAGGAGTTCCGGAATGGTCCGGAGGTAAAGATTTATATATAGGAAGTCCAGTTTCGGCCATCGGGAGAGTTTCGGGGGTCACCAGTATTGTACCGGGACCACCAAAAGGGTCCCGGGGATCCACCGGGTGGGGCCACCTATCCCAGAGGGCCCCATGGGCTGAAAGGGGAAGGGAACCAGCCCATAGTGGGCTGGTGCGCCCCCCTGGGGCCTCCCCCTGCGCCTAGGGTTGGAAACCCTAGGGGTGGGGGGCGCCCCACCTGCTTGGGGGGCAAGTCCCCCCCCCTTTGGCCGCCGCCCCCCTAGGTGATTGGATCTCCTAGGGCCGGCGCCCCCCAAGGCCCCTATATATAGTGGGGGGAGGGAGGGCAGCCGCACCCATGCCCTGGCGCCTCCCTCTCCCTCCCGTGATACCCCTTCCTCCTCTAGTGCTGCTTGGCGAAGCCCTGCTGGAATACCGCTGCATCCACCACCACGCCATCGTGCTGCTGGATCTCCATCAATCTCTCCTCCCCCCTTGCTAGATCAAGAAGGAGGAGACGTCGCTTCTCCGTACGTGTGTTGAACGCGGAGGTGCCGTCCGTTCGGCGCTAGGATCATCAGTGATTTGGATCACGACGAGTACGACTCCATCATCCATGTTCTCTTGAACGCTTCCGCTCGCGATCTACAAGGGTATGTAGATGCACTCCCCTCTCCCTCGTTGCTAGATGACTCCATAGATTGATCTTGGTGAAGCGTAGATTTTTTTTGATTTCTGCTACGTTCCCCAACACCATCCTGCTGCAGGAGCAACTCCTGACGTTTTGAATGTCTGGCAATCTCGTTCTGATGACTACTTGATAGTTCAGTGTGCCATGCTTTACGACTTAGAATCGGGACTTCAAAGAAGTTTTGAACGGCATGGAGCATATGAGATATTCCAAGAGTTGTAGTTGATATTTCAAGCAAATTCCCGAATTGAGAGATATGAAGTCTCCAATAAGTTCTATAGCTGCAAGATGGAGGAGAACAGTTCTATCAGTGAACACTTACTCAGAATGTCTGTGTACTACAATCACATGACTCAACATGGATGTGATGGCTTCTCGCCCCTCGTTGGTTACCCCAAGTGGAAGGTTTGAGATGCAGTGTAGCGGAAGTTTTCCCTTGGCAAAGATACCAAGAATCGATTTCCCTGAGACTCCCAGTTTCAACAAGAAGGTGTCAACTGCTAACGGCGCCAGATATTAGCAATCAACGTGGACCTGCACACAGATACAAATAACTTTGCTCCCAACGAGTACAGAGAGGTTGTCAATCCCTCCGGCCTTGTCGTTTACAAAGGATCAAACACAAGTGATAATAGTGATAGGTATTGCTGCAAATAGTAAGTAAAAGCGGAAAGTAAATAGCGGATGTGATCAATGATGGTAATATGGACCGGAGTCTCATGATGTTCACTAGTGATGTCTCTCTCCCAAAAGACGATAAAACAGCTATGTGAGGTAAACGAATTACAGCTGGGCAATTGACAGGACCATGTGCACAAACCAATGCTGACTAAGTTGCAAGAAAGGTAGAGGTTCAAAGCATGGGCGGTACGCCAAGGCAAGTAGACCGAAATCCATCTGCATCTACTACTAATCATCCACCTTGAGATATCTATCCAGAACATCTCGCTGGTATTAAGTTGCGAGTCCCACCCATAGTGTAAACTCAAAGCAACAGACAACTGCATTAAAAGAACTTTGCGTAAAGTAAACAGTCCTTGTACCCGCGGGCACAAGCACCGTTGTTTTCCCCCTTGTGGCAACAGCACATCCCCTAGACTCATGTTTCTGTCACTCAAACTAGTCATCGAGGGGCATGAACCCACAATCGAGCATAACGTTCCCTCTTGGAGTCACTACCTACTACTTGGCCAAAGCAATAAATAACAACGGAGAACATGCAAGAATTACTTACGAACATAAATATAAAAGAGGTGAATAAAATATATTACTCAAACACAATCTGAACATAATCTCACAATCCATCGGATCCCAGCAAACTCATCATAGCAACAGCATAAGGATTACATATGTGTCTCGATCATGTAGGGCAGCTCACGAGGACTAATTAGTGAAGCACAAGAACGGGAGGAGAACATCACATAGCTACTGGTCATGGACCCATGGTCCAAGGGAGACTACTCACAACTCATCCAGGAGGCGTCCATGGTGGTGGAGAAGCTCCCGGTGGTGATCCTCCCCTCCGGCAGGGTGCCGGGAAGGGTTCTCCTGGTGCTCCCGATCTTGGAAGCGCGGCGGCGGCGGAACAGAGATGAGATCGCGAAAAAGGGTTCCCGTCTCGAGGGTTTCGGGACACGATATAAATATATGCCAAAGGGGGGCATCAGCGGAGGCCTGGGGGGCCCAGGCGCCCCCCGGCGCGGCCAGGAGGGGGGCCGCGCCACCAGGGTGCCTGGAGCCCTGGTGGCCCCCCTCCGGCCGTACTTCTGGTGTCGGGAAGCTTCTGGAACGCTGATTTTTTATATAATTATTCCGGGATTTTTCTGGCAGTTCTCGTAATGGGAAAACCTGAAATACAAAAACAGCCGAAAACAGAAACTGGCACTGGGGTGCACTGAGTTAATAGGTTAGTCCAAATATGATCAAAAGTGTATGGAAGTGTATAAATAGCATAGCAATATCACACAAAAGAGGCATGGAGCAAGCAGAAATTATAGATACGTTTTGGACGTATCAACATCCCCAATCTTAATTCCTGCTCGTCCTCGAGTAGGTAAATGATAACAAGAATAATTTATGTGGTGACATGCTATTAACCATATAGGACTTTTTCATAGTCACATGACAAAAGCTTACGGAGACAATGAATCTATAGTAATTAAGTTGCCTCATGAGAAAATCACAAAGAACTGAAAGTTTTACAATATCATACTGAAATATCAAATAGATTTGTAATGAGCATGGTGTGCAAATATGATAAAGTGATATCTCGCTTGCCCCTTTAGTGAAGCAAAACATAAATGCAGGGGCACCTCCAAGGTTTAAGTGATGACTAGATACAATGATTTCAAAATAAACGATATCACAATCATGCAAAAGACAATGCTACTTTGGGACAATGCACATTACACTCACAATGACAATCATGCTCTCAGTAGTTGGTGCTTTAAAAGAAGGTGGAGACTCTCGAACCGTGGCTTTTGTTGGCAAGGTTGAAAACCCGTAGTCGGAAACAAAGACAAAACATGTACCAGAGCTCTTGGTTTTAAAAGCAGAGGTAATAATTATATTTTTTTTAGATCATGCATGTTCCGTCAACGAATGCTAGCAGACAACTCAATCACTTCTTGAGATGGACAAGTTTCGAGGAACGGCTCCCGAATGAGGACGATCACATGCTCTTAATCTCCTTTGTTTATCACTGCCAAAGTTTTCTGATTTCTCATGAACAAAGCGTGAAGGAGGGTTTGTTTGTTATATTATTTTTGAGCCGGGCGCACTCAATGCCAGTTCCTTCTCGTATTATGGGTTTGCACATTATACATGCAATCCCGGGGTGAAGCTTGTCCAACTTAAAAAGATCATGAATTAACTACTACTTCCTCATGAACTTAAAACAGAGGCACAAAATAGGAATGCTTTTCTTTGAATAATTTCGAGATGGTACATGAAAGTCTTCGTTAGGAATGGCAGGTAAATACCATGTAGGAAGGTATGGTGGACTCATATGGCATAACTGGTTTAAAGGAATTTGGATGCACAAGCAGTCAGTCCGCTTAGTACAGGTGGAGGTTAGCAAAAGACTGGGAGCGACCAACTAAGAGAGCAATGACGGTCATAATCATGCAGAGCGACAAAGCAACATTCAATCAGGCATGGAAGTTATATCGCTACTCAGAAACAAAAGATCATCAAGGCTTGACAGACTTTCTTTACAGTCTTAAATATGCGTGAGCATACGCCAAGTCAATCAAAATAAATTCTTTGAAGGAAGATATTACTAAACCATACCACATCATAGGCAAACAAATCATGTTGGTACTCTAATAACACATTGGGAACCCCCCGGCTATTTGAGACTAACCATAAGAAAACATGAACTACTAAGCACCATTATGCACGTAGCATTTTTATCATAGACATATCAACCAATGCAACAGAAGCAAACTCTCTTAATAAGATAAGCATGATAACTAAAGAGAGTTCAAGCAACCAACTAAACAAAAGCTCTTTAAAAAGATAAGCATGAAAACTAAAAGCTAAGCATGATAGTAGCTATTGAAAGACAAAGAACACACACAACAAAGATAGACATGAAAATTCTATGTTATGTTCTAGGTTGAAGTGGAGCGTGTTTCTCTCCCACATAAAGAAAGCTGAGTTCCGACTCGTTATGAAAGCTAAAGAATACTAAAAAGGAAAAACTAAAAGCAAGACGCTCCAAGCATAGCACATAATGCATGAAGTGATAAAAATATAGCGGAACGAAGGACGAACTGATAATGTTGATGGAGAAGGGGATGCACGGGGGCATCCCCAAGCTCAGACGCTTGAGTCTCCTTGAATATTTCTTGGGGGTGCATGGGGGCATCCCCAAGCTTGAGCGTTTGACACTCCTGAATCTTTTTATCATCTTCCCTCGCACACTTGAAAACTCCCTTCATACATAACTCATCATAATCTGATTAGCGAGGTTAGTACCCATAATAAAATAATTGTTCCTTGCTGGAAATAAGGATATTCTAGAAGGTCTACTGTTTCTCAAGATTGCCAAAAGGTTTTTGCAAAGAAAAAGCAAGCTCTAGGTTTGCAAAATGAAGGAAAGGCAAAACAGGACAGAATCTGTGAAAAACAGAACAGCAGGTAGTAAATGATTTTTTCGGGGCACTTACGCAACTCTAATCAAAAAACTCAGAACAGACGCACGAAAGACAATTATATTGAGCATGCTGTCGAAACAATTCAGACCAAAAATATAATCTGGTGATTTTATACGAATTTTTCTATCCAAGGACAGAATCAGTTTCCTGGACAGCACGTCACAACTTTTGAACTTTCTTGCAATCAGAGGCTACACTTGGCACAAAATTGAAAAGTAAAGATACAATGATGATGCTACTGTAGTAACAACATCAAGACACAACAAAAGCAAAATAAAATTTATTCATTGGGCTGCCTCCCAAAAGCGCTTTCTTTTATGCCTTTAAGCTAGGCATAATGCATAGAGATCAAGTTGTATCAATTGAACCATCATCAAGATCATCAAAAAGCTCTTCAATAATACAACTAGTCTTAAGAGGACTTTCAAATAAAGGCCTCATAGAGATATTTCTAGGGAGAAGACCAAAAGGATAAAAGTCAAGGGAAGATTCATTTATAAATTCATCAAAGAGAGGTGTTTCTTCCAAAGTCTTTACAGTTTCAACCCCTTTGGCAATAGATGGATTACTTTTAGAACGGGGAGCCTTTGGAACGTGAATGAACTTAGGCTCCTTCTTTGTCGGAGTTTCTACCTTTTTGGGTTTGATTGAGGAGAAAGTAGTTCCTAGAGTATCAAAAATTTCCTCAATCTTGTCTATCCTAGAAGAGTCCAAGTCATGGGATTTGATGGTCTCCAAAGTTTTGAAAATTTTATGCATGGAGCTATCAAGCCTATTCAAATTCCCTTGGATCTTACGATCCAACTCGTTTATCATATTAATGCTTGGCAACTCTAGCTCTATCTTTTCAAGTTTTTTCATAATGTGAGCTAGGGTGATGTCCTCTTGAATGCTAACAACAGGGGTATTCCCAACAAGATTTTCAATAATACTAAGAGACTCCCAAACTGGGGCCTCTAGGAAATTCCCATTGATAGTAGTATCTAGAATAAACCTATTCCAAGAAGTAATTCCAACATAAAAATTTCTAAGCAGGATAGTAGTAGGTTGCTTCTTGGTGGCTCTTTTTTGAGAATCATTAATTCTATACCAAGCATCTTTCAAACTTTCCCCACCTCTTTGTTTAAAGGTGAGAACTTCTGCCTCGTCAAAGACAAAAGGACCCGACATAATGACAACTAAAGAATGAGATAACTATTTTTGTGATTTTTGATAAAAGACACTAATGCAAAAACTGAAAGGTAAACTAACAAGACTAAAAAGCAAAGGTAAAAGATAGCGTGCAACTCCCCTATCCTGAAGAGTGGAGTCCCCGGCAACGGCGCCAGAAAACTTTGCTTGATGGCTTCTCGCCCCTCGTTGGTTACCCCAAGTGGAAGGTTTGAGATGCAGTGTAGCGGAAGTTTTCCCTTGGCAAAGATACCAAGGATCGATTTCCCTGAGACTCCCAGTTTCAACAAGAAGGTGTCAACTGCTAACGGCGCCAGATATTAGCAATCAACGTGGACCTGCACACAGATACAAATAACTTTGCTCCCAACGAGTATAGAGAGGTTGTCAATCCCTCCGGCCTTGTCGTTTACAAAGGATCAAACACAAGTGATAATAGTGATAGGTATTGCTGCAAATAGTAAGTAAAAGCGGAAAGTAAATAGCGGATGTGATCAATGATGGTAATATGGACCGGAGTCCCATGATGTTCACTAGTGATGTCTCTCTCCCAAAAGACGATAAAATAGCTATGTGAGGTAAACGAATTACAGCTGGGCAATTGACAGGACCATGTGCGCAAACCAATGCTGACTAAGTTGCAAGAAAGGTAGAGGTTTAAAGCATGGGCGGTACGCCAAGGCAAGTAGACCGAAATCCATCTGCATCTAATACTAATCATCCACCTTGAGATATCTATCCAGAACATCTCGCTGGTATTAAGTTGCGAGTCCCACCCATAGTATAAACTCAAAGCAACAGACAACTGCATTAAAAGAACTTTGCGTAAAGTAAACAGTCCTTGCACCCGCGGGCACAAGCACCGTTGTTTCCCCCCCTTGTGGCAACAACACATCCCCTAGACTCATGTTTCTGTCACTCAAATTAGTCATCGAGGGGCATGAAACCACAATCGAGCTTAACGTTCCCTCTTGGAGTCACTACCTACTACTTGGCCAAAGCAATAAATAACAACGGAGAACATGCAAGAATTACTTACGAACATAAATATAAAAGAGGTGAATCAAATATATTACTCAAACACAATCTGAACATAATCTCACAATCCATCGGATCCCAGCAAACTCATCATAGCAACAGCATAAGGATTACATATGTGCCTCGATCATGTAGGGAAGCTCACGAGGACTAATTAGTGAAGCACAAGAACGGGAGGAGAACATCACATAGCTACTGGTCATGGACCCATGGTCCAAGGGAGACTACTCACAACTCATCCGGGAGGCGTCCATGGTGGTGGAGAAGCTCCCGGTAGTGATCCTCCCCTCTGGCAGGGTGCCGGGAAGGGTTCTCCTGGTGCTCCCGATCTTGGAAGCGCGGCGGCGGCGGAACAGAGATGAGATCGCGAAAAAGGGTTCCCATCTCGATGGTTTTGGGACACGATATAAATATATGCCAAAGGGGGGCATCAGCGGAGGCCTGGGGGGCCCAGGCGCCCCCTCCCCCGGCGCGGCCAGGAGGGGGGCCGCGCCACCAGGGCGCCTGGAGCCCTGGTGGCCCCCCTCCGGCCGTACTTCGGGTGCCGGGAAGCTTCTGGAACGCTGATTTTTTATATAATTTTTCCGGGATTTTTCTGGTAGTTCTCATAATGGGAAAACCTGAAATACAAAAACAGCCGAAAACAGAAACTGGCACTGGGGTGCACTGAGTTAATAGGTTAGTCCAAATATGATCAAAAGTGTATGGAAGTGTATAAATAACATAGCAATATCACCCAAAAGAGGCATGGAGCAAGCAGAAATTATAGATACGTTTTGGACGTATCAGGATGCAAACTTTATGAAGATAGTGTTATTGATAGAGTTCTTCAATCACTGCCACCAAGCTATAAAGGCTTCTTAATGAACTATAATATTCAAGGGATGTAGAAGACAATTCCCGAGCTCTTCGCTATGCTCAAAGCTGCAGAGGTAGAAATAAAAAAGGAGCATCAAGTGTTGATGGTTAACAAGACCACTAGTTTCAAGAAAGAGGGCAAGGGAAAGAAGGGGAACTTCAAGAAGAAAAGCAAGACAGTCTACTCCCGCGAAGGAACCCAAGTCTGGAGCCAAGCCTGAAACAGAGTGCTTCTACTGCAAAGGGACTGGACACTGGAAGCGGAACTGCCCCATGTATTTGGCGGATAAGAAGGATGGCAAAATGAACAAAGGTATATTTGATATACATGTTATTGATGTGTACCTTACTAATGCTCGTAGTAGCACCTAGGTATTTGATACTGGTTCGGTTGCTAATATTTGCAACTCAAACAGGGGCTACGGATTAAACGAAGATTAGCTAAGGACGAGGTGACAATGCGCGTGGGAAATGGTTCTAAAGTCGATGTGATCACCGTCGGCACACTACCTCTACATCTACCTTCGGGATTAATTTTAGACCTAAATAATTTTTATTTGGTGCCAGCATTGAGCATGAACATTATATATGGATCTTGTTTGTTGCGAGACGGTTATTCATTGAAGTCAGAGAATAATGGTTATTATATTTATATGAGTAATATCTTTTATGGTCACCCTTGATGAATGGTCTATTTCTGTTGAATCTCGATCGTAGTGAAACACATATTCATAATATTGAAGCCAAAAGATGCAAAGTTGATAATGATAGTGCAACTTATTTGTGGCACTACCCTAGGTGATATTGGTGTAAAGCGCATGAAGAAACTCAATAATGATGGACTTTTGGAATCACTTGATTATGAATCACTTGGTGCTTGCGAACCATGCCTCATGGGCAAGATGACTAAAACTCCGTTCTCCAGAACAATGGAGCGAGCAACTGACTTATTGGAAATCATACGTACTGATGTATGCGGACCAATGAGTGTTGAGGCTCGCAGCGGGTATCGTTATTTTCTGACCTTCACAGATGATTTGGGTAGATATGGGTATATCTACTTGCTGAAGCACAAGTTTGAAGCATTTGAAAAGTTCAAGGAATTTCAGAGTGAAGTAGAGAATCATCGTAACAAGAAAATAAAGTTTCTACGATCTGATCGCGGACGCGAATATTTGGGTTATGAGTTCGGTCTTCATTTGAAACAATGTGGAATAGTTTCACAACTCACGCCACCTGGAACACCACAGCGTAATGGTGTGTCCGAACATCATAGCCGTACTTTATTATATATGGTACGATCTATGATGTCTCTTACAGATTTACTACTATCGTTTTGGGGTTATGCTTTAGAGATAGCTGCATTCACATTAAATAGGGCACCATCAAAATCCATTGAGACGACGCCTTATAAACTGTGCTTTGGCAAGAAACCGAAGTTGTCATTTCTTAAAGTTTGGGGCTGCGATGCTTATGTGAAAAAGCTTCAACCTGATAAGCTCGAACCCAAGTTGGAGAAATGTGTCCTCATAGGATACCCAAAGGAAACTATTGGGTACACCTTCTATCACATATCCGAAGGCAAGATATTCGTTGCTAAGAACGGATCCTTTCTAGAGAAGGAGTTTCTCTCGAAAGAAGTGAGTGGGAGGAAAGTAGAACCTGATGAGGTAATTGTACCTTTTCCCGAATTGGAAAGTATTTCATAATGGAAACTAGTTCCAGTGATTCCTACACCAGTCAGTAAGGAAGCTAATGATGATGATTATGACACTTCAAATCAAGTTACTACTAAACCTCGTAGGTCAACCAGAGTACGTTCTGCACCAGAGTGGTACGGTAACCCTATTCTGGAAGTCATGTTACTAGACCATGGTGAACCTATGAACTATGAGGAAGCGATGATTAGCCCAGATTCCGCAAAATGGCTTGAGGCCATGAAATCTTAGATGGGATCCATGTATGAGAACAAACTGTGGACTTTGGTTGACTTGCCCGATGATCGGCAAGCCATTGAAAATAAATGGATCTTTAAGAGGAAGACTGACGCCGATGGTAATGTTACTGTCTACAAAGCTCGACTTGTTGCGAAAGGTTTTTGACAAGTTCAAGGAGTTGACTACGATGAGACTTTCTCACCCGTAGCGATACTTAAGTCTGTCCGAATCATGTTAGAAATTGCTGCATTTTATGATTATGAAATTTGGCAAATGGATGTCAAAACTGCATTCCTTAATGGATATCTCAAAGAAGATTTGTATATGATGCAACTAGAAGGTTTTGTCGATCCTAAAGATACTAACAAAGTGTGCAAGCTCCAGCAATCCATCTATGGACTGGTGCAAGCATCTTAGAGTTGGAATATAAGCTTTGATGAGGTGATCAAAGCATATGGTTTTATACAGACTTTTGGAGAAACATGTATTTACAAGAAAGTGAGTGGGAGCTCTGTAGCATTACTGATATTATATGTGGATGACATATTGTTGATTGGAAATGATGTAGAATTTCTGGATGGCATAAAAGGGTACTTGAATAAGAATTTTTCAATGAAAGACCTCGGTGAAGCTGCTTATATATTAGGCATCAAGATCTATAGAGATAGATCAAGACACTTAATTGGACTTTCACAAAGCACATACCTTGATAAAGTTTTGAAGAAGTTCAAAATGGATCGGTCAAAGAAAGGGTTCATGCCTGTGTTACAAGGTGTGAAGTTGAGTAAGACTCAATGCCCGACCACTGCAGAAGATAAAGAGAAAATGAAAGTCATTCCCTATGCTTCAGCCATAGGTTCTATAATGTATGGAATGATGTGTACCAGACCTGATGTGTGCCTTGCTATAAGTCTAGAAGGGAGGTACCAAAGTAATCCAGTAGTGGATCACTGGTACCTAAAAAGGACAAAGGATATGTTTCTCGTTTATGGAGGTGACAAAGAGCATGTCGTAAACGATTACGTCGATTCAAGCTTTGACACTGATCCGGATGACTTTAAGTCACAAACCGGATACATATTTTTGTTGAACGATGGAGCTGTCAGTTGGTGAATTTCCAAGCAGAGCGTCGTGGCGGGATCAACGTGTGAAGCGGAGTACATAGTTGCTTCAGAAGCAGCAAATGAATGAGTCTGGATGAAGGAGTTCATATCCGATCTAGGTGTAATACCAAGTGCATCGGGTCCAATGAAAATATTTTGTGACAACACTGGAGCAATAGCCTTGGCGAAGGAATCCAGGTTTTACAAGAGAACCAAGCACATCAAGAGACACTTCAAATCCATCCACGATCAAGTCAAGGAGGGAGACATAGAAATTTGCAAGATACATACGGATCTGAATGTTGCAGATCCATTGACTAAGCCTCTTCCACGAGCAAAACATGATCAGCACCAACACTCCATGGGTGTTAGAATCATTACTATGTAACTTACATTATTTACTCTAGTGCAAGTGGGAGACTGAAGGAAATATGCCCTAGATGCAATAATAAAGTTGTTATTTATATTTCCTTATATATCATGATAAATGTCTTTTATTCATGCTAGAATTGTATTAACCGGAAACTTGATACATGTGTGAATACATAGACAAAACAGAGTGTCCCTAGTATGCCTCTACTAGACTAGCTCATTGATCAAAGATTGTTATGTTTCCTAACCATAGACATGTGTTGCGATTTGGTCAACATGATCACATCATTAGGAGAATGATGTGATAGACAAGACCCATCCGTTAGCTTAGCACTATGATCGTTTAGTTTTACTACTATTGCTTTCTTCATGACTTATACATGTTCCTCCGGCTATGAGATTATGCAACTCCCAAATACCGGAGGAACACCTTGTGTGCTATCAAAGTCACAACGTAACTGGGTGATTATAAAGATGCTCTACATGTGTTTCCAAAAGTGTTTGTGGTGTTGGCATAGATCAAGATTAGAATTTGTCTCTCCGAATGTCAGAGAGGTATCTCTGGGCCCTCTCGGTAATACACATAATAATAAGCCATGCAAGCAAATGAGTAATGAGTTAGTCATGAGATGATGTATTACGGAACGAGTAAATAGACTTGCCGATGACGAGATTGAACTAGGTATGATGATATCGACGATCGAATCTCGGGCAAGTAACAGACCGATGACAAAGGGAACAACGTATGTTGTTATGCGGTTTGACCGATAAAGATCTTCGAACAATATGTAGGAGCCAATATGAGCATCTAGGTTCCGCTATTGGTTATTGACCGGAGATGTGTCTCGGTCATGTCTACATAGTTCTCGAACACGCAGGGTCCGCACGCTTAATGTTCGATGACGATCGGTATTATGAGTTTATGTGATTTGATGTACCGAAGGTTGTTCGGAGTCTTGGATGAGATCACAAACATGACAAGGACCCTCGGAATGGTCGAGACATAAAGAATGATATATTGGACGATGTTATTCGGACACCGGATGAGTTCTGAGGGTCACCGGATAAATATCGGAGTGCCGGGGTGTTATCAGAACCCCCGGGGGAACTAATGGGCCAACATGGGCCTTGTGAGAGAGAGAGGAGGGGCCTGTAGGGCTGTCCGCGCGCCCCCATAAGGAGTACGAATTGGACTAGGAGGGGGCGGCGCCCCTTCTCTTTCCCTCTCTCTCTCCCTCTCCTTCCTTCCCCCTCTCTTCCCTTGTTGGAAACCTTCTAGGAATATGATTCCTATTCCTAGTAGGAATCCTACATGGGGCGCGCCCTATAGGGGCCGGCCGGCCTCTCCCCTTTCATCATTATATACGGGGGCAGGGGGTACCCAAAGACATACAAGTTGACAATTGTTTTAGCCGTGTGCGGTGCTCCCTCCACAGTTACACACCTCGTCATATTATCGCAGTGTTTAGGCGAAGCCCTACGTCGGTAACTTCGTCAGCACCGACACCCCGCCGTCGTTCTGACAAAAATCTCCTTCGGCCTCAACTGGATCAAGAGTTGGAGCGACGTCATCGAGTTGAACATGTGCAGATCGCGGAGGTGCCATGAGTTCGGTACTTGATCGGTTGGATTGTGAAGACGTTCGACTACATCAACTGTGTTACTAAACGCTTCCGCTTTCGGTCTATGAGGGTACGTGGATACACTCTCCTCGCTCGTTGCTATTCTTCTCCTAGATAGATCTTGCTTGATCGTAGGATTTTTTTTGAAATACTACGTTCCCCAACAATATAGGCATCACATCCAAGATTAGTAGACCGACTCCTGCCTGCATCTACTATTATTACTCCACACATCGACCGCTATCCAGCATGCATCTAGTGTATTAAGTTCATGGAGAAACAGAGTAATTCAATAAGAACGATGACACGATGTAGACAAGATCTATTTATGTAGAAATAGACCCTATTGTTTTATCCCTAGTAGCAACGATACATATGTGTCGGTTCCCTTTCTGTCATTGGGATCAAGCACCGTAAGATCGAACCCACTACAAAGCACCTCTTCCCATTGTAGCAATTGGATCAAGTTGGCCAAACAAAACCCAAATATCAGAGAAGAAATACAAGGCTATAAGTAATCGTGCATATTAGAGATCAAAGAAGACTCAAATAACTTTCATGGATATAAAAAGATAGATCTGATCATAAACTCAAACTTCATCGGATCCCAACAAACACACCGCAAAAAGAGTTACATCATATGAATCTCCAAGAGACAACTGTATCGATAATCAAAAGAGAGAGAGAGAGAGAGAGAGAGAGAGAGAGAGAGACAGAGAGAGAGAGAGAGAGAGAGAGACAGAGAGAGAGAGAGAGACAGAGCCATCTAGCTACTAACTACGAACCCGTAGGTCTACAAGGAACTACTCACGCATCATCAGAGAGACACCAATGGAGATGGTGAACCCCTCCGTGATGGTGTCTAGATTGGATCTGGTGGTTTTGGACTTGGCGGCAACTGGAATAGAATTCCGTCGACTCCTCTAGGTTTTCTGGAATATCTGAGTATTTATAGAGCAAAGAGGTGGTGCGGGAGGCCACCGAGGTGGGCACAACCCACTTGGGCGCACCAGGGGGGCCTAGCGTGCCCTGGTGGGTTGTGCCCCCCTCGGGGCACCCCCTAGGTGCAGCTCTGACCCAATGGGTGTCTTCTGGCCGCGAAAAATCTCCAAAAGGTTTCGCGGTGTTTGGACTCCATTTGATATTGATATCCTACGATGTAAAAAACATGCAGAAAACAACAACTGTCACTTGGAACTATGTCAATAGGTTAGTACCAAAAAATGATATACAATGACTATAAAATGATTGTAAAACATCCAAGAATGATGATATAACAGCATGGAACAATAAAAAATTATAGATACGTTGGAGACGTATCAGCATCCCCAAGCTTAATTCCTGCTCGTCCTCGAGTAGGTAAATGACAAAAACAGAATTTTTGATGTGGAATGTTGCCTAACATGTCAGATCATATTCTTTTCTTTAAAGCATGGACATTTGAACTTTTATATGGTTCAAAGCAATAGTCTAGTTTTGACATGAGATTTAAATACTCAAACATATCAACAAGCAACCATGTCTTTCAAAATAGCAATGCTAAAATAAGTTATCCTTAGCCCATCATGCTCAACCATTGATCCATTCACGAAACACATTCGCATATTAGTTACACCCAATGCTCAAGTACGATCATATTGTTTCCTAGTTGGTGCTTTATAAGAGAAGATGGAGACTCGAATTCAAAAATAAAAATTGCATAAGTAAAAGAAAGGCCATTCGCAGAGGGAAGTAGGGATTTGTAGAGGTGCCAGAGCTCAAAGCTTAAATTGAGAGATAAAATTATTTTGGGAGGCATACTTTTCCCACCAACGAAAACAACTTAAGGTTCCCAACACTTTCACTAGATATATCATAGGCGGTTCCCAAACATAAAATAAAGTTTATTCCTTTTCCACCAAACTTTCAAAAGCCATGGCTAGCCAAATCCATAGTTGCCTTCCATACCAACACTTTCCAAGGAAATTATCATTTGACAACATAAAGTAAATTTGTTTTTCATTTCAGGACTGGGCATCCCTAAAATCTTTGCCTTACTCTCATGCAATGACAAGTGAATAAACAATTATCGTGAGAATAACACATCTAGCATGGAAAATATTGGCCACCCCTCACCGCCTCGCGATCGGTACGAGCTATTGGGGAATGTAGTATTTCAAAAAAAAATCCTACGATCACGCAAGATCTATCTAGGAGAAGCATAGCAACGAGTGGGGAGAGTGTGTCTACGTACCCTCGTAGACCGAAAGCGGAAGCGTCTAGTGACGCGATTGATGTAGTCGAACGTCTTCGCGATCCAACCGATCCAAGAACCGAACATACGGCACCTCTGCATTCAGCACACGTTCATCTCGATGACATCCCATAAGCTCTTGATCCAGTTGAGCCTCACGGGAGAGTTTCATCAGCATGATGGCATGGTGACGGTGATGATGAAGCTACCGGCGCAGGGCTTCGCCTATGCACTGCAATGATATGACCGAGGTGTGTAATTGTGGGGAGGGGCACCACACACGGCGAAAATCAACTTGTGTGTCTATGGGGTGCCCCCTGGCCACATATATAAAGGATGGAGGGAGGAAGAGGCCGGCCCTCATAGGGCGAGCCCAATGTGTGGAGTCCTGATACGTCCAAAACGTATCTATAATTTCTGCTTGCTCCATGCCTCTTTTGTGTGATATTGCTATGATATTGATGCACTTCCATACACTTTTGATCATATTTGGACTAACCTATTAACTCAGTGCACCACAGTGCCAGTTCCTGTTTTCTGCTATTTTTCTATTTCAGATTTCCCCCATATTAAAAGTGCTCCAAAAATTCCGGGAAAAATACAGGAAAAATCAGCGTACAGGAAGCTTCAAGAAAAGCCAAAGCGGGGCCAGAGGGGAGCCAGGGGTGGCCCAGGCGGCCACCCGGCGCGGCCCCACCCCTGGCCGCGCCAGGGGGGCGCCTGGGGCCCCCTCTCCACCTCTGGTGACCCCCCTTTGCATATATATTCCTCTCGTCCCGAAACCCTCGAGGAGGGAACCCTTTTTCACAATCTCGCCTCTGTTCCGCCGCCGCAACGCTTCCAAGATCGGGAGCATCAGGAGAAATCTTCCCGGCACCCTGCCAGAGGGGAGAACCACCACCGGGAGCTCCTCCACCACCATGGACGCTTCCCGGATGAGTCGTGAGTAGTCCACCTTGGACCATGGGTCCATGACCAGTAGCTATGTGATGTTCTCCTCCCCTCTTTGTTCTTCATGGTTTAGACCTCGTGAGCTGCCCTACATGATCGAGGCACATATGTAATCTTTATGCTGTTGCTCTGCTGAGTTTGCTGGGATCCGATGGATTATGAGATTATGTTCGGATTGTGTTTGAGTAATATATTTGATTCACCTCTTTTATATCTTTGTTCTTAAGTAATTCTTGCATGCTCTCCGTTGCTGTTTATTGCTTTGGCCAAGTAGTAGGTAGTAACTCCAAGAGGGAGCGTTATGCTTGATTGTGGGTTCATGCCCCCTGATGACTAGCTTGAGTGACAGAAACATGAGTCTAGGGGATGTGCTGTTGCCACAAGGGGGAAAACAACGGTGCTTGTACTTGTGGGTGCAAGGATTGTTTACTTTACGCAAAGTTCTTTTAATGCAGTTGTCTGTTGCTTTGAGTTTACACTTTGGGTGGGATTCACAACTTAATACCAGCGAGATGTTCTGGATAGATATCTCAAGGTGGATGATTAGTAGTAGATGCAGATGGATTTCGGTCTACTTGCCTTGGCGTACCGCCCATGCTTTTGAGCCTCTACCTTTCTTTGCAGCATAATTAGCATTGGTTTGCGCACATAATCCTATCAATTTCCCGGCTGTAATTTGTTTACCTCGCTTAGCTGTTTTATCGTCTTTTGGGAGAGAGACATCACTAGTGAACATCATGGGACCCCGGTCCATATTACCACCACTGATCACACCTACTATATACTTCCTGTTTTTATTTCCTAGTTGCAGTCATAGCTATCATTATTATCTCTTGTGTTTGATCCTTTGTAAACGACAAGGCCGGAGGGATTGACAACCTCTCTGTACTCGTTGGGAGCAAAGTTATTTGTATCTGTGTGCAGGTCATGTCAACCGCTAAGCTTCTGCCGCCGTTGACACCTACTTGTCGACCCTCGGAGTCTCACGGGATTCGATCCTTGGTATCTTGCCAAGGGAAACTTGTCGCTACGCTACATCTCAACCTTCCACTTGGGGTAACCAACGAGGGGCGAGAAGCCATCAAGCAAAAGTTTCTGGCGCCGTTGCCGGGGACTCCACTCTTCAAGATAGGGGAGTTGCACGCTAGCTTTTATCTTTGCTTTTTAGTCTTGTTAGTTTACCTTTCAGTTTTTGCTTTAGTGTCCCTTACCAAAAATCACAAAAATAGTTATCTTGCTTTTAGTTGACATTATGTCTGGTCCTTTTGCCTTTGGTGAGGCAGAAGTTCTCACTTTAAACAAAGAGGTGGTGAAAGTCTAAAAGATGCTTGGTATAGAATTAATGATTCTCAAAAAAGAGCCACCAAGAAGCAATCTACTGCTATCCTGCTTAGAAATTTTTATGTTGGAATTACTTCTTGGAATAGGTTTATTCTAGATTCTGCTATCAATGGAAATTTCCTAGAAGCCCCAGTTTGGGAGTCTCTTAGTATTATGGAAAATCTTGTTGGAAATCCGCCTGTTGTTAGCATTCAAGAGGACATTAACCTAGCTCACATTATGAAAAAACTTAAAAAGATAGAGCTAGAGATGCCAAGCATTAATAAGATAAATGAGTTGGACCGTAAGGTCCAAGGGAATTTGAATAGGCTTGATAGCTCCATGCATAAAATTCTCAAAACTTTGGAGACCATCAAATCCCATGACTTGGATTCTTCTAGGATAGACAAGATTGAGGAAATCTTTGACACTTTAGGAACTACTTTCTCCTCAATCAAAGCCAAAAAGGTAGAAACTCCGGCAAAGAAGGAACCTAAGTTCGTTTACGTTCCAAAGGCTCCTCGTTCCAAAAGTAATACATCTATTGCCAAGGGGGTTGAAACTGTGAAGACTTTGGAAGAAATACCTCTCTTTGATAAATTTATAAATGAATCTTCCATTGACTTTCCACCTTTTGGTTTTCTCCCTAGAAGTATCTTTATTAGGCCTTTATTTGAAAGTCCTCTTAAGACTAGTTGTACTATTGAAGAGCTTTTTGATGATCTTGATGATGGTTCAATTGATACAACTTGATCTTTTTGCATCATGCCAAGCTTAAAGGCATAAAAGAAAGCGCTTTTGGGAGGCAGCCCACAACGAATAAGGTTTTATTTTGCTTTTGTTGTGTCTTGATGTTTGTTACTACAGTAGCATCATCATTGTATCTTTTCTTTTCAGATTTGTGCCAAGTTTAGCCTCCGATTGCAAGAAAGTTCAAAAGTTGTGACGTGCTGTCCAGAAAACAGATTATGTCCTTGGACAGAAAAATTCGTATAAAATCACCAGATCATCTTTTTGATCTGAATTGTTTTGACAGCGTGCTCTATACAATTGGCTTTCGAGCGTCTGTTCTGGTTTTTTTTATTTGAGTTGCAGAAGTGCCCCGAAAAACTTATTTACTACCTGCTGGTCTGTTTTTCACAGATTCTAACCTGTTTTGCCTTTTCTTCGTTTTGCAAACCTTGAGCTTGCTTTTTCTTTGAAAAAACCTTTTGGCAATCTTGAGAAACAGTAGCTCTTCAAGATTATCTTTATTTCCAGTAGGGAAAAAATTATTTTATTGTGGGTACTAACCTCGCTAATCAGATTATGATGAGTTATGTATGAAGGGAGTTTTCAAGTGTGCGAGGGAAGATGATAAAAGAAGATTCAGGAGGGTCAAATGCTCAAGCTTGGGGATGCCCCCGTGCATCCCCTTCTCCATCAACAATTATCAGTTCGTCTTTCGTTCCACTATATTTTAATCACTTCATGCGTTATGTGCTATGCTTGGAGCGTCTTGCTCTTAGTTTCCTTTTTAGTTTTCTTTAGCTTTGCTTGCTGTTCATAACAAGTTAGAACCCAGCTTTCTTTGTGTGGGAGAGAAACACGCTCCACTTCAACCTAGATCACAACATAGGATTTTCATGCTTACCTTTGCTGTGTGTGTTCTTTGTCTTTCCATAGCTGCTGTCATGTTTAGCTCTTAGTTTTCATGCTTTTCTTTTTAAAGAGCTTTTGTTTAGTTGGTTGTTGAACTCTCTTGAGTTTTCATGATTATCTTGTTAAGAGAGTTTGCCTGTTGCACTGAGTTGTGTGTCTTAACTTAAAGTAGGTAATTGAGGTTGCTATTTAATTTTAGTAGTAACTTGCAATAGTTTTGAGGTATTGCCATGAGTAATGTCTGAACTTTTGGTGTCAAGAGCTTTAGCCTATTAGTGATAGATGTCGTATTTTGGGCAATCAGTGTTTATTTTTGAAAACCTACAAAATAGTTGAGAACTTTAGCTACTAAATGGATCACTAATCTTTGGAGGGATCGAATATTAGAGTACACTCACGTACCATGAGCCGAGGATGCGCAAGGATAACCAAACCCCCATACACTCCTCCTCGGGGTACTTGTCTCTTTGTGAACCTCCTAATTAGATTGAGAGTTACCGATAATAAGTGCATGAGTTCTTCGGACTAATGTGAGTATTCGAAAGTTGACACTTCCACCTAGCCATATTTTTCTAGCCTCTTCGGTACCATGCATTGCCCTATCTCACCTCGAGAGTTGGCGCATACTTCGTTGGTGCATCCAAATCCTTGGCACGATACGCTCTGTCATCATAAGCCTCATTATATCCTTCCTCAAAACAGCCACCATACCTACCTATCAAGGCATTTCCATAGCCTTTCCGAGATACATTGCCATGCAACATCCATCTTCTCATGACTTGATCTTCATGTCATACATGCTTTTTGCTTGATCGATGAGCCGCATGCTAGTTGGGCCTTGCCCTAATCATTGCTACATGATGCGCTAGTATCATTGCATATCCCGCTACACTGGCAGAGGCATACATTTGCATACATCATGATAGTTTCATTTTCTTTATGTTGAGTACTTTTGTAAAGTGTGAAAGATCTTCTATACTACTTGTAATATATAGAGTGTTGCCCCTAAAGTGAGAAAAAGATCCCAAAGAGGACAAAATCAAAAGATCCCAAAGAGGACAAATGAGAGTTAAATAGAAAGAGCCATGGAGGCCACAAAAAAAAAAGAGAAAAAGAAATAAAAAGAGAGAAGGGGGCACACTACTATTTTTTTTGAGAGATCCACACTCGTACTCCATCTTATACGTTGTACTCCATAGAGATTATCATTCATGCATATAGCTATGTGGGGACCTTCACACTATAGAACTTGGCTTGTATATTCCAATGACGAGCCTCCTCAAAAGAGCTCTAGGTCTTCTTGAGCAAGCAAGTTGGATGCACCCCCGCTAGTTCCATTGGAGAGCTTACCTTAGCTCATATGTGCATCCGTTGCGTGGCAATCCCTACTCCTCACATCATATCTATCATTTGGCTTTCTCTCGCCTATGATTGTCCTCATTGATGTGAGCCTTTCACACCTTTTTTGTCTTCCCCCTTCACCATTTTTCTCTCTTTGCCATCCTAAGTGTCAACTTTCTTGCTTACGCTCATCCATTGCATGAGTGCTCAAAATATCGAAAGGGAGTGGATCATTTTGACTTGTACCTGGCTGGTGGTCTGGGGATGAGTCAAGATAAGATTCCAAAGAATACCAAGTGTGAAACTTTAGTAGATTAAGTTCTCAACAATACAAAAACTATGTTTTTCTCTCTCCTATATCCCTATCCCCTTTCTTGCACGCAAACACCATTTGGAGACATTCGAGTCACGGACAGCGAGAGCTCTTGCACCTTTATGTTCTTATGTTGCTTGTTACAATGCTAATATAGACTCTTGCTTGTTATGACTTGAATTGAATTACATGCCTTGATTGCTTTGCTTAAAAAGTTCTTATATGGTTGGTAGCATGTCACCACAGAAATTATGCTTGTTATCATTTACCTACTCGAGGACGAGCAGGAATTAAGCTTGGGGATGTTGATACGTCCAAAACGTATCTATAATTTCTGCTTGCTCCATGCCTCTTTTGTGTGATATTGCTATGATATTGATGCACTTCCATACACTTTTGATCATATTTGGACTAACCTATTAACTCAGTGCACCACAGTGCCAGTTCCCGTTTTCTGCTATTTTTCTATTTCAGATTTCCCCTATATTAAAAGTGTTCCAAAAATTCCGGGAAAAATACAGGAAAAATCAGCGTACAGGAAGCTTCGAGAAAAACCAAAGCGGGGCCAGAGGGGAGCCAGGGGGGGCCAGGTGGCCACCCGGCGCGGCCCCACCCCTGGCCGCGCCAGGGGGCGCCTGGGGCCCCTCTCCGCCTCTGGTGACCCCCCTTTGCATATATATTCCTCTCGTCCCGAAACCCTCGAGGAGGGAACCCTTTTTCGCGATCTCGCCTCTGTTCCGCCGCCGCAACGCTTCCAAGATCGGGAGCATCAGGAGAACTCTTCTCGGCACCCTACCGGAGGGGAGAACCACCACCGGGAGATTCTCCACCACCATGGACGCTTCCCGGATGAGGCGTGAGTAGTCCACCTTGGACCATGGGTCCATGACCAGTAGCTATGTGATGTTCTCCTCCCCTCTTTGTTCTTCATGGTTTAGACCTCGTGAGCTGCCCTACATGATCGAGGCACATATGTAATCTTTATGCTATTGCTCTGCTGAGTTTGCTGGGATCCGATGGATTATGAGATTATGTTCAGATTGTGTTTGAGTAATATATTTGATTCACCTCTTTTATATCTTTGTTCTTAAGTAATTCTTGCATGCTCTCCGTTGCTGTTTATTGCTTTGGCCAAGTAGTAGGTAGTAACTCCAAGAGGGAGCGTTATGCTTGATTGTGGGTTCATGCCCCCTGATGACTAGCTTGAGTGACAGAAACATGAGTCTAGGGGATGTGTTGTTGCCACAAGGGGGAAAACAACGGTGCTTGTACTTGCGGGTGCAAGGATTGTTTACTTTACGCAAAGTTTTTTTAATGCAGTTGTCTGTTGCTTTGAGTTTACACTTTGGGTGGGATTCACAACTTAATACCAGCGAGATGTTCTGGATAGATATCTCAAGGTGGATGATTAGTAGTAGATGCAGATGGATTTCGGTCTACTTGCCTTGGCGTATCGCCCATGCTTTTGAGCCTCTACCTTTCTTTGCAGCATAATTAGCATTGGTTTGCGCACATAATCCTGTCAATTGCCCAGCTGTAATTTGTTTACCTCGCTTAGCTGTTTTATCGTCTTTTGGGAGAGAGACATCACTAGTGAACATCATGGGACCCCGATCCATATTACCACCACTGATCACACCTACTATTTACTTCCTGTTTTTATTTCCTAGTTGCAGTCATAGCTATCATTATTATCTCTTGTGTTTGATCCTTTGTAAACGACAAGGCCGGAGGGATTGACAACCTCTTTGTACTCGTTGGGAGCAAAGTTATCTGTATCTGTGTGCAGGTCCTGTCAACCGCTAAGTTTCTGGCGCCGTTGACACCTACTTGTCGACCCTCGGAGTCTCACGGGATTCGATCCTTGGTATCTTGCCAAGGGAAACTTGTCGCTACGCTACATCTCAACCTTCCACTTGGGGTAACCAACGAGGGGCGAGAAGCCATCAAGTCCTACTAGGACTCCCTAGTCCTAGTAGGATCCCTCCTCCCATATGGAATAGGAAAAGGGGAAGGGAGAAGGAGAAGGAAGGAAGGGGCGCCCCCTTTCCCTAGTCCAATTCGGACCAGTCCATGGGGAAGGGGCGCGACCACCCTTGAGGCCCTCCTCTCCTTTCCGGTATGGCCCATTAGGGCCCAATACGAATTCCCGTAACTCTCCCGTACTCCAAAAAAATACCCGAATCAGTCGGAACCTTTCCGATGTTCGAATATAGCCTTCCAATATATCGATCTTTACGTCTCGACCATTTCAAGATTGTTCGTCATGTCCGTGATCTCATCCGGGACTACGAACAAATGTCGATCATCAAATCACATAACTCATAATACAAATCGTCATCGAATGTTAAGCGTGGGGACCCTACGGGTTCAAGAACTATGTAGACATGACCGAGACACTTCTCTGGTCAATAACCAATAGTGGAACCTGGATGCTCATATTGGTTCCTACATATTCTACGAAGATCTTTATCGGTCAAACCGCACAACAGCATACGTTGTTCCCTTTGTCATCGGTATGTTACTTGCCCGAGATTCGATCGTTGGTATCGTCATACCTAGTTCAATCTCGTTACCGGAAAGTCTCTTTACTTGTTCCGTAATACATCATATCATGACTAACTCATTAGTCATTTGCTTGCAAGGCTTATTACGATGTGTATTACCGAGAGGGCCCAGAGATACCTCTCCGACACATGGAGTGACAAATCCTATTCTCGATCTATGCCAACACCACAAAAACCTTCGGAGACACCTGTAGAGCATCTTTATAATCACCCAGTTACGTTGTGATGTTTGATAGCACACAAGGTGTTCCACCGGTATTCGGGAGTTGCATATTCTCATAGTCATAGGAACATGTATAAGTCATGAAGAAAGCAATAGCAGTAAAACTAAACGATCAAGTTGCTAAGCTAACAGATGGGTCTTGTCCATCACATCATTCTCCTAATGATGTGATCCCATTGATCAAATGACAACTCATGTCTATGGTTAGGAAACATAACCATCTTTGATTAACGAGCTAGTCTAGTAGAGGCATACTAGGGACACTCTGTTTTGTCTATGTATTCATACATGTACTAAGTTTCTGGTTAATGCAATTCTAGCATGAATAATAAACATTTATCATGATATAAGGAAATATAAATAATAACTTTATTATTGCCTTTAGGGCATATTTCCTTCATTCTCCCACTTGCACTAGAGTCAAAAATCTAGTTCGCATCGCCATGTGATTTAATATCGATAGTTCACATCGTTATGTGAATAACACCCATGGTTCACATCGCCATGTGACCAACACCCAAAGGGTTTACTAGAGTCAATAATCTAGTTCACATCTCCATGTGATTAACACTCAAAGAGTACTAAGGTGTGATCATGTTTTGCTTCGTGAGAGAATTTTAGTCAGCGGGTCTGTTACATTCAGATCCGTATGTATTTCACAAATTTCTATGTCTACAATGCTCTGCATGGAGCTACTCTAGCTTATTGCTCCCACTGTCAATACGTATCCAGATTGATACTTAAAGTCATCTTGATTAGTGTCAAAGCTTGCATCCGTGTAACTCTTTACGACGAACTCTTTATCACCTCCATAATCGAGAAAATTTCCTTAGTCATCCAGTAACTAAGGATAATTTTGACCGTTGTCCAGTGATCTACTCCTGGATCACTTTTGTACCTCCTTGCCAAACTCATGGCAAGGTACACAACAGGTTTGGTACACAGCATGGCCTACTTTATAGAAACTATGGCTGAGGCATAGGGAATGGTTTTCGTTATTTCTCTATCTTCTGCCGTGGTCGGGTTTTGAGTCTTACTCAACTTCATACCTTGCAACACAGGCAAGAACTCTTTCTTTGACTGTTCCATTTTGAACTACTTTAAAAACTTGTCAAGGTATGTACTCATTGAAAAAACTTATCAAGCGTCTTGATCTATCTCTATAGATCTTGATGCTCAATATGTAAGCATCTTCACCGAGGTCTTTCTTTGAAAAACTCCTTTCAAACACTCATTTATGCTTTCCAGAAAATTCTACATCATTTCTGATCGACAATATGTCATTCACATATACTTATCAGAAAGGCTATAGTGCTCCCACTCACTTTCTTGTAAATACAGGCTTCACCGCAAGTCTATATAAAACTATATGCTTTGATCAACTTATCAAAGCGTATATTCCAACTCCGAGATGCTTGCACCAGTCCATAGATGGATCGCTGGAGCTTGCACATTTTGTTAGCTCCTTTAGGATCGACAAAAATCTTCTGGTTCCATCATATACAACTCTTCTTTAAGATATCCATTAAGGAATGCAGTTTTGACATCCATTTGCCAGATTTCATAATCATAAAATGCGGCAATTGCTAACATGAATCGGACAGACTTAATCATCGCTACGGGTGAGAAAATCTCAACATAGTCAACTCCTTGAACTTGTCGAAAACTTTTCGCAACAAGTCGAGCTTTGTAGATAGTAACATTACCATCGGCGTCAGTCTTCCTCTTAAAGATCCATTTATTTTCAATGGCTTGTCGATCATCAGGCAAGTCAACCAAAGTCCACAATTTGTTCTCATAGATGGATCCCATCTCAGATTTCATGGCCTCAAGCCATTTTGTGGAATCTTGGCTCATCATCGCTTCCTCAAAGTTCGTAGGTTCATCATGGTCTAGTATCATGACTTCCAGAACCGGGTTACCGTACCACACTGGTGCGGAACGCACTTTTGTTGACCTACGAGATTCAGTAGTAACTTGATCTGAAGTTTCATGATCTTCATCGTTAGCTTCCTCGCTGATTGGTGTAGGAATCACTGGAACTAGTTTCTGTGATGTACTACTTTCCAATTCGGGAGAAGGTACAATTACCTCATCAAGTTCCACTTTCCTCCCACTCACTTATTTAGAGAGAAACTCCTTCTCTAGAAAGTAACCTATTTTTAGCAACGAATATCTTGCCTTTGGATTTGTGATAGGAGGTGTACCCAACAGTTTCCTTTGGGAATCCTATGAAGACACATTTCTCCAATTTGGGTTCGAGCTTATTAGGTTGAAACTTTTCACATAAGCATCGTTGCCCCAAACTTTAAGAAACGACAGCTTAGGTTTCTTGCCAAACCACGGTTCATACGGTGTTGTCTCAACGGATTTAGATGGTGCCCTATTTAACATGAATGCAGATGTCTCTAATGCACAACCCCAAAACGATAGTGGTAAATCGGTAAGAGACATCATAGATCGCACCATATCTAATAAAGTGTGGTTACGACATTCAGACACACCATTACGCTGTGGTGTTCCAGGTGGCGTGAGTTGTGAAACTATTTCACATTGTTTTAAATGAAGACCAAACTCGTAACTCAAATATTCGCCTGTGCGATCAGATAATAGAAACTTAATTTTCTTGTTACGATGATTCTCTACTTCACTCTGAAATTCTTTGAACTTTTCAAATGTTTCAGACTTGTGCTTCATCAAGTAGATATACCCATATCTGCTCAAATCATCAGTGAAGGTCAGAAAATAATGATACCCGCCACGAGCCTCAACACTCATCGGTCGACATACATCGGTATGTATGATTTCCAACAAATCAGTTGCTCGCTCCATTGTTCCGGAGAACGGAGTTCTAGTCATCTTGCCCATGAGGCATGGTTCGCAAGCACCAAGTGATCAAGTGATTCCAAAAGCCCATCAACATGGAGTTTCTTCATGCGCTTTACACCAATATGACCTAAACTGTAGTGCCACAAATAAGTTGTACTATCATTATCAACTTTGCATCTTTTGGCTTCAATATTATGAATATGTGTATTACTACGATCGAGATCCAACAAACTATTTTCATTGGGTGTATGACCATCAAAGGTTTTATTCATGTAAACAGAATAACAATTATTCTATGACTTTAAATGAATAACCGTATTGCAACAAACATGATCAAATCATATTCATGCTCAAAGCAAATGCCAAATAACATTTATTTAGGTTCTACACTAATCCTGAAAGTATAGGGAGTGTGCGATGATGATCATATCAATCTTGGAACCACTTCCAACACACATCGTCACTTCACCTTTAAGTAGTCTCTGTTCATTCTGCAACTCTCATTTCGAGTTACTAATTTGAGCAACTGTACCGGTATCAAATACCCAGGGGTTGCTATGAACAATAGTAAAGTACACATCAATAATCTGTATGTCAAATATACCTTTGTTCACTTTGCCATCCTTATTATCCGCCAAGTATCTAGGGCAGTTCCACTTCCAGTGACCATTTCCTTTGCAGTAGAAGCACTTAGTTTCAGGTTTGAGTTTAGCTTTGGGTTTCTTCACGGGAGTGACAACTTGCTTGTCATTTTCTTGAAGTTCCCCTTTTATCCCTTTGCCCTTTGCTTGAAACAAGTGGACTTGTTAACCATCAACACATGATGCTCTTTCTTGATTTCTATCTTTGCCGATTTCAACATTGCGAAGAGCTCGGGAATTACTTTCGTCATCCCTTGCATATTATAGTTCATCACGTAGTTCTACTAACTTGGTGATGGTGACTAGAGAACTTTGTCAATTACTATCTTATTTGGAAGATTAACTCCCACTTGATTCAAGCAATTGTAGTACCCAGACAATTTGAGCACATGCTCACTGATTGAGCTATTCTCCTCCATCTTGTAGGAGAAGTACTGTTAGAGGTCTCATACCTCTCGACAAGGGCATGAGTATGAAATATTAATTTCAACTCTTGGAACATCTTATGTGCACCATGGCGTTCAAAACGTTTTTGAAGTCCCGGTTCTAAGCCGTAAAGCATGGTGCACTAAACTATTAAGTAGACATCATATTGAGCTTTGCCAAACGTTCATAGTGTTTGCATCTGCTCCTGCAATAGATCTGTCACCTAGCGATGCATCAAGGACATAATACTTTTGTGCAGCAATGAGGATAATCCTCAGATCACGGACCTAGTCCGCATCATTGCTACTAACATCTTTCAACTTATATTTCTCTAGGAACATATAAAAATAAACAGGGAGCTACATCGCGAGCTATTGATCTACAACATAGATATGCTAATACTACCAGGACTAAGTTCATGATAAATTAAAGTTCAATTAATCATATTACTAAAGAACTCCCACTTAGATTGACATCCCTCAAGTCATCTAAATGATCACGTGATCCAAATCAACTAAACCATGTCCGATCATCACGTGAGATGAAGTAGTTTTCAATGGTGAACATCTTATGTTGATTATATCTACTATATGATTCACGCTCGACCTTTCGGTCTCTAGTGTTCCGAGGCCATGTTTGTACATGCTAGGCTCGTCAAGTTTAACCCGAGTATTCTGCATGTGCAAAACTGTCTTACACCCGTTGTATTTGAACGTAGAGCTTATCACACCCGATCATCACGTGGTGTCTCGGCACGACGAACTTTCGCAATGGTGCATACTCAGGGAGAACACTTGTACCTTGAAATTTTGTAAGGCATCATCTTATAATTCTACCATCGTTCTAAGAAAAATAAGAAGCATAATAAGATAAACATCACATGCAATCAAAATATGTGACATGATATGGCCATCATCATCTTGTGCTTTTGATCTCCATCTCCAAAGCATCGTCATGATCTCCATCGTCACCGGCTTGACACCATGATCTACATCGTAGCGTCATGGTCGTCTCACCAACTATTGCTACTACTACTATCGCTAACTCATAGTGATGAAGTAAAGCAATTACATGGCCTTTTCAATTCATACAATAAAGAGACAACTATAAGGCTCCTGCCGGTTGCCGATAATTTACAAAACATGATTATCTCATACAATAACATATAACTCATCACGTCCTGACCATATGACATCAGAACATGCCCTGCAAAAACAAGTTAGACGTCCTCTACTTTGTTGTTGCAAGTTTTATGTGGCTGCTACGGGCTTAGCAAGAACCATTATTACCTACGCATACAAAAACCACAACGATTTTTTGTCAAGTGTGCTGTTTTAACCTTCACAAGGATCGGGCGTAGTCACACTCGATTCAACTAAAGTGAGAGAGACAGACACCCGCCAGTCACCTTTAAGCAGCGAGTGCTCGTAACTGTGAAACCAGTCTCGCGTAAGTGTACGCGTAATGTCGGTCCGGACCGCTTCATCTCACAATACCGCCGAATCAAAGTATGACATGCTGGTAAGCAGTATGACTATTATCGCCCACAACTCATTGTGTTCTACTCATGCATATCATCTACGCATAGACCTGGCTCATGATGCCACTGTTGGGGAACGTAGTATTTCAAAAAAAATCCTACGATCACGCAAGATCTATCTAGGAAAAGCATAACAACGAGTGGGGAGAGTGTGTCTACGTACCCTCGTAGACCGAAAGCGGAAGCGTCTAGTGACGCGGTTGATGTAGTCGAACGTCTTCGCGATCCAACCGATCCAAGCACCGAACATACGGCACCTCCGCGTCCAGCACACGTTCAGCTCGATGACATCCCACAAGCTCTTGATCCAGTTGATCGTCACGGGAGATTTTCATCAGCACGACAACGTGGTGACGGTGATGATGAAGCTACCGGCGCAGGGCTTCGCCTAAGCACTGCAACGATATGACCGAGGTGTGTAACTGTGGGGAGGGGCACCGCACACGGCTAAAATCAACTTGTGTGTCTATGGGGTGCCCCCTGGCCACGTATATAAAGATGGAGGGAGGAAGAGGCCGACCCTCATAGGGCGCGCCCAAAGTGTGGAGTCCTACTAGGACTCCCTAGTCCTAGTAGGATTCCTCCTCCCATATGGAATAGGAAAAGGGGAAGGGAGAAGGAGAAGGAAGGAAGGGGCGCCCCCTTTCCATAGTCCAATTCGGACCAGTCCATGGGAAAGGGGCACGGCCACCCTTGAGGCCTTTCTCTCCTTTCATGTATGGCCCATTAAGGCCCAATACGAATTCCCGTAACTCTGTGTTACTCCAAAAAATACCCGAATCACTCGGAACCTTTCTGATGTCCGAATATAGCCTTCCAATATATCGATCTTTACGTCTCGACCATTTCAAGACTGTTCGTCATGTCCGTGATCTCATCCGGGACTACGAACAAACGTCGATCATCAAATCACATAAAACATAATACAAATCGTCATCGAACGTTAAGCGTGCGGACCCTACGGGTTCGAGAACTATGTAGATATGACTGAGACACTTCTCTGGTCAATAACCAATAGCGGAACCTAGATGGTCATATTGGTTCCTACATATTCTACGAAGATCTTTATCTGTCAAACCGCACAACAACATACATTGTTCCCTTTGTCATCGGTATGTTACTTGCCCGAGATTCAATCATTGGTATCATCATACCTAGTTCAATCTCGTTACTGGCAAGTCTCTTTACCTGTTCCGTAATACATCATCTCGTGACTAACTCATTAGTCATTTGCTTGCAAGGCTTATTACGATGTGTATTACCGAGAGGGCCCAGAGATACCTCTTCGATACATGGAGTGACAAATCCTATTCTCGATCTATGCCAACAACACAAAAACCTTCGGAGACACCTGTAGAGCATCTTTATAATCACCCAGTTATGTTGTGACGTTTGATAGCACACAAGGCGTTCCTCCGGTATTCGGGAGTTGCATATTCTCATAGTCATAGGAACATGTATAAGTCATGAAGAAAGCAATAGCACTAAAACTAAACGATCAAGTTGCTAAGCTAACGGATGGGTCTTGTCCATCACATCATTCTCCTAATGATGTGATCCCGTTGATCAAATGACAACTCATGTCTATGGTTAGGAAACATAACCATCTTTGATTAACGAGCTAGTCTAGTAGAGGCATACTAGGGACACTCTGTTTTGTCTATGTATTCACACATGTACTAAGTTTCCGGTTAATACAATTCTAGCATGAATAATAAACATTTATCATGATATAAGGAAATATAAATAACAAGTTTATTATTGCCTCTAGGGCATATTTCCTTCACGAGCACACAAAAGGAAAATTTATTTTGAAAATTAGAGATGGCACATACAATTTTGCTTAGAACGGTAAAGGAATACCACATATAGGTAGGTATGGTGGACTCATGTGGCCAAACCGGGATAAAGGATTTTGGATGCACAAGTAGTGATCATACTTAGTGCGAAATGAAGGCTAGCAAAAGACTGGGAAGCGACCAACCATGAAACGAATAATCTCATAAGTGAGCATTGAGCATAAATAACACTGAATAATGCACCACAAGTAGGATGTAATTTCATTGCATGATTATTGAATTTCGTGCTTGCATAGGGAACCACAAACTTTAACACTAATATTCTTACTAAAGCATAATAACTCATTAACATGACTCACATATCACATCATCATGTCTCAAAACTATTACAAGGAATCAAGTTTATTTTGTCCAATGATCTTCATGAAAGTTTTTATTATATCCTTCTTGGATATCTATCACTTTGGAACTAATTTTCATGTGTTGCTTTTGATAAGCTCAAACAAATATAAGTGAAGATAATGAGCATATTTTTTTCTTTCTCTCAAAATAATTTAAGTGAAGTAAGAGAGAATTTCTTAAAAAAATTACTAACTCTCAAATAAATCTAAATGAAGCAAGAGAGTATTTCTTCAAAAAAAACAAAAGCACGTCGTGCTAAAAAAGATACAAGTGAAGCACTAGAGCAAATCCATAGCACATAAAAATTTAAGTGAAGCATAGAGAGCTATTCTAATAAGTCATGGCATAATTATGGCTCTCTCTCTAATAGGTGTGAATAGTAAGGATTGATGACTTAAAAAGCAAAACAAACACGCAAAGACTCATATCATACAAGACGCTCCAAGCAAAACACATATCATGTGATGAATAAAAATATAGTTTCAAGTAAAATACCGATGGTCGTTAGAAGAAAGAGGGGATGCCACTCGGGGGCATCCCCAAGCTTAGTTGCTTGCTTCGCTTTGGATAATGTCTTGGGATGCCGGGGCATCCCCAAGCTTACTCCTTATTCCTACATCCAACATAAGATGACCCAAAACTTGAAAACTTCAATCACACAAAACTCAACAAAACTTTCGTGAGATCCGTTAGTATAAGAAAATAAATCACTACTATAAGTCCTGTAGAAAACCAATTCATATTTTGTATTTGTATTATATCTACTGTATTCCAACTTTTCTATGGCAAAAACTCGTCAAAGAAAACCATAGAATCATCAAAACAAGCACATAACACAATAAAAACAGAATCTGTCAAAAACAAAACAGTCTGTAGCATGATACGTCTCCGTCGTATCTATAATTTTTTATTGTTCCATGCCAATATTATACAACTTTCATATACTTTTGGCAACTTTTTATACTATTTTTTAGGACTAACATATTGATCCAGTGCCCAGTGCCAGTTCCTGTTTGTAGCATGTTTTTTGTTTCGCAGAATATCCATATCAAACGGAGTCCAAACGGAATAAAAACGGACGAAGATTTTTTTTGGAATATATGTGAATTTTGGGAAGCAGAACCAACATGAGATGAAGCCCAAGTGGGCCACGAGGCAGGGGGCGCGCCCACCAGGGGCAGGCGCGCCCTGGGCCGTCATGGCCACTCCGTAAGGCGGTTGATGCCCTTCTTTCGCCGCAAAAAAGCTAATATCCGGATAAAAATCGTGTCAAAAAATCAGCCCAATCGGAGTTACGGATCTCCGGGAATATAAGAAACGGTGAAGAGCCAGAATCTGGGAATGCAAAAATAGAGAGAGACAGAGAGACAGATCCAATCTCGTAGGGGCTCTTGCCCCTCCGCCTCCATAGAGGCCATGGACCAGAGGGGAAACCCTTCTCCCATCTAGGGAGAAGGTCAAGGAAGAAGACGAAGGAGGGGGGCTCTCTCCCCCTCGCTTCCGGTGGCACTGGAGTGCCACCGGGGCCTTCATCGTGTGACGGCAATCTACACCAACACCTCCATCATCTTCACCAACATCTCCATCACCTTCCCCCATCTCTCTACAACGGTCCACTCTCCCGCAACCCGTTGTACCCTCTACTTGAACATGATGCTTTATGCTTCATATTATTATCCAATGATGTGTTGCCATCCTATGATGTTTGAGTAGATTATTGTTGTCCTATCGGTGATTGGTGAATTGCTATGATTGATTTAAATTGCTTGTGGTTATGTTGCTGTCCTTTGGTGCCCATCATATGAGCGCGCGCGTGGATCACACCATATGGTTAGTTGTATGTTGATAGGACTACGTATTGGAGGGCAAGAGTGACAGAAGCTTCAACCTAGCGTAGAAATTGATGCATACGGGATTAAAGGGGGACCAATATATTGTAATGCTATGGTTGGGTTTTACCTTAATGAACGTTAGTAGTTGCGGATGCTTGCTAATAGTTCCAATCATAAGTGCATAGAATATCAAGTAAGGGATGACATGCTAGCAGTGGCCTCTCCCACATAAAACTTGCTATCGGTCTAGTAACGTTGTCAATTTCTTAGGGGCAATTTCGCAACTCCTACCACCACTTTTCCACACTCGCTATATTAACTTCATTGCCTCTTTATCTTAACAGCCCCTAGTTTATATTTACGTGATCTTTATATTCTTGTAAACCTATCCAACAAAAACTACAAAGTACTTCTAGTTTCATACTTGTACTAAGTAAAGTAAACGTCAAGCGTGCGTAGAGTTGTATCGGTGGTCGATAGAACTTGAGGGAATATTTGTTCTGCCTTTAGCTCCTCGTTGGGTTCGACACTCTTACTTATCGAAAGAGGATACAACTGATCCCCTACACTTGTGGGTTATCAAGACCTTTTTCTGGCGCCGTTGCCGGGGAGCAATAGCGTGGGGTGAATATTCTCGTGTGTGTGTGTGTGTGTGTGATACGTCTCCTACGCATCTACTTTTCCAAACACTTTTGCCCTTGTTTTGGACTCTAACTTGCATGATTTGAATGGAACTAACCCGGACTAACGTTGTTTTCAGCAGAACTGCCATGGTGTTGTTTTTGTGTAGAAATAAAAGTGCTCGGAATCGCCTGAAAATCAACGGAGATTTATTTCAGAAAATATAAAATATACTGGCAAGAAGATCCACACCGGGGGGGGCCCACGGGCTGTCCTTGAGGGTGGGGGCGCGCCCCCTTCCCAGGGCGCCCCCTGCCTCGAGGGCAGCCCGGTGCCCCATCGACGTACCCCCGGGTCCTATATATTATGTTTCGTGGAGAAAAAAATCAAAGGAGAAAGAATTATCGCGTTTCACGAGAGGGAGCCGCCGCGAAGCCATAATCTCTCTCGGGAGGGCTGATCTGGAGTCCGTTCGGGGCTCCGGAGAGTGGAGATTGTCGCCATCGTCATCATCAACCTTCCTCCATCACCAATTCCATGATGCTCACCACCGTGTGTGAGTAATTCCATCGTAGGCTTGCTGGACGGTGATGGGTTGCATGGGATCTATCATGTAATCGAGTTAGTTTTGTTAGGGTTTGATCCCTAGTATCCACTATGTTCTGAGATTGATGTTGCTATGACTTTGCTATGCTTAATGCTTGTCACTAGGGCCCGAGTGCCATGATTTAAGATCTGAACCTATTATGTTTTCATGAATATATGTGTTTTCTTGATCCTATCTTGCAAGTCTATAGTCACCTACTATGTATTATGATCCGGCAACCCCGAAGTGACAATAATCGGGACCACTCCCGGTGATGACCATAGTTTGAGGAGTTCATGTATTCACTATGTGTTAATGCTTTGGTCTGGTACTCTATTAAAATGAGGCCTTAATATCCCTTAGTTTCCAATAGGACCCCGCTGCCACGGGAGGGTAGGACAAAAGATGTCATGCAAGTTCCTTTCCATAAGCATGTATGACTATATTCCGAATACATGCCTAAATTGCATTGATGAACTGGAGCTAGTTCTGTGTCACCCTAGGTTATAACTTCTACATGATGAATTGCATCCGACGTAATTTCCCATCACCGATCCAATGCCTATGAGCTTTAGCTATATTGCTAGTTGCTATTTACTTTTCCGTTGCTATTATCACAAAAACTACAAAAACACTATCTTTACTTTTATTGCTGCTACCACCACTATCATATTACTGTGCTACTAAACTATCTTGCTGCAGATACTAAGTTTCCAGGTGTGGCTGAATTGACAACTTAGTTGCTAATACTTAAGAGTATTCTTTGGCTCCCTTGTGTCGAATCAACAAATTTGGGTTTAATACTTTACCCTCGAAAACTGTTGCGATCCCCTACACTTGTGGGTTATCAAGACCATTTTATGGCGCCGTTGCCGGGGAGCATAGCTTTATTATTTAAGTCACTTGGGATTTATATCTGCTTATCACTATGAAGAATTTGAAGGACTCAAAAACCAAGATCTTACCCTCAACTACGAGGGGAGGTAAGGAACTGCCATCTAGCTCTGCACTAGATTCTCCTTCTGTTATGAGTAAACTTGCGACACCTACTCCTGCTATTGAATCTGATATGTCGTATGTTCTTGATGATGCTACTTCTGCTATGTATGATGAAACTACCTCTATGCCTGATACTGTGCCACTAGGTGAATTTCTAGATGAACAAATTGCTAAGGTTAGGGAGAGTGCAAATGTTGATGATATTTATGAAAGTGATGATGAAACTACTCCCAATAGATATGAATTGCATGTTGTGCCTGAGGGTTATGTTATGGATGAAGAAACTTCTAGAGACTTTCTTGCTTGCAATGATAGATATGATCTTAAGAAATTATTAGCTAAGTTGAAAGAAAAGTCCTTGAATGCTAGAATGAAACATGACCCTGCTTTTTCTACTTCACCTATTTGTGTCACCGATAAGGATTATGAATTCTCTGTTGATCCTGAGTTAATTACTTTGGTTGAATCTGATCATTTCCATGGCTATGAGTCCGAAACTGTTGTGGCACATCTTACCAAGTTGAATGATATAGCCACCCTGTTTACCAATGATGAAAAGATTCGCTAGTACTATATCCTTAAGTTGTTTCCGTTCTCGTTAAAGGGTGATGCTAAGACTTGGTTTAATTCTCTTGATCCTGGTTGTGTGCGTAGTCCCCAGGATATGATGTATTACTTCTTTGCTAAATATTATCCCGCTCATAAGAAACAAGCTGCCTTACGGGAAATATATAAATTTGCTCAAACTGAAGAAGAGAGTCTCCCACAAGCTTGGGGGAGGCTTCTCCAGTTACTTAATGCTTTGCCTGATCATCCTCTTTAGATGCATGATATACTTGATCTCTTTTATAATGGACTAACTGATGCTTCTAGAGACCACCTAGATAGTTGTGCTGGTTGTGTTTTCAGGGAAAGAACAGTGGAATAAGCTGAATTACTATTGAATAATATGCTGGCCAATGAAAATAATTGGACACTTCCTGAACCAGCCCCTAAGCCAACTCCGAAGAAACGAGGTGTTCTATTTCTCAGTCCTGAAGACATGCAAGAGGCAAAGAAATCGATGAAAGAAAAAGGTATTAACGCTGAAGATGTTAAGAATTTACCGCCTATTGAAGAAATACATGGTCTTGATAACCCGACATAGGTAGTAAAGGTAAATTCTCTTTATAGATTTAATGAATGTGAAATTCCTCGTTATAAGTCTGCTAGCCAATGCTTAGATGAGTTTGACAATTTTATTGTGAAACAAGAAAACTTCAATGCTTATGTTGGTAGACAATTACAACACATTGCTCATATGATTGAACGCTTGAGTGATTATCTGTCTAGTACTAAAGATGAACTGAAACTCATTAGCATTCATGCTTCCATGGTTACCACTCAAGTAGAACAAGTACTTAAAGCTGAAAATGATTTGCTCAATGAATTAAATAGTAAAACAATGATAATGCCACTAGAGTTGTGACTAGAGGTGGTAAAATGACTCAGGAACCTCTGTATCCTGAAGGCCATCCTAAGAGAATTGAGCAAGATTCTCAAAGAGCTAATATAGATGCACCTATTTCTTCTAAGAAGAAGAAAAAGAAAAACGATAGAAATTTGCATGCTTCTAGTGAACCTGTAGCTCACCCACCTGAGAATCCCAATGATATATCTATTTCTGATGCTGAGACACAATCTGGTAATGAACATGAACCTAGTGATAATATTAATAATGATGTTCATGCTGATGCTCAACCTAGCAATGATAATGATGTAGAGATTGAACCTGATGTTGATCTTGATAACCCACAATCAAAGAATCAACGTTATGATAAGAGAGACTTTGTAGCTAGGAAGCACGGTAGGGAAAGAGAACCATGGGTTCAGAAACCCATGCCTTTTCCTCTGAAACCATCCAAGAAAAAGGATGATGAGGATTTTGAGCACTTTGCCGAAATGATTAGACCTATCTTTTTGCGTATGCGTTTGACTGATGTGCTTAAAACAAATCCTTATGCCAAGTACATGAAAGATATTATTACCAACAAAAGAAAGATACCTGATGTAGAAATCTCCACCATGCTTGCCAATTACACTTTTGAGGGTGGAATGCCTAAGAAATTAGGAGATCCAGGAGTACCCACTATACCTTGCTCCATTAAGAGAAATTATGTTAAGACTGCTTTGTGTGATCTTGGAGCTGGTGTTAGTGTTATGCCTCTCTCTTTATATCGTAGACTTGACTTGAGTAAGTTGACACCTACTGAAATATCTTTGCAAATGGCTGATAAATCAACTGCTATACATGTCGGTATTTGTGAGGATGTGCCTGTTATAGTCGCAAATGTTACTATTCTAACGGACTTTGTTATACTTGATATTCCCGAGGATGATAATATGTCTCTTATTCTTGGAAGACCTTTTTCGAATATTGCAGGGGCTGTTATTGATTGCAAAGGCAATGTCACTTTTCATGTCAATGGTAATGAGCATACGGTACACTTTCCGAGGAAAGAACCTCAGGTTCATAGTATCAATTATATTGGAAAAACTTCAACTATCACTGTTGGAGGTTTTGAGTTTCCTATTCCAATTATCAAGAAGGCATATGACATACTTATTGTTGGGGACATACATATCCCCATTGAGGTAACATAGTGTTATTCGAAAATTCTCCGGTTTCATGTTACTCGGAAAGAGTTTATTAACAAGACATGATCAACCTTGTTAATGGATTCATTTTGATGAACATGGGATAGGTGAATCTAGATAGCACAAACCTTCTGTACCTTCCTTTTATTTTATGTTAATTAGGTTAAATAAAAGAAAAATAGCATTATCTGTCTGTTTCCAGACTTATCCGTGCAATAAAAAAATATCCCGAAAATGAAAGTTCTCCAAATGCCATGAAAATGAAATATGATTTTTTCTAGAATATTTAAGAAAATATGACACTGAACACATAGCGAGGGGAGCCAACATGTGGCCTCGAGGGCATAGGACGCGCCCCCCTTCACAGGGCGCGCCCCCTGCCTCGAGGGCCCCATGTGGCCCCCCTCCACATATCCTTTCACCCAGACCCTTCTTCTTCCTCCCAAAAAAATCCCAAGCCAGCTCAAACACGAGCTCTAGCTCGTTTTACTGCCATTTTCGATCTCCTTGCACAAAGCACCATTCACCAAACTGTTTGGGGAGATTGTTCCTTGGTATGTGACTCCTCCATTGGTCCAATTAGTTTTTGTTCTAGTGCTTTATATGTTGCAAATTTGTGCTGCTGTGGTGACCTTGTTCTTGAGCTTGCATGTCAATTTTTCTTGGTCCCAAGTAGTTCTAATGCATGATATAGCTTCTAGGCACTTATAGGAGTTGTTGCTATTATTCTTGTTGGGTTTGGTTAACTTTTATTTTGAGTTACTAAAAATTTCAGAAAATTTCAGAAAAATGTCTAGGAAAAACTTCCAAGGTGGTCCTTGAAGGAAGCAATGACCGAGGCTTGCGTTCCGTGAGCCCGATGATGAACCACCGAGGGATGCTGATGTACGGCCTTGTGAATGCCCGTCGGATGAATTTATGAGTCAAGCGGGCATCAAAGATGAATTTTACGCATATGTGCGCAATGCCGACCTCGAGGACTTCATGCAAGATAAGTGCCTCAAATACTATGGCTTGACTGATAGTTTTGTGAGAAGGTTTAAATTTTCATCTTCACGAAATTCTCACACTGTCTTGTTTGATCTATATGATAAATCTTATACCATGGACTTAGAGGATTTTAATGAAGCCTGCAAGCTCCCACAGTGGGGCAGTATGAGTGATCCTCGTAAATCTGAATTTAGAGAATTTCTTGCTAGTATTACAGTGGGGGAATCCAGGGACATCACACAAGCCACCACTGGGAGCATACATTTTACTGCTATTCATTACTTGATGGGCCTCGAACCCCTCGTTGGATTACCCCAAGTGGAAGGTGTAAGATGCAGTAAGTAGAAGTGTTTTCCCCTAGCAAAGATGCCAAGGATCGAATCCCCAGAGACTCCTAGGTTCAACAGGTAGGTGTCAACTGCTAACGGCGCAATTAGCAATCAACGTGGACCTGCACACAGATACAAATAGCTTTGCTCCCAACGAGTACAGAGAGGTTGTCAATCTCTCCGGCCTTGTAGTTCACAAAGGGTTAAAAGCAATATGATAGTAGTGATAGATAATAATTTGCAATAGTAAGTAAAATAGCAAAAAGTAAAATAGTGTATGTGATCAATGATAGTAATATGGACCGGAGTCTCATGATGTTCACTAGTGATGTCTCTCTCCCAAACGACGATAAAACAGCTATGCGAGGTAACAAATTACAGCTGGGCAATTGACAGGACCACGCACGCAAACCAATGCTGACTACATTGCAAGAAAGGTTGAGGTTCAAAGCATGGGCGGTACGCCAAAGTAAGTAGACCGAAATCCATCTACATCTACTACTAATCATCCACCTTGAGATATCTATCCAGAACATCTCGCTGGTATTAAGTTGCGAGTCCCACCCATAGTGTAAACTCAATGCAACAGACAACTGCATTAAAAGAACCTTGCGTAAAGTAAATAATCCTTGCACCCGCGGGCACAAGCACCGTTGTTTTCCCCCTTGTGGCAACAGCACATCCCCTAGACTCATGTTTCTGTCACTCAAGCTAGTCATCGAGGGACATGAACCCACAATCGAGCATAACGTTCCCTCTTGGAGTCACTACATATTACTCGGCCAAAGCAATAAATAACAACGGAGAACATGGAAGAATTACTTATGAACTAAAATATAAAAGAGGTGAATCAAATATATTACTCAAGATCAATCTGAACATAATCTCATAATCCATCGGATCCCAGCAAACTCAACATAGCAACAGCACAAGGATTACATAGATGCCTCGATCATGTAGGGCAGCTCACGAGGACTAATTAGTGAAGCACAAGAACGGGAGGAGAACATCACATAGCTACTGGTCATGGACTCATGGTCCAAGGGAGACTACTCACGAGTCATCCGGGAGGCGTCCATGGTGGTGGAGAAGCTCCCGGTGGTGATCCTCCCCTCCGGCAGGATGCCGGGAAGAGTTCTCCTGGTGCTCCCGATCTTGGAAGCGGCGGCGGCGGAAGAACAGAGATGGGATCGCGAAAAGAAGTCCTGTTTCAAGGGTTACGGGGGACCCTTTAAATATCTGCCAAAGTAGGGCACCAGGGGGCTCTCGGGGTACCGAGGCGCCCCCCCCCCCCCC
>LR738712.1:571606554-571713041 GCA_902687465.1 Secale cereale
CGGGGGGGGGGGGGGGCGCCCACAGGGCGCCTGGGGCCCCTGTGGCCCACCCCCAGGCTCCCCTTCGGATGCAGTGTCGTTCCCGATACGCTGATTTTTTATATAATTTTTCTGTATTTTTCTGGGCATTTCTCGAAACGTGAAAACCTGAAATACAAAAACAGCCGAAAACAGAAACTGGCACTGGGGTGCACTGGATTAGTAAGTTAGTCCAAATATGATCAAAAGTGTATGGAAGTGTATGAATATCATAGCAATATCACCCAAAAGTGGCATGGAGCAAGCAGAAATTATAGATACGTTTTGGACGTATCAACATCCCCAAGCTTAATTCCTGCTCGTCCTCGAGTAGGTAAATGATAACAAGAATAATTTCTGTGGTGACATGCTATTAACCATATAAGACTTTGTCATAGTCATATGACAAATGCTTACTGAGACAATGATTCTAAAGTAATTAAGTTGTCTCAAGAGAAAATCACAAATGACTGAAAGTTTTACAACATGAAACTGAAACATCAAAAAGATTTGCAATGAACATGATGTGCAAATATGATCAAGTGATATCTAGCTTGCCCCCTTTAGTGATGCAAAACATAAGTGCAGGGGCACCTTCAAGGTTTAAGTGATGACTAGATACAATCATTTCAAAATAAACGATATCACAATCATGCAAAAGACAATGCTACTTTGGGACAATGCACATTACACTCAGAATGACAATCATGCTCTCAGTAGTTGATGCTTGAAGTGCTAGAGCTTTTTATTTTGAAACATGGAAGCAATTGTGTCAACGGTAGTAGTACTTCATATGTGTCATGCATAAAACATCTTATAAGTTGCAAGCCTCATGCATCGAATACTAATAGTGCTCGCTCCTTGTCCTAATTAGCTCGGATCCCCGTGGGTTATCATTGCATTGCATATGTTTTTACCAAGTGTCACAAAGGGGTACCTCTATGCCACCTGTACAAAGGTCCAAGGAGATAGATCACATTTGATTTCTCGTTTTTGATAAATCTCAACTTGAGGACATCCATACCGGGACAACATAGAAAATAGATGATGGACTCCTCTTTAATGCATAAGCATATTCTCGTGAGAGATTGAGGATTAAGGTCCAAGCTAAAACTTCCACCATGATGCATGGCTTTGGTTGGGGGCCCAATGTTCTTCTCTAACAATATGCATATTAATTCAACCCACGGTAAATCACCCTTACTTCAGACAAGACGAACATGCATAGCAACTCACATGATATTCAACAAAAGTGTGACAGTTGATGGCGTCCCCAGAAACATGGTTACCGCTCAGCAAGCAACTCATAAGAAATAAGATACATAAGCAACATATTCTTTACCACAATAGTTTTTAGGCTACTTTCCCATGAGCTATGTATTGCATGGTTAATTTGCTTAGTGCAGGTGAGGTTAGCAAAAGACTGGGAGCAACCAACTAAGAGAGCAATGACGGTCATAATCATGCAGAGCGACAAAGCAATATTGAATCAGGCATGGTAGTTATATCGCTACTTAGAAACAAAAGATCATCAAGGCTTGACAGACTTTCTTTACAGTCTTGAATATGCGTGAGCATACGCCAAGTCAATCAAAATAAACTCTCAAAGGAAGATATTACTAAACCATATCACATCATAGGCAAACGAACCAAGTTGGTATTCCAATGACACATTGGGAACCCCCCAGCTATTCGAGATTAACCATAAGAAAACCTGAACTACTAAGCACCATCATGAAAGTAGCATCTTTATCATAGACACATTAACCAATGCAACGGAAGCAAACTCTCTTAATAAGGTGATCATGGTAGTTAAAAAGAGTTCAAGCAACCAACTAAGTAAAAGCTCTTTGAAAAGATAAGCATGAATACTAAGAGCAAAGCACGATAGTAGCTATTCAAAAGACAAAGAACACACACAGCATAGATAGACAATGAAAATTCTATGTAATGTTCTAGGTGGAGGTGGAGCGTGTTTCTCTCCCACATAAAGGAATGCTGGGTTCCGACTCGTTATGAAAAACTAAAAAGAAAACTAAAAGCAAGACGCTCCAAGCATAGCACATAACACATGAAGTGATAAAAATATAGCGGAACAAAAGACGAACTGATAATGTTGATGGAGAAGGGGATGCACGGGGGCATCCCCAAGCTTAGACGCTTGAGTCTCCTTGAATATTTCTTGGGGGTGCACGGGGGCATCCCCAAGCTTGAGCGCTTGACACTCCTGAATCTTTTTATCATCTTCCCTCGCACACTTGAAAACTCCCTTCATACATAACTCATCATAATCTGATTAGCGAGGTTAGTACCCTTAATAAAATAATTATAACTTGCTGGAAATAAGGATATTATTGAATTTCTACTGTTTCTCAAGATTGCCAAAAGGTTTTTGCAAAGAAAAAACAAGTTATTAATTTGCAAACTGAAGGTAAGGCAAAACAGGACAGAATCTGTGAAAAACAGAACAGCAGGCAGTAATTGACCTGTTCGGGATACTTATGCAACTCAAATAAAAAAACTCAGAACAGACGCACGAAAGACAATTATATAGAGAACGCTGTCGAAAAAATTCAGACCAAAATGATGATCTGGTGATTTTATACGAATTTTTCTATCCAAGGACAGAATCTGTTTCCTGGACAGCACCTCACAACTTTTGAACTTTCTAGCAATCAGAGGCTATACTTGGCACAAATATGAAAAGCAAAGATACAATGATGATGCTACAGCAGTAAACAACATCAAGACACAACAAAAGCAAAAAATTTATTCATGTGGGCTGCCTCCCAAAAGCGCTTTCTTTTATGCCTTTAAGCTAGGCATAATGCATAGATCAAGTTTTATCAAACGTAAAAGAATAACTAGCCCGTACAACGGACTCAAAAGGTAACTTGACCTTCTTACGAGGGAAGTGTTCCATCCCTTTCTTGAGAGGAAACTGAAATTTTATATTACCCTCTTTCATGTCAATGACAGCACCAACGGTGCGCAAAAAGGGACGTCCCAAAATGATTGGACATGAAGGATCACATTCAATATCCATAATAGTGAAATCAACGGGCACATAATTATCATTGACAACAATAAGAACATCGTCGATCCTCCCCAAAGGTTTCTTTATGGAAGAATCAACGGGACGAACACCAAAAGAACAAGAATCATAAGGTTTCAATTTAAGCATATCATATAGTCTTTTGGGCATAATAGAAGTACTAGCACCAACATCACATAATGCATAACAAGAGAAGTCATTCAAATAAATTTTTATCATAGGATCCCAACCATCCTCTAGCTTTCTAGGTATGGAGGCTTCTACTCTAAGTTTCTCCTCCCTAGCTTTGATGAGAGCATTAGTGATATGCTCTGTGAAGGCAAGGTTAAGCGTGCTAGTGCGGGGATCTCTAGACATCTTGTGAAGGAAATCAATAACTTCGGTAAGAGTGCAGTTATCAAAATCAAGGTCACGAGCATCAAGTAAGGTAGTAGTGGTGTCCTTAAGGCTCACCTGATTGGTAGTTTCTATAGCATCACCATTAATAGGTCCATTGGGACCAGGAGTACATTGGGTGCTAAGAGTGTGAACATTCTCAATAACTTGGATAGTAGCAAGTCTATCTATGATAGTATCAAAGTTATGATCATAAACAAAGTAACTAGATAGACCATGTATAATCTCAAGAGCTCTAGCTTCATCACATTCTAAGAAATCTCCCTCAGCTATAATGTCAAGGGAGTGTTTACACCATTTAAAAAGACCATGGTAAAAATTCCTAAGCACAATTTTTATAGGTATCCAAGGCATAATTCTCCTATGTGCATCAGAAATTCTGTCCCATGCCTTCTTCATATTTTCTCCATCCCTTTGATGGAAATCTAAAACCTCTAACTCCCTCAAAGCTCCAAATCCTAGCATGTTTTAACTAAACAGATAGTAATACTAATAGGAAGGGAAATAAAAATTTTGTGATTTTTGATAAAAGGAACTAAAGCAAAAATGAAAAGTAAACTAACAAGACTAAAAAAGCAAAGGTAAAAGATAGCATGCAACTCCCCTATCCTGAAGAGTGGAGTCCCCGGCAACGGCGCCAGAAAATACTCCTTGATGGGCCTCGAACCCCTCGTTGGATTACCCCAAGTGGAAGGTGTAAGATGCAGTAAGCAGAAGTGTTTTCCCCTAGCAAAGATGCCAAGGATCGAATCCCCAGAGACTCCTAGGTTCAACAGGTAGGTGTCAACTGCTAACGACGCAATTAGCAATCAACGTGGACCTGCACACAGATAAAAATAACTTTGCTCCCAACGAGTACAGAGAGGTTGTCAATCTCTCCGGCCTTGTAGTTCACAAAGGGTTAAAAGCAATATGATAGTAGTGATAGATAGTAATTTGCAATAGTAAGTAAAATAGCGAAAAGTAAAATAGTGTATGTGATCAATGATAGTAATATGGACCGGAGTCTCATGATGTTCACTAGTGATGTCTCTCTCCCAAAAGACGATAAAACAGCTATGCGAGGTAACAAATTACAGCTGGGCAATTGACAGGACCACGAACGCAAACCAATGCTGACTACATTGCAAGAAAGGTTGAGGTTCAAAGCATGGGCGGTACGCCAAAGTAAGTAGACCGAAATCCATCTGCATCTACTACTAATCATCCACCTTGAGATATCTATCCAGAACATCTCGCTGGTATTAAGTTGCGAGTCCCACCCATAGTGTAAACTCAATGCAACAGACAACTGCATTAAAAGAACCTTGCGTAAAGTAAACAATCCTTGCACCCGCGGGCACAAGCACCGTTGTTTTCCCCCTTGTGGCAACAGCACATCCCCTAGACTCATGTTTCTGTCACTCAAGCTAGTCATCGAGGGGCATGAACCCACAATCGAGCATAACGTTCCCTCTTGGAGTCACTACCTATTACTCGGCCAAAGCAATAAATAACAACGGAGAACATGGAAGAATTACTTATGAACTAAAATATAAAAGAGGTGAATCAAATATATTACTCAAGATCAATCTGAACATAATCTCATAATCCATCGGATCCCAGCAAACTCAACATAGCAACAGCACAAGGATTACATAGATGCCTCGATCATGTAGGGCAGCTCATGAGGACTAATTAGTGAAGCACAAGAACGGGAGGAGAACATCACATAGCTACTGGTCATGGACTCATGGTCCAAGGGAGACTACTCACGAGTCATCCGGGAGGCGTCCATGGTGGTGGAGAAGCTCCCGGTGGTGATCCTCCCCTCCGGCAGGGTGCCGGGAAGAGTTCTCCTGGTGCTCCCGACCTTGGAAGCGGGGGCGGCGGCGGAACAGAGATGGGATCGCGAAAAGAAGTCCTGTTTCAAGGGTTACGGGGGACCCTTTAAATATCTGCCAAAGTAGGGCACCGGGGGGCTCTCGGGGTGCCAAGGCGCCCCCCCGGCGCGGCCCAGGGGGGGGGGGGCGCCCACAGGGCGCCTGGGGCCCCTGTGCCCCCCCAGGCTCCCCTTCGGAAGCAGTGTCGTTCCCGATATGCTGATTTTTTATATAATTTTTCTGTATTTTTCTGGGCAGTTCTCGAAACGTGAAAACCTGAAATACAAAAACAGCCGAAAACAGAAACTGGCACTGGGGTGCACTGGATTAGTAAGTTAGTCCAAATATGATCAAAAGTGTATGGAAGTGTATGAATATCATAGCAATATCACCCAAAAGTGGCATGGAGCAAGCAGAAATTATAGATGCGTTTTGGACGTATCATTACTTTGCTCTCTTTATCGGTAGATGCATAAGTGGTAAAGATGAGGCTTGTCACATGTGTGTCCCTGATCTTAGCGTTCTCAGGAGTGCTGTACTAGGTGACAGGCAATATAATTTAGGAGCAGTTGTTGCACATAGACTACACCATAATGGTTCGAATGGAGATTTATTTGGTGGGATCTATGCTACTCGCATAGCCCGATATCTTGGTGTGTCTGTGCATCCGTACGATAACCCTTTACCTCTTGCTCATTTAGACTGTAATGCTATGGCTAGTCACCGGTTTATAGAGTCGGATAATCAAACTCTCAAATATCGACTAATCTTTAACCGGCAGCATGCCATCCCTATTGGTCTTCCTGCCCCTACTTTGTTTAACTTTCAGGAAAAGGGGAGATACACTATAACTAGGGAGGAAGCAAATGCCTATTATAACATGATGGAGGCAAACTGCCTTCGAGCTGCAGCTCAGCAGGCAGCAACTGTTGCATCTTAGTACGACCCCAACTACAACTTTGGATATCCGTCAGGCCAGTACTGGCCATAGACCAACTTAGGCCAAAAGCCTAAGCTTGGGGGAGTATGTGTTTCTCACCGACTTTACTTTCATGTTCACACTTATTCTAGTTGTCGGTGCTCACACTCTTTCACTGTGCCATCCATGCTTAGTTTAATTTTCTTTTTCTTAGTTTTTTTATTGTGTGCTAGAAAAACCCAGAAAAACAAAAAAATATTAGTTGTAGCTTCTAGCTAGTTTATTTTCTTTGCTTGTAGTAGTAACTAAAAATGAAAACCCCAAAAAGATTTCCCGTTCTTCTTTTGCTTGTTGGGAGCTTTCCCGTGTAAATAGTTTCTTTTCTTTTCCTTAGGGGTTAAGAGTAGAAGACCATGATTGAAAATGCTTAGTGGCTCTCATATGCTTTGTTGCTGATTTAACCTTGAGCCATATTACCTTGTCTTCCCTCTTGTGTTAAATGCCTGCAAATTCCAGCTTAGTCCAATGCACGTGCACAATTATTATTTTTCACAACGTTCGGTCGTGCGAGTGAAAGGCAATAAGGATGATATATGATGAACTAATTGAGATGAGAAAAGCTGGTATGAACTCGACCACTCTTGTTTTTGTAAATATGATTGCTCGTCGTTCTTGATTCAGTTTGTTATGAATGAAACATGTTTGCAATGACAATTAGAGATCATAGCTGCTTATGCCATGCTTAATTAGCTGAGAGTTTATAATGGTCTATCTTGTGTGCCAACGTGATATTAAAATGGTTGTGATGTGGTATGACGGGTGGTATCCTCCTCTGAACGATTTAAGTGACTTGACTTGGCACATGTTCATGCATGCAGTTGAAACAAATCAACATAGCCTTCACGATATTTATGTTCATAGTGATTTATATCCTACTCATGCTTGCATTCATTGTTGATTAATTTTAATGCATTTTCATGACAGTTGTTGCTCTCTAGCTGGTCGCTTCCCAGTCTTATTCTAGCCTTCACCTGTACTAAGCGGGAATACTGCTTGTGCATCCACTTCCATAAACCCCAAAGTTATTCCACATGAGTCCACTATACCTTCCTATATGCGGCATTTACCTGCCGTTTTAAGTAAATTTGTATGTGCCAAACTCTAAACCTTCAAATGAAATTCTGTTTTGTATGCTCGAACAACTCATGTATCAACAAGGGTTGTCTATATCTTCCATGCTAGGTGGGTTATTCTCACAATGAGTGGACTCCGCTCATCAGTCACGAGAAAATGGCTGGTAACCGGGATGCCCACTCCCATGCTCTGAATCATAATAATTAAACAAAACTCCCTCAGGTCTGTTGTTTGTTTGGATGGTAACCCGTGGATTCGGCTGGCCGTGGAGTGTGCTTGTTGATGGTTGGGGGAGTATAAACTTTACCATTCTGTTTGGGAACCGCCTATAATGTGCGTAGCATGGAAGATATCGAGATTCCTGGTTGTTATGTTGACAATGAAAGTATACTGCTCAAAATGTTATTCAGTCTCTATTTAAAAATCGAGCTCTGGCACCTCTACAAATCCCTGCTTCCCTCTGCGAAGGGCCTATCTATTTACTTTTATGCAGAGTCATCATCCTCTTATCAAAGAGCACCAGTAGGAGAGCACCTCTGTCATTGCATGTATTACTATTAATTTGCATTGAGTATGATCATGACTGGATCTCTTTTACCATGAATTACAATGTCAAGTCAGTCCTTAATCTTTAAAGGTGCTCTGCATTTATGTTTTGCGGTCTCAGAAAGGGCTAGCGAGATACCATCATGTTATATCATATCATGATTGTTTTGAGAAGTGTTGTCATCCGAGGTTTATTATTATTGCTCTCTAGTTGATTATGCCATTGATGTGAGTAGTCTTGAGACCTGAAAGTTATTGTGAATGTGGTTAGTTCATGATCTTGTTGAAAACCTGAATGCTAGCTTACATATTTACAAGAACAAGAGCAAACAGAGTTTGTCAAAGTTTTTCTTCATCACTTTCAGTTTATCAACTGAATTGCTTGAGGACAAGCAAAGGTTTAAGCTTGGGGGAGTTGATACGTCTCCAACGTATCTACTTTTCCAAACACTTTTGCCCTTGTTTTGGACTCTAACTTGCATGATTTAAATGGAACAAACCCGGACTAATGTTGTTTTCAGCAGAGCTGCCATGGTATTGTTTTTGTGCAGAAATAAAAAGTTCTCGGAATCGCCTGAAAATCAACGGAGATTTATTTCAGAAAATATAAAAAATACTGGCAAGAAGATCCACACCTGGGGGCCCACGGGCCGTCCTCGAGGGTGGGGGCGCGCCCCCTTCCCAGGGCGCGCCCCCTGCCTCTAGGGCAGCCCGGTGCCCCACCGACGTACCCCCAGGTCCTATATATTCCGTTTCACGGAGAAAAAATCAAAGGGGAAAGAATTATCACGTTTCACGAGACGGAGCCGCCGCCAAGCCCTAATCTCTCTCGGGATGGCTGATCTGGAGTCCGTTCGGGGCTCCGGAGAGTGGAGATCGTCGCCATCGTCATCATCAACCTTCCTCCATCACCAATTCCATGATGCTCACCGCCGTGTGTGAGTAATTCCATCGTAGGCTTTCTGGACGGTGATGGGTTGGATGGGATCTATCATGTAATAGAGTTAGTTTTGTTAGGGTTTGATCCCTAGTATCCACTATGTTCTGAGATGGATGTTGCTATGACTTTGCTATGCTTAATGCTGGTCACTAGGGCCCGAGTGCCATGATTTAAGATCTGAACCTATTATGTTTTCATGAATATATGTGTGTTCTTGATCCTATCTTGCAAGTCTATAGTCACCTACTATGTGTTATGATCCGGCAACCCCGAAGTGACAATAATCGGGACCACTCCCGGTGATGACCATAGTTTGAGGAGTTCATGTATTCACTATGTGTTAATGCTTTGGTTCGGTACTCTATTAAAAGGAGGCCTTAATATCCCATAGTTTCCAATAGGACCCCGCTGCCACGGGAGGGTAGGACAAAAGATGTCATGCAAGTTCTTTTCCATAAGCATGTGTGACTATATTCGGAATACATGCCTACATTGCATTGATGACCTGGAGCTAGTTCTGTGTCACCCTAGGTTATAACTTCTACATGATGAATTGCATCCGACGGAATTTCCCATCACCGATCCAATGCCTACGAGCTTTACCTATATTGCTAGTTGCTATTTACTTTTCCGTTGCTATTATCACAAAAACTACAAAAACACTATCTTTACTTTTATTGCTGCTACCACCACTATCATATTACTGTGCTACTAAATTATCTTGCTGCAGATACTAAGTTTCCAGGTGTGGCTGAATTGACAACTCAGTTGCTAATACTGAAGAGTATTCTTTGGCTCCCCTTGTGTCGAATCAACAAATTTGGGTTTAATACTTTACCCTTGAAAACTGTTGCGATCCCCTACACTTGTGGGTTATCAGTGTGCTTGTTTGCTTTATCACTAAGTAGATTTTATTTGCTGTTCTAAGTTGTTCTCTTTCTTTAGTTATGGATATGGAACACGGGATACCAAAAAACTTAGGTGTACTTGCTACTCATGGAGATGGGGAACCTCCTGAAACCCTCGATGCTCATTATGTGAAAGATATTATGTACTACTTTGATAATCCTGAGAAAACCCCATTCAACTATGTAATGGGAGTAACGTTGGATCAACGTGAATACTTTAGGGATTGTGACTTGACACAAAAAGGGAAACTATTATGGGATCAAATTCATTTGTTGCATTGGTATGCTCGGCAACTATGCTTGAGATATGCTTATACTTGTTGCTCTAGGATGAAGGCTCCACACCTTCCCTTTTCATGCAAATTTAATGATAATGAAACCTTAGCTTCTTATGCTAATGGTATATATGACTATTATGATGTGGAACAAATAGAAGAATTCGTTGCTTTTAAGGGTGCTTATGAAATTGAAACTCTGTTTAAAAAGAACGATTCTTTTGATGATGATGTTTCTAGGCCTGAAAATTTTGCTATAATGAAATATTGCTATTTGAATTATGAATATAACTCCAATATTGATGCGTTTATTGAGAAAGTCTTTGCTGTCCAAGAAGAGACTAATATTTTGCAGGAACTATGGACGAAGAAACTGATGACATTGTGAGCTCATTGGATGAAAAAGACGAGGAGGAGAGCGAAGAACAAAATGAGGAAGAGCGGATTAGCTACCCGTTCCCACCTTCTAATGAGAGTAACTCTTCCACTCATACATTGTTTAATTTCCCTTCGTGCTTACCGAAGGATGATTGCTATGATGATTGCTATGATCCCGTTGATTCTTTTGAAATATCCCTTTTTGGTGATGCTTGCTATGCTTGTGGCCAAGATGCCAATATGAATTATGCTTATGGAGATAAACTTGCCATAGTTACTTATGTTAAACATGAGATGGTTTCTATTGCACCCACACATGATAGTCCTATTATCTTTTTGAGTTCTCCAAACCACACTATATCGGAGAAGTTTGCACTTATCAAGGATTATATTGATGGGTTGCCTTTTTTCCGTTACACATGATGATTTTGATGAATATAATATGCATGTGCTTGCTGCTCCTACTTGCAATTATTATGAGAGAGGAACTACATCTCCGCCTCTCTATGTTTCCAACATGATAAAATTGCAAAAAACTGCTTATACTATGCATTGGCCTTTACTTGATGTGCATGAATTGTTCTTGTATGACATGCCTATGCATAGGAAGAGAGTTAGACTTTGTTGTTTCATGACACATATCACTTTGTGCTCACTACTAAATGCCAAATCATTGCTAATTAAAATTGGCTTTGATATACCTTGGGATCCGGGTGGATCCATTACTTGAGCACTATATGCCTAGCTTAATGGCTTTAAAGAAAGCGCTACCAGGGAGACAACCCGGAAGTTTTAGAGAGTCATTTACTTCTGTTGGGTGCTTTTATAAAGTTTAAAAACAAAAAAAATAAAGAGGGGAACCTATAACTTTTTCAAAAAGAAAAGCAAAAGTGAGAAAGACGAGCATTGTTAAAGTGGGAGCTAGCCTTGAACTTTGTTCATGCCCATGGAAACTTTGTGAACCTTGATTACAGAAACATTTCAATAAAAATAATTATCCCCTTGTACAATTCCATTGTATTATAAAAATAATGTGCCAAGAGTTTCCTTTAGGATGATTAAACTGCTTGTTGGTTTGTGCGGTGCAAAAACAGAAACTTTGGCTGTAGTGCACGATTTTACATTTTTTACTCGTATGTCGAAAGGATCTATAACTTTTTGCAAAGTCTTGCTATATTTTTTTTTGATTTGTTCTAATTTTTCCGGAATTTTTAGAGTTACAGAAGTATGGTTAATGTTCAGATTACTACAGACTGTCCTATTTTCACAGATTGCTGTTATAGCTTCATTATTTGCAAATGTTTGAATTCTTGTTGAAGCCTCCTTGACTTGGGGCCATAGAATTGTGATAGAATATTGTGGGTAATGTTTGTTCATAATTATACAATAATGTTAGAGCAGTACATGATGGGATTTTAGTGATCATATGCACTAACCCGCCACTAAAGTTCGGTTAAGTTTTGTGTGGATGAAGTGTTCGAGGATCGAGGAGGTCTCGATGTGAGAAGAAGGAGGAGAGGCAAGAGCTCAAGCTTGGGGATGCCCAAGGCACCCCAAGTAAATATTCAAGGAGATTCAAGCGTCTAAGCTTGGGGATGCCCCGGAAGGCATCCCATCTTTCTTCAACAAGTATCGGTATGTTTTTGGATTCGTTTCGTTCGCATGATATGCGTAAACTCTTGGAGCGTCGTGTGCTTTTTTCTTTTTCTTTTAATAAATGCACCATGCTGGTATGATTTAGTCCTTGGTTGATTTATAGAATGCTCTTCGCACTTCACTTATATCTTTTGAGTTTGGCTTTATAGAATGCTTCATGTGCTTCACTTATATCATTTGAAGTTTGGATTGCCTATTTCTCTTCACACAGAAAGCCGCCATTTGTAGAATGCTCTTTTGCTTCACTTATAATTGTTAGAGCGAGGGCATACTTTTGTAGAAAGAATTAAAACTCTCTTGCTTCACTTATATCTATTTAGGGAGTTGACAAGAATTGGTCATTCACATGGTTAGTCATAAAATCCTACATAAACTTTTAGATCGCTGAATATGATATGTTTGATTCCTTGCAATAGTTTCTCGATATAGAGATGCTAATATGTGGGAGGTACTAGTGAATGATTGTGGTCTAGTAAAAATGTTGATGTTAAGGTTTGTGATTCCCGAAGCATGCATGTATGGTCTCCTAACTATGTAACCAAATTGGTGCGCATTGTATTTTGATTGTTTATCTTGCGTGAAGGTCGGGGGCGCGCGATGGTTAACTCCAACCAACCTCCCCCCTAGGAGCATGCGTCGTAGTATTTTTGCTTCGAGGGCTAATAGATTTTTCGCAATAAGTATGTGAGTTCTTTATGACTAATGTTGAGTCCATGGATTATACGCACTCTCACCCTTCCACCATTGCTAGCCTCTCTTGTACCGCGCAACTTTCGCCGGTACCATACACCCACCATATACCTTCCTCAAAACAGCCTCCATACCTACCTATTATGGCATTTCCATAGCCATTCCGAGATATATTGCCATGTAAATCCACCGTTCCATTTATTATGACACGCACCCTCATTGTCATATTGCCTTGCATGATCGTAAGATAGCTAGCATGATGTTTCCATGGCTTGTCCGTTTTTGATGTCATTGCTATGCTACATCATTGCACATCCCGGTACACCGCCGGAGGCATTCATATAGAGTCATATTTTTGTTCTAGTATCGAGTTGTAATATCGAGTTGTAAGTAAATAGAAGTGTGATGATCATTATTATTAGAGCATTGTCCCTTGAAAAAAAAGGCCAAAAGAAAGAAAAAAAGAAAGGCCACATAAAAAAAGGAAGGCCCAAAAAAATAAAAAAATAAAAAAGAAAAAAATGGGACAATGCTACTATCTTTTTTTCCACACTTGTGCTTCAAAGTAGCACCATGATCTTCATGATAGAGAGTATCCTATCTTGTCACTTCCATATACTAGTGGGAATTTTCATTATAGAACTTGGCTTGTATATTCCAACGATGGGCTTCCTCAAATGCCCTAGGTCTTCATGAGCAAGCAAGTTCATGCACACCCACTAGTTTTCTTTTGAGCTTTCATACACTTATAGCTCTAGTGCACCCGTTACATGGCAATCCCTACTCACTCACATTGATATCTATTGATGGGCATCTCCATAGCCCATTGATACGCCTAGTTGATGTGAGACTTTCTCCCTCCTTTTGTCTACTACCACCTTCTATTCCACCCATAGTGCTATGTCCATGGCTCACGCTCATGTATTGCGTGAAGAGTTGAAAAAGTTCGAAAAAGTAAAGTATGAAAACAATTGCTTGGCTGACACTGGGATAGGCATGAGGGGTACCTTGTCTTAAGAAAAGGGAGCATAAAAGACTATATGATTTTGTAGGGATAACGTTCTTTAGCATTGATATTTTGAAAGACTTGATTGTTTGTTGGGATGCCCGAGTATTAAATTATTTTATGTCAAATGATAGACTATTGCTTTGAATCACTCGTGTCTTAATATTCATGCCATGATTAGATTACATGATCAAGATTATGCTAGGTAGCATTCCACATCAAAAATTATCTTTTTTACTATTTACCTACTCGAGGACGAGCAGGAATTAAGCTTGGGGATGCTGATATGTCTCCGTTGTATCTATAATTTTTGATTGTTCCATGCCAATATTCTACAACTTTCATATACTTTTGGCAACTTTTTATACTATTTTTTGGGACTAACATATTGATCCAGTGCCCAGTGCCAATTCTTGTTTGTTGCATGTTTTTTGTTTCACGGAATATCCATATCAAACGGAGTCCAAACGGAATAAAAATGGATGGAGATTTTTTTGGAATATATGTGAATTTTGGGAAGCGGAACCAACATGAGATGATGCCCGAGTGGGCCATGAGACAGGGGGCGCCCACGAGGGGCAGGTGCGCCCTGGGCCCTCGTGGCCACTCTGTAAGGCGGTTGATGCCCTTTTTTCGCCGCAAGAAAGCTAATATCCGGATAAAAATCGTGTCAAAAAATCAGCCCAATCGGAGTTACAGATCTCCTAGAATATAAGAAACGGTGAAGGGCCAGAATCTAGGAACGCAGAAATAGAGAGAGACAGAGAGACAGATCCAATCTTGGAGGGGCTCTCGCCCCTCCACCGCCATGGTGGCCATGGACCAGAGGGGAAACCCTTCTCCCATCTAGGGAGAAGGTCAAGGAAGAAGAAGAAGAAGGAGGGGGCTCTCTCCCCCTCACTTCCGGTGGCACCGGAGTGCCACCGGGGCCATCATCGTGTGACGGCGATCTACACCAACACCTCAGTCATCTTCACCAACATCTCCATCACCTTCCCCCATCTCTCTACAGCGGTCCACTCTCCCACAACCCGCTGTACCCTCTACTTGAACATGGTGCTTTATGCTTCATATTATTATCGAATGATGTGTTGCCATCCTATGATGTCTGAGTAGATTATTGTTGTCCTATCGGTGATTGGTGAATTGCTATGATTGATTTAAATTGCTTATGGTTATGTTGTTGTCCTTTGGTGCCCATCATATGAGCACGCGCGTGGATCACACCATAGGGTTAGTTGTATGTTGATAGGACTACGTATTGGAGGGCAAGAGTGACAGAAGCTTCAACCTAACGTAGAAATTGATGCGTACGGGATTGAAGGGGGACCAATATATCGTAATGCTATGGTTGAGTTTTACCTTAATGAACGTTAGTAGTTGCGGATGCTTGCTAATAGTTCCAATCATAAGTGCATAGAATTCCAAGTAAGGGATGACATGCTAGCAGTGGCCTCTCCCACATAAAACTTGCTATCGGTCTAGTAACGTAGTCAATTGCTTAGGGGCAACTTCGCAACTCCTACCACCACTTTTCTACACTCGCTATATTAACTTTATTGCCTCTTTATATTAACAGCCCCTAGTTTATATTTACGTGCTCTTTATATATATATATATATATATATATATATATATATATATATATATATATATATATATATATATATATATATATATTTTTGACCTTGAAGACTGCAGGGCTTACACCCCACATCATTTTATTGCCCAAAAAGAAAACCAACAGTACAAACAATCCTCAAGGTGAGGAAGTGGAAAGAAAAGGGCTATCTAAACTGTACAGAAAAGAAGAAAAATAAAGAACTAAGTCTAAAAAATAAATAATAACCAGAAAAGAAGAAAAGAAGGACCTCTCAAGGAGGCAAGAAATCAATCCATTTCAGCAGAGCATCTCTATATTTTTTTCTTGATTCTGTGGGAGAGCAGTGTAAGATCACAAATAAAGCCATTTCTCCACATCCTGAAAGAAGGCCTAATGTTTCTGAAGGCTCTGTCATTCCGTATCTTCCAGATATTCCACCATGCAGTAAAAACCACTTCCACAAAGAAAGGCTTGCTGAAATCCTTCCTAGCCTGACATGCTATGTCCACCATATCCTCACTATCCTTCCAAGTGATCTGCAGGTAGTTCCACACGCGGAAACTGAAGCTGCATTGAAAGAAGAGATGGTTTCGATCCTCCAAAGCACCAGTCGAACAAAGTACACATTCTGGGCCCTCATTGATTTTCCAATGCCTACGCTGGATCATATCCTTGGTGTTCACCCTATCCATGATTACAAGCCAGGCAAACATCATAATTGACATAGTGCAGCAGCTCTTCCAGATCCAGCTAAGAATTGGGTTGGCTACCATTGGCTGATAGGCAAAATCATAGTACTTCTTTGCGGTAAAGGCAGACTTCTTGCCCTGCCTCCAGCTCCAAGAATCAGGGCACGTACTGTTTATATGAATAGTGTCCATCAGTTGCATAAGCTGCTGCAAATCTTGAAAAGCCTGTTCAGACAAGGGCAGGGAAAAGATGTACAAAATATCATGCACTTGAAAAGCCTCTTTAACCGAGAGGTTCTTGTTCAAGCAGAAAGAATAAAGTCTAGGGAACCGATCCCTCACAGGAGCACTGCTATCTCAAATTTGCCAAAAGTCAGCCCAAAACAGCACCGTGTCACCAGACTGAACATCAACAGAAGTAACAACCCTGAAATTATCCATTAACTTACATACGTCTCTCCACTAAAAAGATCCACAAAGAATAGTATCATGTGGAACTCTTTGAAAGTAGTAAGATTCCCAGATCAAGTGAACCCAAGGCACATCTATCTTATTATAGAATTTATTCAGGTGCTTGAGTAAGAGTGCATCATTCTGCAAACCCAAGTTTAAAATGCCAAGCCCACCTTGAAGTTTGGCCTACAAACCAGTGGCCAAGCAGCGAGAGAGTGTCCCCTTTCCTGACCATATTTCCTCCACAGACACTGTCTTTGGATCCTTTCCAGTTGCTTCAGAATACCCTTAGGAATAGACAAATTGCAAAGGAAGAAAATAGGAAGTGAAGATATGACAGAATTCACCAATTGTAACCTGCTCCCTTGGGGTAGGAACCAAGAACTTGCTGTCAGTCGTCTCTCCATACAATCCACTAGAGGAAGGAAATCCACAATTTTGGGTCTAGTAGTCCCCACAGGTAAACCCAAATATGTGAAAGGTAGGGAGCCCAAGTTGCATCCAAAAAAAGCAGCTAGATCAGTAGCCTCATGATCATTCACATTAATAGGATACATGGATGATTTGTGAAAGTTGATTTGAAGACCAGTTGCCAGTGAGAAAGTCCGCAGAACTGATTTCAGTGCCTCCAAATGGTTTCTGTCAGCTTTTAAGAAAAGCAAAGTATCATCAGCATACTGCACAATAGGGAAATCAAGGTCATGATTTTGCAATGGTCTACTGAGGAGACCCTGCTGATGGATATCAAAAACCAAAGTCTGAAGGAGGTCAGCAACAATGAAAAAGAGTAACGGGGAGATGGGGTCTCCTTGCTTTACTCCACATCTGCATTTGAAATGTTTTCCAGGGACTCCATTAAGCAAAACAGAAGAAGTGCCAGATGATAACAACTGGTTGATCCATGTAACCCATCTGTTGTCAAAGCCTTTAGCCACCAGAATCCTTATTATTGCCTCATGTTGAATAGAATCGAAGGTTTTTTCAAAGTCAAGCTTTAGCAAAATAATAGGCTACTTGGATTGATTGCATTGGTGGACAAATTCAAAAGTCCAAGCAAGACAATCTTGAAATGTTCTTGACTTTATGAATCCATATTGGTTCTTATGCACACATTTGGTGATCACTTCCTGAAATCTATTGGCAGCAAGTTTGGTGAGGAATTTCAAACCTACAACAGTGAGTGAAATAGGTCTAAAATCACCCACACTCTCAGGAGTCTGCTTCTTTGGGATCAGTGTGATGTATGCCTCATTAAGATTCTCTAATTTGGTCGTACCTGCATGAAATTCATGAACCAGCCTAATGAAGTCGTCAGAGATGATGCACCATCACTTTTTCAGGAAAAGACCATTGGAACCATCGGGGCCAGGTGCTTTATCAGTGGGCATTTCTTTAAGAACCTTCTCAATATCCTTCATCTCAAATGGTTTGGAGAGCAATTCCAGGTCTGGAACAGAAGGCAACAAAGAAAGTATGTTCTCAGATAAAGTGATGGGTTTCACTGTACCCATTCTGTTTTTGAATGAGATTAAGAATTCCTTGGCCATTTCCTCATGATCAGAAGATACAGTGCCACCAGGCAGTACTAAACTAGCAATTGTATTCCTTCGATACCTCTCAGTTGCCATGGCCTGAAAAAAATTGGAATTCTCCTCACCCACTTTAACATACCTGATGGTACATCTTTTCTTCCAGTAAAGATACTGCAGGTGTAATAGGTGCTCATGATGCATTTTGGTGATCTTGCTTAAGTTTCTTTCAGGTGTGGACAAAAGTCTCAAATCCTCCACGTTGTCCAAGCAAAGAATAACCCAGTTGCATTTTTCAATAAGCCCTTTAATATGTGAGAGACCTTTTTGCCATTTCTTAAAGCAAATCTCAACGCCTTCAGTTTATCAACAATAACTGCTGAGATGTGAGTCTTATGAGAAGGACGTGCCCATACCTCCTTCATACACTCCATAAAACCTGGTTGATGGACCCAAAAGTTTTCAAACCTGAAGATATGTGCCTTTGGAATTGAAGTACCGATGGCAATCAAACAAGGTACATGCTCAGACGTAGTTTTGGCAGGAGGTGTCACCTGCGTCATTGGGTATAGATTAATCCAACTGGCCGATGTAAAAACCCAGTCCAACTGCTCTAGGAGAGGCGTATCTTGCATATTTGACCAAGTGAATTTTCGCCCTTTAGAGGAAGCTCAAGCAGACCCAAGTGCCCAATAATTTCATTGAAAATGAACATGTCATTGATATACCCTCCAGGGAGATTCCTGTTGTCAATGGATCGAATAAAATTAAAGTCACCCATTAACATCCACTTTTTATCCGGGTCAATATCTAGATTGTAAAGCCATGAAACAAACTCATCTCTTAACTCTCCCTGACATGGGCCATAGATGTTCACCAAAAACCACTCCTCATTATTATGAACTGAAGTGAACTGCATTACAATGGCATAGGGCTTAATTTCCAGCAGCGTACCATGGAAAATGTCTGAACGCCACAAAGTTAAAAGGCCTCCCGAAGCCCCTCGAGAGGGAGACTCGACAAATTGGTCAAAGCCGTGAGGGCAGATCGATTTGATGTCCGCACGTGAACAGGAAGTAAGCTTAGTCTCCTGGAGACAGACTATAGCACTTTGACTCTCTATCACTTTGTCCCTGACCGCACGCTGTGTGGGCCCAGCATTAAGACCACGCACATTCCAACACAGAATTTTCCAACTATGCTTGGACATAAAATTCATGACGAACCAAGATAAAGCAGAGTAAAAGCATGATTGCACCTAGTGCCATGCAATACAAAAGTTTCAAGAGTTCACCCACAGAAGGAGTCACATCCCAAACAATACGCATTTCAACAATAACAGACACACCCGGTCGAGACATCAGAGATGGATACAACATTACAAAAGGTGATGGCGAGTCCTCCCGGGGATCAGCCATAAGCTTGTCCTTCGTCAAGAGCGCAGGGTCGATCTCCAGCTCCGCTCCCACTGCTTGCAGTACGTGAATTGGGGTATGAGGCGGATCAGCAGGCAGGTTGTCTTCAGATGCATCAACAGTAGTGGGCTGGGCCTTGTCCTTCATGGGCTTGGCACGCGGGCGCTTCTTTGATGGCCCGAGAGAAAGCTGCTCGAAGATCACGTTTTTGAAACCATCTAACTTTTCCGCGCTTCTAGTGCAGCGACGAAGAGATGTGTCAACCACAGGCACTTTCTTCTTGCCTCTTCTCTTCTTCTCCATTGAAAGATCTGCAGAGAATGCGATTGGGGAGGAAGTAGAGTTAACTGAAACAGAAAACGATGGTTCATCAGATGGTAGCTCATTGGCAATAGATGATGGAACGAGGGGAGTAGGTATCTCCTCAAACAGGGCTCTGGCGACTGGACGCTTAGCAATCACAGCTCTTCTCGCAGAGGCAACGTCCGTCAGAGAGGCAGACAGGAAAGACATCCTCTTAGTTTCATCAAAAGCTATTGTCCAAGACTTCTTGGAGTAAATGACTGTGCCCATTGGCCTGAACGAAATCGACCGTGGCACATCCCGCGCTGAAAACTCAAATATGAGGTTATCAAAAGACCTTTTCCATATCATTTCCGGAGGAAGAGGAGGCCCTGCGACAATGCGCGCCATTCCAATGAAAATCTCGTGTTGCTGGATGACCGGCGGCTGGTAGGGCACAATGGCCAACAGATTCTCTTCCAAAGCTGGCTGCTGCAACGGTTGGAGTTGAAGATCCGGCAACTGTACCACAGGTTGATGGATTTCCATGCCATCCTCCTGCTGATCCACTGAAACAGACCCTTATGGCTTATCTATAACAATTGAGACCTGATCCTGCTCAGGAAGAACCAACTGTGGAACTTGGTCATGAACTGCTTCTTCTTCCCATCCAGCATTTCCCCAGCCATGTGCAGCATCATTCACTGGTGGTGGGGGAGCAACTGGTGCATCATTCCAGCCTAACATTGGATATGGAGGCAAAACAAACAAAATATTATCTTGCACAAGATTTCCAGGCAAGGGGTGAGGGTTCCCATCCAGCGGCATTGGGTCTTCATCATTGGGCATTTGGTCCGCAAAATCTGCACCAAGAACATAGCAGGCAGCGGTCCAAGAAACTTGAGCGCCACCCCATTCCGCATAATCGCCAAATACAACATCTTGAGGAACTAACGGTGTCTCTGGAAAACTTGCCTCCACCAAGGTGCGGACCAGATAAGGATTCTCACTGTCCCATGAAATAAACTTCCCGAAAGTACCAACAGCCAGGGAGATATATTCCGTGGTACGATAATCTAGAGGAATACCAATGAACATTAACCACCCCTTGCGAAAACCCTGAGCACCCTTAAAATTCTCTCCTTCATCATGTTTCATAAATCTGACAAAGCGGTCGTTGCCCAGAGGAAAAGGAGCATGCTGGATCAAGGTGTATCTAACTGACGGATCCCTCACATGGAACAAACCAACTCCATGGAACCAAGGCTGTGCAAAGCGGACCAAAATACCTCGGTTCTGCAAAAACTGGACGACTTCCTCCCGCACTGGTGCGAGAGGTCCTTCCGGAGCTGGCATCACCTTCGCGACCATGTAGTCCTCATGGCGACAAGGTGGTCTCGCCGCAGGCGTGAATAAGGACCGAGGAAGATGATGGTCGCCGGCGTCGATGATGTGGTGGCCCGCAGGCACAAAGCGCTGGGGGTCAAGCTCAAAATTCGCCATGGGAGAGGAAGAAGCTCGGATGGGGTTTTCTTCGGAAAGGGGAGAGGGCAGATGCAATGAGGGCGGTGGCGATGGGACTGGACAGTCTATCCCAATAACTCCGGCTCTCTTCCCATGAGAAGCAGCAGATTCCGAAAAAATCGTATTTTGTTGCACCGAAATTGGTCTCCAAACCAATCCATTGGAGCGCGCGAAATCATTACAGTCGCGGCTAGAATGACCAGAACAGGAGCAAGCCCCAGAGACCGTCCGCATTCCGCAGGTCGCTGACAAGTGGCCCCTCAACGAGCAGAAGGAACATGTAACCATGCGGTCCACCATGTCATCGACCAGGGCTTCAAACTGCCTTGCAGCCTCTTGAGAGGAAGGAATATCGGGACCCCTCTCCATTGGGCCATCAGAAGGGCTTGAGGGCCCAAGGGTAATTGGGTTATGCAAAGAAGATGGGCTAGATGTCTGATTAACTTCCACAGTATCAATACGTCCAAAGTCCATAGAGCCCAAACTAGCATTAGGAGGCCCATAAACAATTGAGTTGTGCAGCGATGGGCCAGCAGACCGAGCAGAAATTTGAAAAGGAGGTAATCCCGCCTCCCCTAAATGCCCAGTTGAGATCGCGTCATTCTCGCGGGGCTGTTCCTCAGAAAGTGGAACACTTGGCGGAGAAGAAGATGTCGTCCGGCACAACTCCGGCAAGGGAGTGACCGTGCCGAAGACAATGGGTGGACGAGCCACCGTCCAGAGCAACTTCTCAGGTGGGGATGGATGAATGATAACACGTTCTTGTGGAAGGGAATCATATCCCGCCTCAATAATTGTATCAATGCATTGCTGCGTGGCAGGAAACCTATAGCCCTTACAAGCAGGATAATGCTCAAAAGTGGCAAATGACAATTTCTTCTTAGTAGACACAGAAGACTTAAAAGCAGATCTAATAGGAGGTTTGTTCATAGCCAAAAGTCCCAAACTTGATCGGCGTTTAGCAGGACTAACAAGAATCCATGCAGCATCACACTCTTTCCTCCAGATCTTAAATTCTCTAACCCAAATAGGGCCCCCATTACCCCAGAGGTGAAAGAAGCACTTGAACAAATCGCAAGCAAAAGATCGAAGATCCATTATAATAAAACCAACTTGCTTGCAAGAAACGTGGAAGGAAAAAAAACCTTATCTTTGACATGAGCCACCTGAAGATCAATAGCCGAACCCCCAAGTGCAGCTTCCAAAGCCGCCGCCACAGAATCCTCCGAGAGACGGAAAGTATGGCGACTAAAGGAGACGATCAAAATGAAGGACCGATGATGTCCCAAAGGGTGAATGGTGTGCCCCGTTGCTGAGAAAACTTCATCTGAAAAAACCCTACCCTTGGAGAAATCCAAGCCAAGGGTAGATCCACCAGAAGAACCCATGGGAGATGGGTATAGCCGTGATCCAGAGAAGACGCCAGAGAAGTTGATCGGAGTGGATCCACAGATTAGTGGATAGATGGTGAGATCGCCGGAGACAGGGTCAGCGCCGAGGTGGTAGGTGGGAGCGCCATAATTCGTCGAGGTGGACAACTGTAGAGGTTGGGCAGGCGTTAATGTTCTGGCTGTGGACTGCTCTTTATATTCTTGCAAACCTATCCAACAAAAACTACAAAGTACTTCTAGTTTCATACTTGTTCTAGGATAAGTAAACGTCAAGCGTGCGTAGAGTTGTATCGGTGGTCGATAGAACTTGGGGGAATATTTGTTCTGCCTTTAGCTCCTCATTGGGTTCGACACTCTTACTTATCGAAAGAGGCTACAACTGATCCCCTACACTTGTGGGTTATCAAGATAGCAATCTAGAAGTTTTGAATACTTCTGTAACTCTAAAAATCTTGAAAAAATAGGGCCACGTGGGCAATTTGTATATTAATCTTCTGCAAAAATAATCAACTCAAAAGCACTCTTTTGTTAAGAATTTTTCTCGTGAGCGCATAAGTTTCTGTATTTCAGCAAGATCAAATCTACTAACACCCAACATGATCCTAAGGCTTTGCTTGGCACAAACCTTTATTCAAACCACAAAAACACATCTAAACAGAGGTATTAAAGGGTATTTTATTGAAAACAGCAAGGAAACCAAAAACAAAAAGATACAAGTTGGGTTGCCTCCCAACAAGCGCTATCGTTTTACGCCCTTAGCTAGGCATAAAGCAAGGATCTAAGTTTTGTCATCTCTGTTTTTAATTTCCTTAGGGGTATCCTAGTTGTGAGGCTTTGTAAAGACAACATAGAACATATTATCCATAGACACCTTAGCATTTCTAAGTTGGTTTTCATCATAACCCCTTTAATTTCCAGCAACAATCCAAGAGTGATGTTGGTTAACATTATATAAAACTTGTTGGATTATATCTACAATGGGGACTTCCTTCTTAAGATTCTCATCAAAGATTCTATTATCCCCAAGAAAATGCCTTAACGCATAATCACTATTGTAAAGAATTTCATCTATCACGGGTTTTTCACGATTCATACCATAAAATTCAAAGATTTCTCTAGGTTCCTATATTATGCAGCCAAATTAATTCATAAGGACAAGAGTAGCCAATTTTTTAGCCCTAGGATTTTTTATATTGGGAAGCTAAAAAACAATCTGTGCAAAGTGGGGTGAGTACGAATAAATTTTCTTTCAAGCTTCAGAACTAGTGCTGAAATAGCATCCGCATAAGATCTAGTAGTTCTAAGTATAGGAGCATCATCAAGACTTAGATTCCCAATACAATTGAAAATTCTTGGATATGTTCTTTTCCCATAACATTCCCTTGACCCAAGATAAAAGTTTTAGCATCAAGATTGCACGTACGTCCAATTTTAGGAGTTAGGCCATCATCTGTTGGTGCCATACCGAAATCACTCATAATTGCAAGGAAGGAATAGATCTGACGAGAAAACGGCGAACGAAAAAGAGGGTGAATAAAAACGGCAAATGTTTGTGAACTAGGGGAGATGAAAACGAGAGGCAAATGGCAAATAATGTAAATTGCGAGGAGATGAGATTTGTGATTAGGAAGCTGGTATATGTTGAAGGTGCTCCTCGGCAACGGCGCCAGAAAGTTCCTTTTGATGGCTGCTAGAGCTACGTCGGTTTTTCCCCAAAGAGGAAGGGACGATGCAGTATAGCAATAGTAGGTACATCCCTCAGTAATGAAACCAAGGTTATTGAGCCAGTAGGAGAACCAAGAAACACAATGTAAACAGCACATGCACACAAATAACAAATACTTGCAACCCGATGTGTAAAAGGGGTTGTCAATCCCTTTCGGGTAACCGACGTGAGAGAGATATAAATATTGATAGATCGAACGCCAAATAAGATAAATTGCAGCAAGGTATTTTTTGGATTTTTTGTTTAATAGATCTGAAAATAAAATCAAAGGAAAAATAGATCGCAAAGGCAAATAATATTGGAAGAGACCCTGGGGCCTTAGATTTCACTAGTGGCTTCTCTCGAGAAAAATAGCAAATGGTGGGAAAACAATTATTGTTGGGCAATTGATAGAACTTCAAATAATCATGATGATATCCAAGCAATGATCATTATATAGGCATCACGTCCAAGATTAGTAGACCGACTCCTGCCTGCATCTACTACTATTACTCCACACATTGACCGCTATCCAGCATGCATCTAGTGTATTAAGTTCATGGAGAAAGGGAGTAATGCAATAAGAACGATGACATGATGTAGACAAGATCTATTTATGTAGAAATAGACCCCATCGTTTTATCCTTAGTAGCAACGATACATACATGTCGGTTCCCTTTTTGTCACTGGGATCAAGCACCGTAAGATCGAACCCACTACAAATCACCTCTTCCCATTGCAAGATAAATAGACCAAGTTGGCCAAACAAAACTCAAATATTGGAGAAGAAATACGAGGCTATAAGAAATCATGCATAGAAGAGATCAAAGAAGACTCAAATAACTTTCATGGATATAAAAGATAGATCTGATCATAAACTCAAAGTTCACCGGATCCCAACAAACACACCACAAAAAGAGTTACATCATATGTATCTCTAAGAGACCATTGTATTGATAATCAAAAGAGAGAGAGATCCATCTAGCTACTAACTACAGACTCGTAGGTCTACAAGGAACTACTCCCGCATCATCGGAGAGGCACCAATGGAGATGGTGAACCCCTCCGCGATGGTGTCTAGATTGGATCTGGTGGTTCTAGACTTTGTGGCGGCTGGAATAGAATTTCGTTGACCCCTCTAGGGTTTCTGGAATATCTGAGTATTTATAAAGAAAAGAGGCGGTGTGGCAGGCCATCGAGGTGGGCACAACCCACCTGGGCGCGCCAGGGAGCCTGGCGCGCCCTGATGGGTTGTGCCCCCCTCGGGACACCCCCCAGGTGCCGCTCTGGCCCAATGGGTGTCTTCTGGCCCAAAACAAATCTCCAAAAATTTCGCAGTGTTTGGACTCCATTCCATATTGATTTTCTACGATGTAAAAAACATGCAGAAAACAACAATTGGCACTTGGCACTATGTCAATAGGTTAGTACCAAAAAAGATATAAAATGATTGTAAAACTTCCGAGAATGATAATATAACAACATGGAACAATAAAAAATTATAGATACGTTGGAGACGTATCAGTCCCGTTCATTGTGTTCCTAAGAAAGGAGGTATAACTGTTGTTCCTAATGAGAAAAATGAACTCATCTCACAAAGAATTGTAACTGGTACTAGGATGGTAATTGATTTCAGGGAATTAAACAAAGCTACTAGAATAGATCATTACCCCTTGCCTTTGATTGATCAAATCAAAGAAATATTATCTAAGCGTACACACTTCTCTTTTCTTGATGGATATTCTAGTTTTTCTCAAATACCTATGTCAAAAGAAGATCGAGAGAAAATTGCTTTCACTTGTCCTTTTGGAAATTATGCTTATAGACGCATTCCTTTTGGTTTATGTATTGCACATGCTACTTTTCAAAGATGGATGCCTGCTATACTCTCTGATTTTTGTGAAAAGATTGTTGAGGTATTCATGGATGATTTTTTTTCCGTTTACAAGACTTCTTGTGATGACTACTTAAGCTACCTTGATTGAGTTTTGCAGAGATATGAATAAACTAAACTTGTCTTCAATTGGGACAAACGCCAGTTTATGGTTAATGAAGGTGTAGTGCTTGGGCATAAAATTTCTGAACGAGGTATTGAGGTAGACAAAGCTAAAGTTGATGCAATTGAGAAAACGCCATGTCTTAAAGATATAAAAGGTATAAGAATCTTTCTTGGTCATGCTGGTTTTCATACGAGATTCAATAAAGACTTCTCTAAAATTTCTAGGCCTCGTACTGATCTTTTGCAAAAGATGTCCCATTTGTTTTTTATGATGATTGCGTAGAAGCCTTTGAAATACTTAAGAAAGCCTTAATCTCTGCACCCATTGTTCAACCACCTGATTCGTACCTACCATTTGAAATTATGTGTGATGCTAGTGACTATGTTGTTGGTGTTCTTCTAGGACGAGTTGATAAGAAATTGAATGGTGTCCATTATGCTAGTAAAACTCTAGACGATGCTCAAAGAAATTATGATACTAATGAGAAATAATTTTTAGCAGCTGCATTTGCATGTGATAAATTCAGATCCTATATTGTTGATTCTAAAGTAATTGTTCACACTAACCATGCTGCTATTGAATATCTTATGGAAAAATATGCTAAACCAGGTTAATTAGGTGGGTCGTTTTGCTACAAGAATTTGACTTGCATATTATAGCTGAGAACCCCGTAGCTGATAATTTGTCCAGAAAGGAAAATGTTCTTGATGACCCACTACCTATTGATGATAGTTTCCCTAATCAACAATTAGCTGTTAGAAATTTATCTCGTAATACTCCTTGGTATGCAGACTATGCTAATTACATTGTTTCTAAGTATATACCACTAGTTTCACATACCAGCAAAAGAAAAAGCTTTTGTTTGACTTAAGACATTACTTTTTGGATGACCCACATCTATATAAAGAAGGAGTAGATGGTGTTATTAGACGTTGTGTGCCTGAGCATGAACAGGAACAAATCCTTCGGAAGTGTCACTCTGAGGCATACATAGGATACCACGCTGGAGACAGAACTGCACATAAGGTACTACAGTCTGGTTTTATTGGCCTACTCTTTTCAAGGATGCACGTAAGTTTGTCCTTCTTTTGATGAATGTCAAATCATTGGTAATATTGGTAGACGTGAGGAAATGCCTATGAATTATTCACTTGTTATTGAGCCATTTGATGTTTGGGGATTTGATTATATGGAACCTTTTCCTTCCTCTAATGAGCATACACATATTCTAGTTGTTGTTGATTATGTTACTAAGTGGGTAGAAGCTGTAATAGTGCTGATCATAACACATCTATTATAATGTTTAAATAAGTTACCTTCCCGAGGTTTGGAGTCCCTAGATATTTAATGACTAATGGTGGTTCACATTTTATTTATGGTGCATTCCGTAAACTTATTGATAAATATGATGTTAACCATAGAATTGGATCTCCTTATGACCCTATGAGTATGTAGATGATGCAGTACGATCTTATAGAATTGCTTAAAAGAACCCTATGAGTATGTATCCGTATAAAATGGTTTGTGGAGAAGTATGTCATTTACCTATTGAGTAGAACATAGAGCTTATTGGGAAATTAAAGAACATAACTATGATTTCAAACTTGTCGGTGAAAAGAGATTATTTGATATTAGCTCGTTAGATGAGTGGAGAACCCAAGGTTATGAAAATGCCAAGTTGTTTAAACAAAAGTTAAAAGATGGCATGATAAAAGAATTCAAAAATAGGTAATTCAAAGTGGGTGAGCATGTTCTATGGTACAACTCTCTTTTTAGATTTTTTTTCACGAAAACTTCTCTCCAAATGGGACCATATATCATCAAAGAGGTTTATCGCTCCAGAGCTATCAAGATCAATAATGTCGAGCGCACTAATCTGAGGGCGGTCAATGGACAAAGAATTAAACATTATATCTCAGGTACACCTATTAGTGTTGAAACTGATATTATGCAAACTATGACACCAAAGGAACACATAAGAGAGACCTTCCAAAGTACTCCAGAAACATGAAAAGAGTAGGTATGTGATGTGGTAAGTAAACCGACTCAAAAAATTCCATAAAAATATTTTTTGTCCATTTTGGAATATTCAAAAAATACCAAAATAAGAAACAACCGAGGGGACCCACTAGGAGGTCACAAGGCAGTAGGGTGCGCCTCCTGGGCGCGTCCTAGTGCCTTGTGGACTCCTCGTGTGTACTCCTGACTCTGTTCTTCTAGAATATTTGTTTCCCAAGATAATAATTATTTATATATACTCACGGATGTTTTGACCACCGTATCGCAAGATTCTCCTCTGTTCTTGTTTTAGGTTGTTTTTCTAGTAGATTTGGAGCAATATGTCATCACGGGAATCAGATGGGGAGAGCCATGTCTCCCACACCATAGCAAATTCGAGAGCATATGGTGATGTTGACCCCTATGGGTGGTCGACTAATGAGGAGGTGGAGGCTGACTTGAAGAGGATGGACTCCATGAGCGAGAAGCAAGAAGAAACCTCTCCACCTCAACCTGGAGATATGCATCTGGAATTCAAGAAGTCAAGCTTGCCAGACACGGTTAAACATCCCAATATCCGATTTATTTCTTATCGTAACTTGAGAAAGAGTGTTGCTTCATCTCCCTTAGCCAGGATGCATCCTTTGGTGGATGGCGTACTAACCGTCACCGAAAAGCTCCGAAAGGAAATCATGGATCTTAAGCATCAAGCTAATAAACTTGAAGAGAAGAATCACATCCTTAGGGGCATCATCGCCAAGAATATTGCACCACCACCACCGAAGAAAGAAACTTGAGTACACGGGTATGGGCACCACCCTAGGCTTGTGCCAAGCTTGGGGGAGGTGCCCCGGTATCGTATCACCATCACTTTTATTATCTTTACCTATTTTAGTTCGATCCTTAGTTATTTTGTGATTTAGAAGAACAAAAGTTTAGTATGGTCTATTTTTGAGTGCTAGTTTCGTGGTATATCCATCTATGTAATCGAGTCAAGAGTTATATAATAAAGAGTAGTTTGAGTTTGCTTCTTTACTTTTATGTTTCAATCTTAGCAATGAAAATAATAAAAAGATCATATGCTAATCCCATGGAAAGTAATGGCTTTACATAAAGAGAAGTATAATAGATAAATTTGTTGGAATTTAACAAACATAGTATTGGTTAATGATGCAATTCATGAAATATTGACAAAGGAAGATAAGATTCACATATAAATATACTATCTTGGACATCTTTTACGATTGTGATCCCCCATTAAATATTCTATGTCGATTTGTTGACGTTGGACAAGGAAGACAACGAGTTATGTTTTCTTATATTCACATAGATGTTATATTGTCATGGATCCTCCAACATGTGGTGCTTGCTCAGTATCTTTGCTAGCCAAAAATCTGGACCAAGTTGAGAAACTACTTGTGCATCCAAAACCCTTAAACTAAGTCTCATGCCATGAGAGTCCACTATATATATACCTATGGATTGAATAAGATTCCTGAAGTAAGTTGTCAGCGGTGTATAAAGCAAAAAAATGCTCCTAAATATGTATGATCTTTTATTGTAAGGGAAAATAAGCTTTCTACGATCTTGTGATGGTAAAGAAATAAAAGCGACAGACTGCATAATAAAGATTTCTATCACAAGGAGCAATATAAAGTGATGTTCCTTTACATTAAGAGCTTGCACATCCAAAAATAAAAAGTGCATGACAACCTCTACTTCCCTCTATGAAGGGCCTATCTTTTACTTTTCCGTATTTACTTTTATGGAAGAGTCAATAGTGTTCTCCTCTATTCCTTTTTAATTTTTCTCTTTGCAAGCATCATGTGGCTGGGAAAGATCCGGTCACATATATCCAGTTGGATATGAGTGATCATGAGTTATTATTGTTGACATTACCCTTGAGATAAATGAGTTGGGAGGCGAAACTATAAGCCCCTATCTTTCTATGTGTCTAAGTGAAACTTTTGCTCCATATATATGTCATGAGTGTGAGCAATCATAGAAGATTGAATGATAGTTGAGTATGTGAACTTGCTAAACAAAATTTCTTACATGAGACCATTCGTGAGAATATGATGAATTGTAATTACTTTGTTGACTGAGAACATAGTTTGTTTGTTTTCAAGAAATGTTTTGCTTTATACTTCATTATTGTGATGAATTGTTACTTGATCATTGATACGTCTCCAATGTATCTATAATTTTTTATTGTTCCATGCTATTATATTATCAACTTTGGATGTTTTATATGCATTTATATGCTATTTTATATTATTTTTGGGACTAACTTATTAACCTAGAGCCCAGTGCCAGTTTATGTTTTTTTCCTTGTTTTAGAGTTTCGTAGAAAAGGAATATCAAACGGAGTCCAAATGGAATAAAACTTTCGCGATGATTTTTCTTGGACCAGAATACACACGTAGGACTTTGAGTCCAAGTCAGAGAGTCCCCGAGGAGACGACAAGCTAGGGGGACGTGCCCTAGGGGGCGCCCCTAGGGCTTGTGGCCCCCTCGGAGACCCCCGGACTCCCTTCCTTGGCCTATATATTCAGAAGTATTCCCGAAACCCTAAAAGCGTCCATGAAAATACTTTTCCACCGCCGCGGGTTTCTGATCTGATGAGATCCCATCTGGAGGCCTTTTCTGGTACTCTGCCAGAGGGAGATTCGATCATGAAGGGCTTCTACGTCAACCTTGTTGCCCTTCCAATGATGCGTGAGTAGTTTACCACAGACCTACGGGTCCATAGCTAGTAGCTAGATGACTTCTTCTCTCTCCTTGATCTTCAATACAATGTTCTCCTTGATGTTCATGGAGATCTGTTCGATGTAATCTTCTTTTGCAGTGTGTTTGTCGAGATCCGGTGAATTGTGGATTTATGATCAGATTATCTATGAATATTATTTGAATCTTCTATGAATTCTTATATGCATGATTTGATATCTTTGTATTTCTCTTCGAATTATTGGTTTGGTTTGGCCAACTAGATTGGTAGTTCTTGCAATGGGACAGGTGCTTAGTTTTGGGTTCAATCTTGCGGTGTCCTCACCCAGTGACAGAAGGGGTAGCGAGGAACGTATTGCATTGTTGCCATCAAGGATAAAAAGATGGGGTTTATATCATATTGCTTGATTTTATCCCTCTACATCATGTCATCTTGCTTAAGGCGTTACTTTGTTCTTATGAACTTAATACTCTTGATGCATGTTGGATAGCGGTCGATGTGTGGAGTAATAGTATTAGATGCAGAATCATTTCGGTCTACTTGTCACGGACGTGATGCCTATATTCATGATTATTGCCTTAGATATCGTCATAACTTTGCACTTTTCTATTAATTGCTCGACAGTAAAAAAATTACCCACCGTATGCTTTATTCGAGAGAGAAGCCTCTAGTGAAACCTATGGGCCTTGAGTCTATTTTACATCTATTATTTTCAGATCTATAAAACCAAAAACCCAAAAATACCTTGTTGCAATTATTTTGTGTTTACTTTATTTTGCTTTCTACTTTAGTTTAAATCTATCTCTATCAGATCTCACTCTTGTTCGTGACATTGAAGGGATTGCCAAACCCCTTTCTGCATTGTGTGCAAGTGTTTGTTAGTTTGTGCAGGTGCATATATTGGGGACTTGCTTGTACCTCCTACTGGATTGATACCTTGGTTTTCAACTGAGGGAAATACTTATCTCCACTTTGTTGCATCACCCTCTCCTCTTCAAGGAAAAAATCAACGCAAGCTCAAGAAGTAGCAATAATGAGAAAATTTCTGATGATATATTGCTGCTATGATAATGATCAAGATGCTACTATGTCTGTATTTGGTTTTTATCGACACCTCTCTCTCTAAACATGCGGTCATGATTATCGACTTCGGCTTTCGCTTGAGGACAAGCGAGGTATAAGCTTGGGGAGTTGATACGTCCATTTTGCATCATGTTTTCCTACTATTATTTACAATGTTTTTATCACTATAACACTTTGTGATAAAATTCTAATGCCTTTTCTCTCTTAATTTGCAAGATTTACATGAAGACGGAGATTGCCGGCAGCTGGAATTTTGGACCTCGAAAAGGTACATCAGAGATACATATTGTGGAAAACTCCAAATGAGTTGAAATTTCACAGAGAAATTTTCTGGAATATAAAAAAAATACTGGAGCAAGGAAATACCAGAGGGAGGAGTGAAGTGATTTCTATTTTTCACAAGAGTAGCGTGCTACATGTCAGAATAGAGGTCGACTAGATGTGGGTGAATAGAAGATTGCACATTTAAGCTTAACTTCCTATTTTATGGGCTAGATAGATAAATTAAGTCCTCTAGATACGTAATCTATAGTGAGAATAGTTTATATGCAATCAAGCAAGAAACAAGGTAAGCGAGGAAACAAGCTAAATAGCAAACCAATAAGCATACAATGCAACTAAATGAGTGTGAACGGATAAACTACAAGTGAGTCGAGGGCGTGATATTTATACCAAAGTTCACACTCTTTGGGAAGTTCTAATCTTCTTTAGAGAGGTCCCAGAGCCAAAGCTCTGGAGCGCCACAAAGTGGCTCACCTTATTCTCCCTTCGAGTCACCCCAATGGATGAGCCTCAAATAACTTGGGGTTGATCTTCAAGGGACCACCAAACATTTACAAACTTTTTGGAGCACAATACAAGCAAGGAAATTTGCATACCTTGGCTCCTACCACCTAGAATCCCAAATCCCCAAGATTAACACAATTTGTGATGAACGAGTTGGGGAATCAAAAATCAGTTTAGTGGAATTGTAGACCAGCTGATCCTCCTATTGGGGAACGTTGCATGGGAAACAAAAACAATTCTACACACACGTAAGATCTATCCATGGAGATGCATAGCTACGAGAGGGGGAGATCATCTACATACCCTTGTAGCATTTATCATGCGATTGATGTAGTCGTACTCTTCGCGATCCGATCACGATCCAACCGATATAGTGCCAAACGGATGGCACCTCCGAGCTTAGCACACGTGCGGCTCAATGACGTCTCCTCATTCTTGATCCAGCAAGCGGGAGAGGAGAAGTAGATGGGATCACAACCAACACAACGACATGGTGGTGATGGTGGTTGTGGAGCACCGACAGCGTTGCGCTAAGCGTCGCCAGGACGAGGCGGTTGAACTACGGAGTAACGGGAGAGAGAGGGGTGCTAAGGTCTTTGTGTGTCCTCTTGAGGCTCCCCCCTCTATATATAGGTGGAGGGACGTGGGAAACAGCCCCTCCAAGCCCTAGGGCATACCTAAGGGGGAGATGACTTGGACTCCCAGTCCTATCCTATTCCTAGTAGGACTCCTTCCTTTTTTTTTGCCTTCCTTAGCCACATGTGCTTTTGAGGACTTGGTGCGCCTAGCCCAATAAGACCAGGGTGCCTCCTCACAGCCTATGCTAGCCCTTGGGTCATGGTGGACCCACTTGTGGACTTCCGGACCCCTCCAGAATCCTCCGAAAGCTTCCCGGTACAATACCGAAAAAACTGCACCTTTTTCGGAACCCAAAATATGATTTCCCATATATAAATAATTACCTATCGACCATTCCGAGACTCCTCGTGACGTCCGGGATCTCATCCGGGACTCCGAACAATATTTGGTTACCACTCATCAAATATCCCAATACTACTCTAGCGTCAACGAACATTAAGCGTGCGACCCTGTGGGTTCGGGAATTATGTAGTCATGACCGAGACACCTCTCCGCTCAATAACCAATAGCGGGTCCTAGATGCCAATATTGATTCCTACATATTCCATGAATATCTTTTATCGGTTGAACCTTTACGAAAACATACATAATTCCCTTTGTTTGTCGGTATGTTACTTGCCCGAGATTCGATCGTCGGTATCTCTATGCCTAGTTCAATCTCGTTAATGGAAGGTCTCTTTACTTGTTCTATAATAAATCATCTTGCAACTAACTCCTTAGTAACTTGTCTTGCAAGCTTCTTGTGGTGTTGTATTACCGAGAGGGTCCAGAAATACCTCCCCGTCACATGGAGTGACAAATCCTCTCGATCCATGCCAACCCAATAGACACCTTCGGAGATACATGTAGAGCATATTTATGATCGCTCAATTACGTTCTGACGTTTGATAGTGCACAAGGTATTCCTTTGGTATCCGGGAGTTGCATGATCTCATGGTCGAAGGAATATGTATTTGACATTAAGAAAACAGTAGCAGTAAACTGAATGATCATATGCTATGATAACGGATGGGTCTTGTCCATCACATCATTCTCCTAATGATGTGATCCCGTTATCAAGTGACAACACATGTCTATGGTTAGGAAACCTTAATCATCTTTTGATCAACGAGCTAGTCTAGTAGAGGCTCACTAGGGACACGGTGTTGCCTATGTATCCACACATGTATCTGAGTTTCCGATCAATACAATTCTAGCATGGATAATTGATGTTTATCATGAACAGGGAAATATGATAATAACCAATTTATTATTGCCTCTTGGGCATATTTCCAGCACCTCCTTCAATCCTCAAAGAATCAACAAGTTTGAGTGGAAGGATTGGAGGAATCGAACTTTTAGGTTTTGTAATGGTGGATCAATCTCATGTCAATGGGGCTCATCGAGGATAAGAAGAGGGGGAAGAAGGGTTGTACCCGTCTAGGCTAAAGTGACAGTTGCCCCCGAAGGCCTGGGGTAAAGGACCCGGGTAGCCGGACCAACTGGAGTGCTAGCGCGCGCGCGCACACACACACACACACACACACACACACACACACACACTACTCCATGGACCCGTAGGTTGGGACCCCAGGGGACCCAGTCTGTCTAGATGGGAAAGCCCCACTCCGGGGACGCGGTCCTTCTAGGTGACATACACATTGGAGCACTAGGACTCTTGGGACCCAGATGTCCAAGAGTCAGGGGACCTCGAGGTCCCAGGAAATGCACATGTTGGTCTAGGGTTTTACCCTCTAATGAGGACACCACAACCATCGACAAGTCTCCAACAATTATAGGCCCAATCACAAGAAGTCGTGCTAAACTAATAAGTGACCAGGTGAACGCTAACTTATGTTTACCTTGTAACCTTGATGACACAACTATGCTTTCATCCCCATTTTTGTTGGTTGAAGTTAGGTATAACATGTAAGCAATCCAACAACCTATAAGCTATTGAAGCAACCGCTTTGGAGAAACAAGTTTAGAGAAAACAAGTTTCAAGTGAACCTGATGCTGTCAGTTTTCTCCTTTGATGTTTCGTTGTGCCACACCCATATACCGGAGAGACGGAGCCATAGGAGTACATCAACAGAACCTCCATCAAATTATCTTTCCAATGCAAAAAACCTCACATCATTTGGATTTGTGAGTCAAAAGTTGTCGTCATTCTTGTGGAAGGTGTCCAGGCTGTCAAGGCTTCGCGAATTTCCGAGGAGCTCTCCAACAACTCCCAAGGTTGACAGCTTATTCACCCAAGGAAGCCATGCAAACCAGCTTACTTTTCAAACCATTTTCACACCTAGCTAAGGGGGGTTGTCCTTGCTATAAAACCCCATCTCCCCCATCCTCTTGAGAACCTACTTGTCAAACCATTCAGCTACAAGCTTATGCAGCAAGACTCCTAGAGAGATCCGAGAGATCTTGCTACCTTTGCTCTTGTGAGTTCATTCGGATTCGAGAGAAGAAGCCTCTGGTTCCATCTAGTTTGTGCTCTACGGTTCCAGCCGTTTTGTGTGGATTAGTCCCGGTTTGTGGTTCTGCGATTGTTTGGACAGCGGGTTGGAGTTCTTGCAGCTTCGGTCAGCCATCCCCAACGTACGGGTTGCATCCAACCTTGGCAGGTATAAAGCTAGTTATTCTGGCTGCTTGCAGCTAGTTATCCCTCCCGATTCGATCCTACGACGTGAAGATCGGGCCACCCTCGAGCGGGAACTCGTTCAGCGGGTTCTCACCTATCATCTGGCATCAGAGCCTTCATTGACATGGTAGGATCTATTATCCAAGTTTATCTTGCTATCATCCCTTTAGATCGAGTGTTTTTCATGCTATATTTTCTGTCCGAAAAGTCCAAAGCCCCACCAAAAATAAATCCAAGCCTTGTTGGTGCTGAGATCTTGTTGTTGCATATCTTGCATGTTCTTCATCTTTTAGATTTGCACCAAGGTCATCTCCGTAATTACTTTCAGAATTGGTTGTTGTGCTTTGGAAAAAGAGAGGAAAAAAGTGGCAATAAAAATTTAAAGAGAGAAAGAAATGAGTGGCAGCAAAAAAAGTTGAGAGAGAAAAAGAAAGTGTTGTGTAAGATCCAAAAGTTTTAGCTTGATAGAAAAATTTCAGAAGCTTGTGTGTTGTGTTTTTCAATCTTGGTGCAAAGGTGCAGCAGATCCATCCACATATTTTTGTTGGTTTGCATCAACTTGATTTTAGCACGAGCCCCTTTTTGTTTACCCCGCCGAGCTCCACCAAAAACCGAAGCTAGTTCTTTGATCACTGTCTTTCAATCGCTTTAACACATCCGGGAGAAGCACAATCTGATGTGAACTCATAAGAACTTTGGAGAGTAAGAGGTGAGGTTGTGTGATTCCACAAAATTATCATATTCCACTTTTGGCCTTACTAACATGGCAGGATCTAGATCGAGTGTTCATGGAGAAAACCATGGGGAAGAAGATGCCTCGGTCACACGTGCTGATTTCAGGAATTACGGAACATGCTTCCAGACCTTGGAAGGATGTTACACGAGCGACCTCCAGCAGGTGGCGATAGGGTTCGCCACCGACAACACCCTATTGAACCACTTGAGGAAGTTGGGGATGAGAATTCCGTGCACGCTGATGTTGATGGTGCCTTAGAGGATGATAACAACAACTATGGTGGACACGCTGCTGCTGCTCATGGGCGTGGAGCTGTTGCTCATGGAGGGTAGCGAGGAGGACAACTTAGAGGGCGAGGCCATGGTCCTCGTGGGCACTACTATGACCCTCATGAGCGTGTTGCTTGTGGTCGTGGAGATGACTTTGATGATTATGATGGTATCCCATACCGTCGTGCTGCTGAAGATGGGCGTTGTGCAGAACGTCATGATCGAGATGGTCGAGATGACATGGCAAGAATCAAGTTGCACGCCCCCAAGTTCATAGGAAAGGAAGACCCCGATGCCTATTTTGATTGGGAAGAGTAGTGTGATCAGATTTTTCGTATCCATAACCTTGCTGATCCGAAGAGAGTAAACTTTGCTTGTATTGAGTTTTCTGGTTATGCACTCACTTGGTGGAATCAACTACAAGAAAATCAGCTGTTGCTAGGCCCCCACCACATTGACACTTGGGAAGAGATGAAACAAGCCATGAGGCAAAGGTTTGTTCCTTCACAATATCAAAAAGATCACTGAAACAGATTGCAATGCCTCAGCCAAGGTACGCGCACGGTGGATGAGTACTATAAAGAGATGGAATTGTTGCTGGTTCGTGCTCGTATTCATGAAGATGAGGAGTCAAAGATGCAACATTTCTGCATGGTCTCAACAGTGAAATTTCTGATTTTGTGGAGATGTTTCCCTATAACACTCTACAAGATATTTTGGAGCAAGCCAAGCGCACGGAGAGGAAGGTGCAGCGAAGTGGTCATGGACGAATATCTCATAACCGCACCACCACACCATGGCAAAGGTCGCAGCCAAATGCCTCTCATGGTGGTTCTCGGTTTCAGCACACTTCACACCCTACCGCCACCCGGCGAACAACGGCTTCATCGGCATCATCACCGGCTCCTAGGAATGTTGACAAGCATGCTCCTTCTGCTGCTAGAAGTACTTCTAACTCCACGGCTGTACCATCATCTCGAAGCCGAGATATTGAGTGTTGGAAGTGCAAAGGGCATGGTCACATTTCTTCTGAATGTCGAAACAAGAGAGTTCTATTTGTGAATGAAAAAGGTGAATGGGAATCTGAGAGTGAGCATGAAGATAATGGAGCATTAGATAATCATGAGGACGAAGAGGGCGAGAAGAGTGGTTGTCATATTTAGGCTGACATGGGAGATTGCTTTGTTTCCCGTCGTGTGCTTAGTGTCAATGCAGCTAGAGAAGAGAAAGGGCAGCGGCATAATATTTTTCACACCCGTGGCACCATCAAGGACAAGGTTTGCAGAATTATTGTCGACAACGGCAGCTGCAACAACATTGCAAGTTCAGATTTGGTAGAGAAATTGGGACTGAAACAAAGGAGGCACCAAGTCCATATAAGATGCAATGGCTCAATGATTGTGGTACACTTCGAGTAAGCAACATAGTCACTGTTCAATTTTCCATTGGGAAGTACCGAGATCAAGTGGAATGTGATGTGGTGCCAATGCAAGCGTGCCAATTGCAGTTGGGAAGACCTTGGTTGTATGATCGTGATGTGCAAATCAGCCGCCGTGCTAATCATCTCTCGTTCCAATATGAGGGAGAGCGTATATCTTTGCTTCCATTGACACCCGAAGAAATTTTGATGGATGATCTGAAAAAGAAAGAGAGAGTGAGCGAGAAACACTTGAGTGACATCCACCAACATAGTGAGCGAGAGAATGCAAAGCCAAATATAACCCCACAGCTTAAATTGACCAAGACATGAGGAAAATAGGGATTAGTTATGATGGCTAGGAAAAGGGACATGAGAGAGTTGAGAGAACCCAATTCCGTGTTCTTTGTACTTTTGTACAAGGACAATTTTCTTTCTCTAATGAGTTAACCTCCACCACTCCTAGTGTTGTTGTTGAAATTTTGCAGGGGTATGAAGATGTGTTCCCCGAGGAGATACCACCGAGGCTGCCACCACAAAGAGGCATTGAACACCAAATTGATTTGGTTCCAGGAGCCCCATTACCGAACCGACCACCATACCGAACAAACCCGGAGGAAACCATGGAGATTCAGCGACAAGTTGAAGGCCTGCTAAACAAAGGTTATGTAAGGGAAAGTCTCTCTCCTTGTGCTGCACCCATTCTTTTAGTACCAAAAAAGATGGATATTCTCGAATGTGTTGTGATTGTATACCTATTAACAACATCACCGTGAGGTATAGGCACCCCATACCTAGGCTTGATGATATGCTTGATGAACTTAGTGGAGCCACCATCTTTTCTAAAATTGACTTGCGAAGTGGCTACCACAAAATTAGAATGAGAGAGGGTGATGGTGGAAAACTGCTTTCAAACCAAATCCGGTTTCTATGAGTGGTTAGTTATGCCCTTTGGATTGACAAATGCACCTAGTACCTTCATGAGACTAATGAATCATGTGCTTAGAATGTTCATTGGCAAGTTTGTAGTTGTTTACTTTGATGACATCCTGGTTTATAGCAAAACTTTGGATGAACATATTGAACACATCCGGTGTGTGCTTGCTGTCCTAAGAGAGGAGAGACTATATGCTAACAAGGAAAAGTGCATATTTTGCATAGACAAAGTTGTGTTTCTTGGCTTTGTTGTTTCAGGTCAGGGTGTGGAGGTAGATGAGGAGAAGGTCAAGGCCATCCATGAGTGGATGCCTCCACAAAATGTAAGCCAAGTACGAAGCTTTCTTGGCCTTGCTGGTTTCTACCGTCGGTTTGTGAAGGACTTCAGCACCATTGCTGCCCCAATGAATGAGCTAACCAAGAAAGATGTTCCCTTCAAGTGGGCAAATGCACAAGAAAAGGCCTTCCAAGAGCTGAAAGAGAAATTGACATCTGCACCATTGCTTGCACTACCTAACTTTGGTAAGACTTTTGAAATTGAATGTGATGCAAGTGGTGTTGGTATTGGAGGTGTACTAATGCAAGAAGGTAGGCCTATTGCATATTTTAGTGAGAGGCTAAGTGGTGCAACTCTAAATTATTCATTTTATGACAAAGAATTATATGCACTTGTGAGATCTTTGGAAACGTGGCAACATTATTTGTGGCCTAAAGAATTTGTGATACATTCCGACCATGAATAGTTAAATCACCTTAGGGGTCAGCAAAAACTGAACCATAGACATGCAAAATGGAGTGAATTCATAGAATCTTTTCCCTATATTGTCAAGTACAAGAAAGGAAAAGATAATGTTGTCGCTGATGCTTTGTCTAGACGCCATATTTTACTCTCACAACTTGATACTAAAATTCTTGGGTTGCAAAGCATAAAAGAATTGTATGTCAATGACCCATATTTTGCTGAACTACACTCAAAGTGTAGTGCGGGAAAAGGTTGGGAAAAGTTTCACTTGCATGATGGATTCTTGTTTTGAGCTAACAAATTGTGCATCCCAGATTGCTCTGTTCATTTGTTGCTTTTGTAGGAGGCTCATGCTGGTGGTCTCATGGGACATTTTGGAGCAAAGAAAACTGAGAGAGTGCTAATTAACCATTTCTTTTGGCCAAGGATGAGGCGTGATGTTGAGCACTATGCGCTACGTTGTGAGATTTGCCACAAAGCTAAGTCACGTTTAAACCCTCATGGACTTTATATGCCTTTATCAATTCCTAGTACACCTTGGAAAGATATTTCTATGGATTTTGTTCTTGGATTACCACGTAGTAAGAGGGGGAGTGATTCAGTTTTTGTGGTGGTTGATAGGTTTAGCAAGATGGCCCGTTTTATCCCGTGTCATAAGAGCGATGATGCTTCACACATTGCTAATTTGTTTTTCAGGGAAGTCGTGCGGCTACATGGAGTACCACACACTATTGTTTCAGACCGTGACACCAAGTTCCTGAGCTATTTTTGGAAAACGTTGTGGGCAAAGCTAGGAACAAAGCTTCTCTTTTCCACTACATGCCACCCACAAACGGATGGACAGACTGAAGTTGTCAACCGCACATATCCATGATGCTAAGAGCTATTTTAAAGAAAAATTTGAAGATGTGGGAAGAGTGTCTCCCCCACGTGGAGTTTGCATACAACAGGGCAGTACATTCGACCACTAAATTTTGTCGTTTTGAAATTGTTTATGGTTTCAAACCTGCTGCTCCCATAGATCTTTTGCCTTTACCATTGTAGGAACGAACCAATCTTGATGCAAGTAAGCGTGCTGACTTCGTGAAGAAAATTCATGAGAAGACCAAGTAAAACATTGAGAAGATGACTGAACAATATGCAAAACGAGCAAACAAGGGAAGAAAGAAGGTGTTGTTTGAAGAAGGTGATCTTGTGTGGGTACACCTGCGGAAGGATCGTTTCCTGGATCAACGCAAAAGCAAGTTGCAACCACGTGGAGATGGTCCATTCAAAGTGCTTGCGAATATCAATGACAATGCCTACAAGATTGACCTTCCGACGGATTATGGTGTTAGTCCAACTTTCAATATGTCCGGCCTCATACTTTGGCCCATCAGAGTCGAGGACGACTCCTTTTCAAAAGGGGGAGGATGATGAGGACACCACAACCATCGACAAGTCTCCAACAATTATAGGCCCAATCACAAGAGGTCGTGCTAAACTAATAAGTGACCAGGTGAACGCTAACTTATGTTTACCTTATAACCTTGATGACACAACTATGCTTTCATCCCCATTTTTGTTGGTTGAAGTTAGGTATAACATGGAAGCAATCCAACAACCTATGAGCTCTTGAAGCATCCGTTTTGGAGGAACAAGTTTGGAGGAAACAAGTTTCAAGTGAAGCTGATGCTGTCAGTTTTCCCCTCTGATGTTTCGTTGTGCCACGCCCATGTACTGGAGAGATGGGGCCATAGGGGTACATCAACAGAAGCAAAAAACCTCACATCATTTGGAGTTGTGAGTCAAAAGTTGTCGTCATTCTTGTGGAAGGTGTCCAAGCTGTCAAGGCTTCGCGAATTTCCGAGGAGCTCTCCAACAACTCCCAAGGTTGACTGCTTATTCACCCAAGGAAGCCATGCAAACCTGCTTACTTTTGAAACCATTTTCACACCTAGCTAAGGGGGGTTGTCCCTGCTATAAAACCCCATCTCCCCCATCCTCTTGAGAACCTTTTTGTCAAACCATTCAGCTACAAGCTTATGCAGCAAGACTGCTAGAGAGATCCGAGAGATCTTGCTACCTTTGCTCTTGTGAGTTCATTCGGATTCGCGAGAAGGAGCCTTTGGTTCCCCCTAGTTCGTGCTCTACGGTTCCGGCCGTTTTGTGTGGATTAGTCCTGGTTTGTGGTTCTGCGATTGTTCGGACAACGGGTTGGAGTTCTTGTAGCTTCGGTCAGCCATCCCCAACGTATGGGTTGCATCCAACCTTGGCAGGTATAAAGCTAGTTATTCCGGCTGCTTGCGGCTAGTTATCCCTTCCGATTCGATCCTACGACGTGAAGATCGGGCCACCCTCGAGCGGGAACTCGTTCAGCGGGTTCTCACCTATCATCCTCAAACAAATTTGGCGTTGTAGTGAGGCATTGTATATAGGTTTAGCATGATCTGCAACTTCTTCAAACACCCAATCCTCTTAATAGTGTGGTTGTCCTATGGCATAAATAAAACAGAAAACCCTTCAAGGCTTCAGAAAATCTACGCCTTTTTTTTTTGAAATAGGGAGCCAACCATGTTCGTAGACAATTAGCACGAAACCAATGTCTTAAGATACGCTTGATAAATGACATTAGTCTTCACGAGACCTATTATCATCAACACCAAAATACCATTAGAAAAACAATGCACTTTCACCTTATCCAACCTAATTCCATTGTTCCTTTTGACCATTATATTATACCTGATATGCCAAAAAATATAAGTGATGTACCGACCAAAAGTTCACCAAATAAGTTTGAAATTTATATTTTAGTGTGAATGAATGCTAGTCGGTATATAGACACTTATCATCGAACAGGTGTGATACACGGTGGTTATTGCGCAAGCCGTTAGTTTGACCCTTTGGCTAAGCACACTTCGTGGCCATCGCCCTGCCAATATTCGTCCTCCATGCTTCCTTTCTGCTTAACGCATTATGTGTCACAGAGACAGGGACCTCCTAAAACTAATTTGGTGCAATATAATGGTATACACATTGAGAATGCACAACACTTTATTGAAACCGTCCATGAGGAGCAACAGGGTGCCTCAGATCTGCCGCCTCCAAGCTCCTCCTCTTTCTCGCTTTTCCTGGCCCTCGCTGCCGCACCGGCGACTACTATAGTGGAAATGGGGCCCTGCCCTCAAGGTGGTGGGGGAGGGCACCGTTCTCCTCTGTGGCTCATTGCTAGAATCGAAGCTATGCTATCGCTGACACGGGTGGTCGATTGCTTGGTTTGGATCTTCTTGTGCCTTCTCACGCCTGTGCTGTTTGAATGTGGTCGGCGGTCATTTGTGATATAGTCGTAATCGTTCGCTCGGGGAGAAGCGACGACGATGAGTCGATGACGTTAATTTGCTACCTCGACGAGGTTTTCTTCGTTGTGGTGCATGTTGAATCTTGTGTGTGTGCGCGTCCGATCAGCAGGTTGTGACAATTTTTTTCTAGTTTTCGCTAACAATCGGGCAATTCCCTTCTTTTTAATTAATTTCTTCACCCCTAAGCTTCGGTTAAAAAATAAGAGAAGAAAAGAATGCCCAGCAGTCCAGCACCGCAGAGCAGAAATGTGCCGTGCTAAAGCAACAACCACATCCGGAGTAAGTAGAAGAGCGTGTCACACCGTCTTGTCATAGGCCATGCTGAACCAACAACCTCCTACTCCGAGTTGTCACAGGCCATGCTGAACCAACAACCTCCTACTCCGAGAAGCAATCGACGTAAGCCAGTTCGTTGCGTCTGCCTCAGGGTGTCATGACAAAGATATACAGAGAGCTAGCCGATCAGTACACCAGTGCAGTCGACACCGTCCAAGTTATAATTAGGAGTGCCGATCATGATGTTTACACTGATTAATTGTAAGCTGGAGCACTAGCTTACTGATTTCACAAACCCGTAGTGATACTTAAACTGATGTTCAGCCATAATTTGCGATGCACATGTGTGCAAAATCGGCCCCATCGAAAGAATCACAGAAGCAGCCAAGCTGCCGGCACACTGAGAGTATAGATTAAGAGAGCGGTGGTTACGATTAGACAAGTCGAAGTTCGAGCAAGCGACGACGGGGCGGAGCGGGCGGCGCGCTAGGGCAGGTACACGGTCCCGTCCGGGTCCGTCCAGCTCGCCGTGTTCCAGTACGACGTCGTGTCGCTCCCGACGGCGCCGGCGAGGTCGAATATCCCGGCGTCGATCATCGTCGCCGGTGGCCAGTCTGACGCTGATGCCGTCGCCGCGCCAGTTGACCGTGCGGAGAGCGGCACCATGTCTGCGGTGGAAGACGCCGATGGCTGCTGCTCCGTGAGTGTGGCCGCAGGGGCAACGTCGTCCTCGGCCTTGCGCTTCGCCGAGAAGGTGAAGGCCGGAAGCGGCGTCCCGAAGAGCGACGCGAACGCGGCCGCCTGGTCGGCGAACATCGGCGACGGCGGCTGCAGAGGCGGCGCGTCTGCCATGAAGGTGCTTGGGCCAAGGCCCGTGAACGGCATGGTTCCGCCGCTCGCGTGGGCCGCGGCACATGCACCAACGTCGTTGACGGTGTTCGTGGAAGCGGACGAGGCACCGGAGGTGAGGCTGGAGCTGCCAGCACTGCAGCCAGAGCGTGCGTTCTTGGCCTCACTATTGGCGCTGGAGGCGTCCTTGTCGACGTCGGAGGAGGCGGCGGCGGCTTTTCGCTTGGGCTTGCGGCACCCGCCCCCGACGGGGACGTTGCGGAGGAGGCCGCCCTTGGTCCAGTACCGGCGGCAGCCCTTGCAGAAGTGGCGCGGCTGCGAGAGGTTGTAGTTGTTGTAGTAGCAGAACTTGGTGTTGGCCGAGTCGCACCGCGGGCAGCGCACCTCCTCCGGCGCCCCGCCGTGGCGGAGGAGGCCCGCCGGACGATCCGCCGCGCCGCCGAACAGCCGCCCAGCCAAGCCGGGGATGGGCTGGAACTCCTGCATGCCGTGCACTGCCCGCACGTGCCTCAGGATGCTTCTAGGAGGGGGCTGCGCTGCGACGGCCGCGGCCGTGGCTGATGGTGGAGCCTGGCGCGAGGAGGGAGCTAGCTTTCGAAGCTTGCTATCTATCTGCTCTGGTCGGCCTGGGCTCTCCATCACAGAAGCGGTTGTGTAAATATCCTCAGAGCGCGCCTCCCTCTTCCCCCCCGGGCGCCACGTCACACTATTGCCCTTTAGCTGCGAAATTTGTTGCAAGGTGGGTTGTGTCTTGTGTTGATATTTGGTAATGTCTATTTTCAACCTTGAACTGGTAGACATAGTCGAGAATGAACCCTGAATTTTCGATCCCTGAAGTTGACACCCCGTACTCACTAATCCTGACTAATTTCAACCTTATACCGACCCTGGACGTATTTGTTGTATCAGGAAAAAGGCAATCTCAATCAGGATCACTCGTTTCTTTCACTGACTATGCGGGCCTATGTGTCATATGTCCATCTTCCCACCCCATCCATACTAGCAACGTGATTCTTGCGCTCAACGCCCCGCTGCCATCTCCTGTTCCTGGTGAGCACTAAGCTGCAAGAGGCGAGGTGGAGGACAAACACGGCAAGGATGACCTGCATCGTGGAGGTCTACAGGGATGTGCACCGCCGCTACAGGCTGCCCGACCGGAGCCGCGCGGTGGCCAGGGCGCACAGGCATACCCCCTGTATGGTTAGGTTCCTTGCGGAGAAATTAGTCCATTGAGGTTTAAATTCTAGATTTGACATTGATGGTCGTATTTTTCTAAATTTATTTTAGCATTTCTCACAATGTTCGTTCAGTGGGAGACATTCCTCTTGACTACGAGACGCCTGCGGTAAATTCGTCAATCTCAAAATTTGTCTCGGAAGTGCTCACAGGATATATAGAGTGTGCGCGTGCGCGTTCGTAGAAGTGAGTATACATGTGTGTATGTAAGCATCTACAATTGTATCGTCTTCAAAAAAGACAAGTGTGATTCCTCTTATTACTAGAAGGGTTTGGTGCACTTCGCTGCGTTGTTAGTGTTTTGGATTTTCATTAAAAAAATGTTGCTTGGTTTGGCGTGTGTGGTAGATAATGGAGTGTGTTTTCTGTTTATAATATAGTGGTTTAGTGGGCCTTTTTTGATGATGTGATTATGTGTTATCTACTAATCAACCAATACATATGTAGGGAAGTGTCTTACACTGGTAGTCGTGTGCACTATATTGTTGCTATAATGTTGTAGTGTTTCTTCTTTGTCAATGTGTTTTATAGGGTGGTTGCTACTAATTGATCAGAAGTCATTAACCCAGTCAAAATCGTGAACCAAATCCCGAATTAGACACCTAACTGATTGAGTTAAAAATGAGGAACTTAGTAAATTTAAAGATTAGATCTGAGAGAAGAATAGATGTGCATAATTACATGTCCATGCGTAAGTATTAGTGATAATTGTTGAAGCACATGGTCCTAAAGTGGTATTCACCAAACCCGCAAAAAAAAGTGGTATTCACCACGCGACCAAACCATGTTCACAGGAAGTGGGTTGTACAACAGTGTTGATGTGGATCAGCCTATGGACATGATCATAACAGATGCATCAACGCCAAGTGGCATACGTGTATAGTTTTACAATGGTGAATCTTGTCTTTATGCATGTCTATCTAACATAATTGGGGTGGCGTACTACTTGGACTTCCTATCATTTACATCAATTTGAAATGAGCATCGAAGGAAGTAAAGAGAAGGTCATGCACAAAAGTGTGCTCGCACCATTAAAGAGAGAAGCTTGGAAGAGAAAGAAGCACGAGACACGAAGCATGGAGCAAGCTCGGAGGTCCGGACGTCCTCTTTGGTAGTCCAAAGAGGTTCTACGAACCCTGGAACTAAACCGGGAGGTGCCCCGGAGGCTCTGGTATTCCCGGGTGATCGAAAATGCTTGACCGCTTTAAAACGGACCGATGGCTCATGTGTGACTTTCTCTAGTGCCCCCAACTTACGTCTGGGTGGTGGAACTACTCCTCTCCCTCCTAATTTCTACGGTAGGCAAGAATATAAAGAGGTCCAATGGCTTAGCCCTATCGTCATTGGTGCAGACAAACATATCCAAGACCTCCTTATGAAGATGACCAAGTCCACCTCCCATGATGATGTATTCAACACCTCTAGTTTGTAAGGACCGAACCTTCTATCTTTGTTCTGGATTTGCCTTGTGCATGTGAGAATCCATGGAGTGGATATAAATTCACACGAGCGTTATTACACGAGTACATTTCAATAGACTTGCATATCATAAATGTTATCATAAATGTTCTTGTTGGTCCTTGATACATCATGTAGGCTTTGCTATGTATCCTCATGTACTTCATGTGCTTCATGAAGATTGGGGAATTGATACGTCTCCAACGTATCTACTTTTCCAAACCCGTTTGCCCTTGTTTTGGACTCTAACTTGCATGATTTGAATGGAACTAATCCGGACTGACGCTGTTTTCAGCAGAACTGCCATGGTGTTGTTTTTGTGCAGAATAAAAAGTTCTCGGAATCGCCTAAAAATCAACGGAAAATCATTTCGGAAAATATAAAAAATACCTGCAAGAAGATCCACACTAGGGGGCCCACGGCCTGTCCACGAGGGTGGGGGCGCGCCCCCTGCCTCGTGGGCCCTCTGGTGACTTACCGACGTACCCCCAGATCCTATATCTTCACTTTCGGGGAGAAAAAAATCAAGGAGAAAGAATTATCGCGTTTCACGAGACGGAGCCGCCGCCAAGCCCTAATCTCTCTCGGGAGGGCTAATCTAGAGTCCGTTCGGGGCTCCAGAGAGTGGAGATCATCACCATCGTCATCATCAACCTTCCTCCATCACCAATTTCATGATGCTCACCGCCGTGCGTGAGTAATTCCATCGTAGCCTTGCTGGACAGTGATGGGTTGGATGGGATCTATCATGTAATCGAGTTAGTTTTGTTAGGGTTTGATCCCTAGTATCCACTATGTTCTGAGATTGACGTTGCTATGACTTTGCTACGCTTAATGCTTGTCACTAGGGCCCGAGTACCATGATTTCATATCTGAACCTATTATGTTTTCATGAATATATGTGTGTTCTTGATCCTATCTTGCAAGTCTATAGGCACCTACTATGTGTTATGATCCGCCAACCCCGAAGTGACAATAATCGGGACCACTCCCGGTGATGACCATAGTTTGAGGAGTTCATGTATTCACTATGTGTTAATGCTTTGGTCTGGTATTCTATTAAAAGGAGGCATTAATATCCCTTAGTTTCCAATAGGACCCCTGTCGGGGGAAACTGCCTCCACGAGCACCTATGGGACCGGAGCCCCTTGTTCGTGCGGTAAGGGAGCGGAGGGAGCACAAAGAGCAGATCGTAGAACGCACGCGGGCAGTTTACCCAGGTTCGGGCCGCGATGGACGCGTAAAACCCTACTCCTGCTTTGGTTTGTATTAAGTTTGTGAGCTCAGGAGCTTGAAGAACTAGCTACACCGAGCAAGAGAGCTATCTAGGTTCCGAACCCTTTCTACGTTGTGCATGGGCCTCCTTTTATAGCTCAAGGGGTCACCGACAGGTGTCAACGTAGATGAAGGGCAAAAAGGTAATTTTGGTGGTAGTTGTAACAGTGGATGAACAGTGGTCATCACCTACTTTGACAGTGGGGGACAAGAGCATTAAATGCCCGTCGCCGTCGACCCCAAAAGCGCCCGCCCGTGCGTCTCCGTTCGCCACGGCGATAGCATCGTCACCGTGGAGTGCCACCGTGTCCCCCAGGCTGCACAGCCATCCGCCACGCGTCCCTGGAAGGGCCCCAGGGCGACGCGTGGGCCGATGAGCTGGAGCGTGGGCACACAGTGCAGGCTTTCCCCGACAAGCACCTTGCCGGGGTCTTGATCTTGTCGGGCCGGGAAGCTGGTCGCTCCCCGGGCCCCTGCCGGGGCGCAAGGTGCGCCGAGGTGTGTCTTCTAAGAGGCAATCTTCTGGTCTTCCTGGCAAGCTCCTCTTGCCAGGGTCTTGCGTTAATGTGATGGTCTTGAGCCTGGCACGGCCTTCCCGGCAAGCTCCTCTTGCCGGGGTCTTGATCTTCTGTCTTGTATACTTTGTTTTTGAATGGCTTAATAAGGACCCGAGAAGGTCTCCGGCGAGCACGTGGAGAGCCCAGCCGCGGGAAGCTGCTACTGCCCGTGCACAAGTTGGGGTACTAAGGTACCCCTATCTTAGTACACCGACAGGAGCCCCCGGGCCTGGGCCACACACGGGGCCGAGCGCTGTTGGGCCAGGCCCAAGACAGTGCACGGGCACGCGCGGCCCACGGCACGCCGAATCCCCTCCCCCTAACGGCACGCGTCGATCGCGGCGTCGTGGGGGAGATCGTGGCCACGTTCTTTAATGGGAAATGCGGAGCGTCCCCCACTTCCCCCTTAAAAGCAGAGGAGCAGGGGCCGTTACCTTCCTTCGTCTTCATTGCTTCTTCCATCTCCAGAAATCCCCCTCTGCGCTCTGCCTCCTCATCTCCTCCGCCCTCTTCCGCATCCGCGGCGCCGTCGAGCTTCTCGTCCCCTTCCTCCGCCGCCTCCGCCATGGCTCCGAAGGCCGAGAAGGCGAAAGCGGAGAAGACCAAGAGGGAGAAATCCGAGCAGGCGGCAAAGCTTGTCGCTCTGCGGAAGAGGAACGTCGTCTTCGCGCCAAGGCTCAGCGCAAGGGAGCTCTGGAACAAGTACTATCTGTTCTGGGCCAAGGAGACCAAGGCGCATCCCCGCACCCGAGTCTACCCGGCCGCCGCTCGAGATCTGTACCCCAGCGGGTATTTCTTCTTTGCTGTCTTCTTCCACTGCGGCCTGTGTCCTCCATTCTCTGAATTTTTCTGCGATATCATGAATACGTACAACCTCCATCTCTTAGACTTCACCCCCAACGCCATCCTTACGATGGCGGTTTTCGCACATCTGTGCGAAAACTACATAGGGATCTATCCAAACGTAGCGCTCTTTAGGCATTTCTTCATGCCTAGAGCAGAGGCCGGCGCTCCCCTCTCCGGAGGTATCTCTTGGGTCTTCCGCCTGAACAAAAAGGAGTCATATCTGAAAGGGGAACTCCGCGGCAAGTGGGAGGAGTGGCGCGCGGATTGGTGTTGGATAGTGGAGGACAAGCCGGAGTCTTTTACTGCGCCGCGCACAACAGCCATAGTGCGCGGCAGGGACTGGAGCGAGTTGGCCCCGGATGATGTCAAGCTCAACGCCGCCCTCGTCAGGATTCTTCGTCTCCGGGTAGCCAAGTTGACCATCGGGGAGGTAGGAGCAGACTTCCTCCGCCGCCGCATTGCTCCTTTACAGGAGAGGAAAAGGCCAGCATGGGAGTTTGGCAATGCGGCGGACATAATGAGGTTGCGCCCGGGGCTGAATTACAACTTCACGGCGCTGGAGCTGAAGGGGATGCTCCGGGAGCTTTTCAAGCACGACCCGGCCCACCCAGAGTGGTTTAGACCTCCCCGGGGAGTAGTACCGCTATGCAACAGCACCGCCCGGGACGCTTTGCGCGCAATGATGCCCGCGTGCGATTCTCACGACGTCGACCGCACCTGGATAGTGCCGACGCCGGATGCCATCATGAGCTTCTTTGATAATCTGGTGGAGGTGCCGAAGAACTCCGAGGAGATCAAGGGTCTCACTCGGGACACCACGGAGCGGGATTTGGCCTATATTGCTTCCCGGATGGAAGAGGCCGCCGCAGCCGCAGCAGCAGGAGACTTCGGCTTCACTGTTGAGGAGGCAGAGGCTGAGGACGCATCATGCCAAGCGGAGGAGGCAGAGATCCGCAGACTGCTCAAGCTCCCGCCCGACGAGCTCGCCGGGGTCCCCTCTCTGAGGCATGCTGGGATCCCCGGGGTGGTGAGCGAGGCCGCGGCAAGGGGCGAGGTTGTCGGAGGGAGCAGAGGTGCTAGAGGGAGTGGAGCCACTGGAGGGAGCGGAGCCGCAGGGCGAGGTGCCGGGCCTAGCGAGCCCGCCGAGGAGGAGGAGGAGGAGGACGCCGGAGCCGACGAGGATACTGGTGGATCTCTGGGGCTCGACGATGAGGCCTCCTCGTCCTCGGAGAACTCCCCGCCGCGGGCAAGTCCCAAGCGGACACCGTTGAAGCGCCTCCACAAGGCGACTACGACGACGAGGACGCAGGCGCCCCGACAGCAGCCTGCTCGCCAGGCGGCACGCGCCACCAGAGCGAGCCAAAACGCGACGGAGGCGCCCCGCGCACCAGCGCCAAGTGGAGGTGGATCTTCCCAGAGCGGAGCGGCTGCTCCGCCTGCTCCCCGGGCCTCGGCGTCAACAGAGGCTGGGTCTTCGCAGCCCCCAGCCCCGGGGACCGCCAAGCGCCCGAGGGAGCCTTCTCCTCCCGCCCCTCGCGCGGAAGCGCCTCAGGTGGAGTTCGACTTCTCCGCCCTCAGCGACGACGACGAGGAAGAGGAGTAAGTGTTTGCATTTTGTGACTTCTTGAATTCTGACTTGGTTTTTCTTTGATGATTCTGATCTCGCTTCTTGCTTTGATTTCAGGACCCTGGCCCAGCGGGTGGCGAAGAAGGCCAAGGTTCCCGTGGTAGTGGTCGAAGACGACTCGCCCGTCGCGGCGACAGGAGACGCGTCGGCGACGAACTTGCCGGACCCAGCCGCTGCTCCGAGGAGCAGCCCCCAACGCAGCCCCCAGCGTAAGTCTGGTCTTGAGCTGTTCGCTCGTCGGGTGCACTTGAGGTTTTTGCCTTGATATTAATGTTTTGTTGCTCTGTTTGTCTTGCTTGTCTTGTGCAGAGGTGGAGCCGCAGCCGCAGGAGCGCCCGGAGACCGCTCCCGAGGAGCCGCAGATTCCTCCATCCCCGCCAAGGACGGGCTCCCCGGCGAGGGAGGGCGCTCCGCCAAGGACGGGTACTCCGCCAAGGGCGAGTACCCCACCGAGGACGAGCAGCCCGACGAGGGTGGCTACCCCGCCAAGGGTGGACTCCCCGGCGAGGGAGCCAGTTGTCGACGAAGCCCGCGAAGGTAAGTCTTGTAGTTTTGTCTTCTTGGACTTGTCTTTTTTGGATATTTGCTTGATCTTTTTCTTTTCTTCTTCTGTTAGATCCTCCTTCCCCAGAGCAGATGGAGACAGAGGTCACCAACGAGGAGGAGCGCGCGCAAGGCGACGCCGGCAATGCCACTGTCGTCGAAGACATGGCAGGAGCCGACGAGCCTGCGGCTGAGGAGACTGCCCCGACTGCGGACGCAGCGGCCGAGGAGGGGGACGGCGGCCACACTGCCGGCCCAGAGGCGGCAGGAGCGTCCAGCGCTGCGCCGGCCGCCAATCCCTCCGCCGGCAAGGAGCAGCCGGGCTTCTACCTTGAGGCCCCCAACGGCGTCTTCATACAGGTGCCGTGGGGGTCTTCGTCGCGAGCCCCCGAGGAGGGAGAGGCCTTTGATGGAGAGGTCCTCGCCTCCGCGGGGTTGAAGATCGTCGAAGCGCCTAGCGGGAGCGACGAGCCCGAGGAGGAGAAACTGCTTCACCGGCTCCTGGCCCTTTACCGGGCCAGGCAGGCGAAACCGGAATCTCGGGAGGTCCTCACCGCCAAGGCTGCAGCGGAGTTGGAGAAGCGCGCTGCTGATCTCCGCGTCGCCAACCAGGCGGCCCTCCGTGACTTGGCGGAGGAGTGCGAGAGGCTTGCCGGAGAGCAGCAGGAGTTCCTCCTGGAGAAAGCTGAGGCCGAGGAGCAGCAGCGTCTTGTCGGTGAAGAGCTGTCCCGGCGAGAAGGAGAGTTCACCCAGTGGAAAGTCGACCTCGACGCCCACGAGGAAGACCTTACCGCCCGGGAGCAGGCCCTTGGCGGAGAACTGAAGGAAGCGAAGGCCGCCGCAGCCACCGCGGAGACCGCCAAGAGGGACCTTGAGGCTAAGGTGACGCAGCTGGAGGAGTTCCTGAAGGCGAGCACGGAGAGGGTCACCGCGCTCAACATAGAGCGCGAGAAAGACGCCCATACCAACTCAGAACTCCAGGTACGCCTCTCCAAGCAGGGCGACGAGCTCAAGGCCGCCAAGGACTCAATTGCCGATCTGGAGCTGAAAGTCTCTACGCTGACCAACTCGCTGGACGCCGCCCGGGGTCGTGAAACGAAGCTGAAGGAAGAGCTCCGTAAGGAACGAGGCTTGGCGGAGAGCGCCGTCACATCAGCTAGCAACTTCCGCCGGACCGTCGAATTATGGACTGAAGATCTGGTGGCTTCTGCTTCTAACATCGACAAGGAGCTGATGGCGATGAGGGTGGAGCACCTGATGTACTCTCCGGATCCAAACCTCCCCCACAGCGCCAAGCTCAGTCTTTTCTTCAGAGGGATCGCGTCGGCACTCGCACGTCTGCAGCAGAAGCTCCCCGCGCAGCTGGCCGAGGAGTCGCGCCAGCTCTGCGCGGGTACCTTGGAGCGTGTCCTGACCAAGATTGTCTACCGCAACCCCGGTATAAATCTTGTCAACGTCCTTCGCAGTTTGCCGGCCGACGCGGATATGGAGGCACTGAAGGCGCAGGTCGCCCACATCATCGCCAAGGTGAACAAGATCTCCAGGCGTGAGGGCGACCGCGTGGATTAGGCCTCTTTCTTTTTATCTCTTCTGTTACTGCAAAGTGTGTCATGAACATGAACCTATTAGTCATTGCGACAAGTTATTTCTTGTAATATATTATCTTATTTCCGAGCAATTGATGCAGTTTTATCTCCCTTGTTTTAATCCTTTACTTTATATGCCTTTAACCCTACGCTTCTAGGGGACTCGCCGGCAAGGGACCCTTGCCGCGAGCGCTGAGTGCTGGACTCTGAGCAGCCTGCTGGCAAAGGACCTCACCGGCAAGCAACCTTGCCGCAGCTAGTCGCAGCGCACTTAGCTTGCTGAGCGAACTCGAAAACGAAGTAAGGGCGCGACACTTGTCGCAGCTCACTTAAGTTGTTGAGCGTACTCGAAAACAAAGTAAGGGTGCGGCTAACTACGGGTAGGTTCCTCCGCGCACAGGTTTTCCATACAAAGTGTGGTTGTTCAAGGAAGATAACTAAAATTTAAAAATTTGAACTGCTCAAATTCTGGTAACTTAGCTTTCATAATCTGTGCGTTCTCCGGCAAGCTTCTCTTTCTTGAACAGCACTTGGTTCATCCTCCACCTCCTTCCCCCCGGCAAACTTGTGCGCGAGGAACATTTCTTCTGCTTAAGAGGGAAAGAAAAAGAAGAGGGGGAAACAAGTATAGGGCCTTTCGGCGTGCTAATGCTCACCGGTTATATGTGTTGTACAAAAATGCCAAACAATGCATGCAAATATCGAAGGAAAGCATGGAAATGGCAAATAGTGCAAAACACAAAAGCTTTACTGATGCACGGGATCTGCCCCCGGCTTTGTACAAAGGATTACATGCAACAGCGGCAAGACTTGTACAAAAGGTGGTTGCCGGAGCGGATCACGGCAACCGCGCCTTATGGGTGAAACTTGCGAAGATGCTCTATGTTCCAGGAGTTGCTCACCGGTAAGCCTTCTTCGGTCTCAAGGCGGACAGCGCCGGGCCTTGTGACTTGTCTCACCCGATAAGGGCCTTCCCACTTCGGCATCAACTTGTTGGAATTCTTGGCGGACTGAACACGCCGAAGAACAAGGTCGCCTTCCTCGAGACTCCTGGCCTTGACCTTGCGGCTATGGTAGCGACGCAAGGCTTGCTGGTATCGAGCAGCTCGTACAGCAGCCTGGAGACGTTCCTCCTCGAGGAGCAATGCATCATCTTGTCGCAGTTGCTCTTGCTCGAGCTCATCATAAGCGAGCACCCGAGGAGATCCGTATACGAGTTCCGTGGGGAGAACTGCCTCTGCTCCATAGACTAGAGCAAAGGGTGTCTGTCCGGTGGCTCGACTTGGTGTCGTTCTGATTGACCAAAGAGCCGCCGGCAACTCCTCTATCCAGTTTCTTCCGCACTTGCGCAGCCTGTCGAAGGTCCTTGTCTTGAGTCCGCGCAGCACTTTAGCATTGGCCCTCTCCGCTTGACCATTGCTCCTCGGGTGAGCAACAGAAGCGAAACAGACCTTGGCGCCAAGGTCTTGGACGTACTGCATGAAGGTGCGACTAGTGAATTGTGTACCGTTGTCGGTGGTGATCCTGTTAGGGATTCCGAAACGGCAAACAATTGACCTGAAGAACCTGACTGCTGACTGTGCTGTCACCTTTCTCACTGGTTCCACTTCTGGCCACTTTGTGAACTTGTCGATTGCGACGTACAAGTACTCAAAGCCCCCGACAGCACGGGGGAAAGGGCCGAGGATATCGAGCCCCCAGACCGAGAAGGGCCAGGACAAAGGGATCGTCTGGAGAGCTTGAGCTGGCTGATGAATTTGTTTGGTATGGAACTGGCACGCTTCGCACTTGGTTACTTGTGCAGTTGCATCTTGGAGGGCTTCTGGCCAGAAGAACCCTTGCCGGAACGCCTTCCCGGCAAGTGCCCTTGCGCCAATGTGGTGGCCACATATGCCTCCATGTATCTCTGCCAACAGTTTCTGTCCATCTTATCTGGAAATGCACTTCAACCTGACACCATTGAGTCTTCTTCTGTACAGTTCATTGTCAACGAACTGGTACATACTTGACTGCCTGGTTATCTTCTCTATCTCTTCTGGGTCGTCGGGAAGTTCTCCAGTTTGCAGAAAACGGACAATCTGCTGCGCCCATGCCGGAGCGCGTGGCTCAACGGCAAGGACTAAAGGCATGAGGGCCGCTGCGGGAACCCCAGCTTCTACGGCAAGAACCTCTGGTTCTGCCGGAGCTGATGGTCCCCCGACAAGCTCGCCGGAGCAAGACTTGTCGGGAACGTTTGCTTCGACTGTACAGACCCTTGGATCTGCAGGAGCAAACTGTTCCTCGGCGTTGTGATCGTTGATCTTGGGGACCTTGGCGGCGGCCTCGGGGAGATCCGCCGGCAAGTAGTCGCCGGAGACCAACTTTCTCTTCTTGTGCTGCCCAAGTGATGGTGTAACGGATGGCTGAGTTAGCTTGAGCAAGAAGGTCCCTGGTTCCACAGGTAACTTCATCGCAGCACACTTTGAAAGGCCATCTGCAATATCATTATGAGCCCTCGGGACGTGCTCCATTTGCAGACCTTCGAAGTGCTCTTCAAGCTTCCTCACTTCATCTACATAAGCTTCCATCAAAGGGCTCTGGTAACTCTTGTTGACTTGTCGGACCACCAACTGAGAATCTCCCCGCACAATTAGTTTCTTGATCCCAAGTTCGGCCGCAATCCTGAGGCCGGCGAGCAAGCCTTCATATTCAGCAGTGTTGTTTGTCGCTTGCTCCCTGGGAAAGTGCATCTGAATAACATACTTGAGGTGCTCTCCGGTGGGCGCGATGAGTACCACGCCGGCACCGTCGCCTTGCAGCGAGAAGGCACCATCGAAGTACATTACCCATTCACTTGTCGCTTCTTGTACGGGAACACTTGTTTCTAAAACTTCTTCATCGGGCGTTGGGGTCCATTCAGCTATGAATTCTGCCAAAGCTCGGCTCTGGATAGTTGAAGTACTCTCAAACTTGAGACCAAAGCTTGACAGCTCCAGTGCCCACTCGACGATCCTGCCTGTTGCTTCTGGATTGTGCAATATCCTCTTCAACGGAAAGCGAGTGACCACTGTTATCTCGTGTGCTTGGAAGTAATGGCGCAGCTTTCTCGAGGCCATGAGGAGGCCGAAAAGCAACTTTTGCACCCCGGAGTATCTTGATCTAGCCCCCTGCAAGAGGGAACTCACAAAATACACCGGGCGCTGCACCATCTTTTTCCGCACCTCTCCTTGTTCCTGCGCAGAGTTGTCCTTGTCGGGGCCAGAGCTTGTCGGAGTAGCCCCCTGCTTGTCGCTGGATTCGCTTGTCGGTGGCGTAGACTCCTCGTCGGCCTCCCTCTCCGCTACTAACGCAGCACTAACCACTTGATTGGTTGCTGCTAGGTATAGCAGCAACTTCTCTTGTGGCCTAGGTGCGACAAGTATTGGAGTGGATGATAGGTATCCTTTCAAGTCTTGCAGCGCCGCCTCCGCTTCCGGAGTCCATTTCATAGGACCTGCCTTCTTCAAGATTTTGAAGAAAGGAAGGGCGCGTTCTGCAGACTTTGAAATGAACCTACTGAGGGCAGCCACACAACCTGCAAACCTCCTTACGTCCTTGACGCGCTTCGGGGCTTCGATCTGCTCGATGGCTTTAATTTTGTCGGGGTTGGCTTCAATCCCCCTCTGTGACACAAAGAACCCGAGAAGCTTGCCAGAGGGGACTCCAAAGACGCACTTCTCGGGGTTCAACTTAAGCTGGATCTTGCGCAGATTCTCAAATGTCTCTTCCAAATCCTGGATCAGGGTATCTTTGCTCTTGCTCTTGACCACGATATCATCCATGTAAGCCTCTACATTTCTGTGGATCTGTGGCTCAAAAGCAGTGTATACCACCCTTGCAAATGTTGATCCTGCATTCTTCAGTCCGAAGGGCATGCGTATGAAGCAATATGTGCCGCATGGAGTGATAAATGCAGTCTTCTCTTCATCTTCCTCGGCCATAAAAATCTGATGGTAGCCTGAATATGCATCAAGGAAGGAAAGCAGCTCACATCCAGCAGTGGAGTCAACAATCTGGTCAATGCGCGGCAAGGGAAATGGATCCTTGGGACATGCTTTATTCACATCAGTGAAGTCTATACACAGTCTACACTTCCCGTTAGCCTTACGCACGACAACTGGGTTTGCTAACCACGTCGGATGGATCACGCCTCTAACTAGGCCCGCTGCTTCTAGCTTCTTGATCTCTTCGGCAATGAATTCTTGGCGCTCCACGGCTTGCTTTCTGACCTTCTGTTTGACGGGCCGCGCATGAGGACAAACGGCAAGCTTGTGCTCAATCACCTTCCTAGGAACACCGGGGATGTCAGATGATTGCCAGGCAAACACATCGACATTCGCCCGCAGGAAGGCAACGAGCGCGCTTTCCTATTTGCTGTCAAGCGTAGCACTGATGGTGAAGGTACCACCAGTGCCGTCCTCCTTGGCGGACACCTTCTTGGTTGCCGGTGGAGCGGCCATCCCTTTCTTGCGCTTGCCGGTGGAGCTCGATGGAACGTCCTCGACGGCAGCGCAGCACTCCGAAGAGGTGCGGTTGCCGGAGTGGGTCCCAGAGCACTTGCCGGACTTGGTCTTGGTCTTCTTCCCCCCGGGAGCTTCAGCGGCAAGTGAGCTGCTCTCCGCCGCGGCTGCCGCATCCCGGTAGATCTTGTCGGCGCAGATAAGCGCGTCCTTCTTGTCGCCATGGACAGAGATGACGCTTATCGGCCCCGGCATCTTGAGTACGTTGTAAGCATAGTGGGAAGCTGCCATGAACTTGGCGAGGGCAGGACGTCCAAGTATCCCATTGTATGGCAAAGGGATATCGGCAACATCGAATGTTATCCTCTCCGTCCTGAAGTTCAGTTCCCCGCCAAATGTCACTGGCAGAGTTATCTTCCCCTTGGGCTTGCTCCTTCCCAGGTTTATTCCTTGGAACGAACCGGTCTCTTCGAGCTCGCCATCTGGGATTTGGAGTTTCTTGATCACAGCTGAGGAGATCAAGTTCAGGCCGGCCCCGCCGTCAACCAACATTTTGGTGACCTTGAGGTTGCGGATGGTTGGTGAGACCAACATCGGCAAGCATCCGACCGCCGTGGTGCGATCAGGGTGATCCTCAAGATCAAAAATGATGGGCGTGCTGGACCATTTGAGGAGCCTGCGCGACTCAACGGGCGGCTCAGCTGCATTTACTTCTCGCACCCACTGCTTGAGTTGGCGGTGGGAAGTATGCAGAGAGGCGCCTCCGTCGACGCACAGGACCTCCGTGGCCTTCTGGAACTCCTGCTCGCTGTTATCATCTTCCTCCATGTCATCGTCGTCGTCTTCATCATCCTTGTCGCGGCCCAGGGGAGGTCGATCACCTTGCCGCTGCTTGGCCTTGCCGCGGCGCCCTCCCCGGCCATTGAATGGCCGCTTCTTGCTTGGCTCTCCCCCGCCACCTTGGGCCTTCTCCTTGTCGCGCCGCTCGTACTCAGCTTTCTGCTGCTCGACGAGGTACTCGACGCGCTTGCAGTTGGAGAGATCATGACCCTTGGTGCGGTGGATCTTGCAATATTGCTTGTCCGAGCCGTCCTAATTGTCGGCTGCCGCTACAGGGGCAGGCTCCTTGCCGGAGCCGCCAGCCTGTGTTTGCTTGGCGGGAGCCGTCTTGCCGGACTTCTCGACGACAAGCACTTCCTTGTTCTTCGTTTTCCTATTGTTCCGCCGCCGGCTCTTCTTTGCCGGGGCGGCATCCTCGCTGTCGCTTCCTCCTGCGCCAGCATCCTCCCCGGGGAGTTTCCTCCCCTCTTCGACGCGTGCACACTTGTTAGCTAGAGCATAAAGCTCGCTGACATCCCGTATCTTGGTCATGGCCATCTCCTCACGCATGCGGCGGTTACGCACGTTCTGGTGGAACGCGCTGATAACCGCAGCAGGGTGGACGTCGGGGATGTTGTGCTGCACGCGGCTGAATCGTTGGATGTACTTGCGCAGGGGCTCTCCTTCCTTCTGGGCCAAGATGTGGAGATCGCTCTCCTGGCCGTGGGGTTTGTGGCCGCCCGTGAAGGCGCCAACAAACTGGTGGCAAAGATCTGCCCATGAAGAAATGGAGCCTTCCGGCAAGTGCATAAGCCAAGAACGGACGTTCGGCTTAAGCACCAGCGGGAAGTAGTTGGCGAGTATCTTCTCGTCGCGCCCCCCGGTGGCTTGCACCGCGATGGTGTATATGCTGAGAAACTCCGAGGGGTGCGTCTTGCCGTCGTACTTCTCGGGTACGTCGGGCTTGAAATTCTTCATGCTGGGCCACTGGACGCGCCGCAGCTCACGGGTAAACGCAGGGCAACCTGCCGCGTACGGCAAGTCGCCTGGTTCACCGGGCGCGTGCGTGTCGACAGCGGTCCCAGCGCGCTGCTCTGATTGCCGCCGGGCTTCTCGGCGACGCTCGATCGTCGTCCGAGCGTCTTCTTGTCGCCGATCGTCAAGGACTTGGCGCTGGTCCCGACGAGCCCGCGGATCCGACGACGCCGTGGAGTCGTCGTCGACGTTAATCCGGCGGGGAGGCGTCTTCTGCTTCCGCGGCGGGGAGTGCATGGTGGTTGCACCCCCGGCGGTTTTGTCGCCATCGGCCTTCGTCTTCTCGACTTGCCGTGGCCGCGAGGTCGCCGGCTGCTGCGGCGTGTCGTTATTGGCGAAGGCGATGAGGCTTTGGATCGTTGCCCTCCAGTCTTCGGCTTTGTCTGCCGCTGGAGGGAAGTCGAGGAGCAGCTGCGCTCTCGCGAGTGCTTCTGCTGGAGAGGAGGGGAGCGGGGGCGAGCGGTGCGAGGAGCGAGATATGCTCGGACTTCTAACGGGGTTAGAAGGAGCAGTTTCTCGCCCCGGCGACCGCACCTTGCTCGTGCCAGGACGGTGGTCTGGAGCATCCCGCGAACCTCCAGTTTGCCCTTGCCCCAGCAAGCGGATGGTACCTCCTGTACCACGGCGCTGCTGGGTCGTCGTCTGCTGAGACGGACGTGGCGCGTCTACGGAGACCGAGGCTCGGTCGTCCGTCTTGTCCTTGGATTTGGTGGCGCCGTGAGTTTCCTCGCCGGCGACCACCCTTCCGACGGCGTCTCCTCCGCCCGCCGTTGGTTCTGGTGGCGGCGGAACAGACGCAGACGGGCCTGCGACCTCCGAAACCTTCTTCTTCGGGGCCATGTTGCTGTTGCTGATGAAGTTGATGAAGAATGCTGGAGAAGTTGATGAAGAATGCTGGAGAAGTTGATGAAGAATGCGCCCGCGTGAGCGCCGGATCAGATTCGCACAACCTCGACGCCCCCTACCTGGCGCGCCAAAGATGTCGGGGGAAACTGTCCTCCACGAGCACCTATGGGACCGGAGCCCCTTGTTCGTGCGGTAAGGGAGCGGAGGGATCACAAAGAGCAGATCGTAGAACGCACGCGGGCAGTTTACCCAGGTTCGGGCCGCGATGGACGCGTAAAACCCTACTCCTGCTTTGGTTTGTATTAAGTTTGTGAGCTCGGGAGCTTGAAGAACTAGCTACACCGAGCAAGAGAGCTATCTAGGTTCCGAACCCTTTCTACGTTGTGCATGGGCCTCCTTTTATAGCTCAAGGGGTCACCGACAGGTGTCAACGTAGAAGAAGGGCAAAAAGGTAATTTTGGTGGTAGTTGTAACAGTGCGGGAATAGTGGATGAACAGTGGATGAACAGTGGTCATCACCTACTTTGACAGTGGGGGACAAGAGCATTAAATGCCCGTCGCCGTCGACCCCAAAAGCGCCCGCCCGTGCGTCTCCGTTCGCCACGGCTATAGCATCGTCACCGTGGAGTGCCACCGTGTCCCCCAGGCTGCACAGCCATCCGCCATGCGTCCCTGGAAGGGCCCCAGGGCGACGCGTGGGCCGATGAGCTGGAGCGTGGGCACACAGTGCAGGCTTTCCCCGGCAAGCACCTTGCCGGGGTCTTGATCTTGTCGGGCCGGGAAGCTGGTCGCTCCCCGGGCCCCTGCCGGGGCGCAAGGTGCGCCGAGGTGTGTCTTCTAAGAGGCAATCTTCTGGTCTTCCTGGCAAGCTCCTCTTGCCAGGGTCTTGCGTTAATGTGATGGTCTTGAGCCTGGCACGGCCTTCCCGGCAAGCTCCTCTTGCCTGGGGTCTTGATCTTCTGTCTTGTATACTTTGTTTTTGAATGGCTTAATAAGGACCCGAGAAGGTCTCCGACGAGCACGTGGAGAGCCCAGCCGCGGGAAGCTGCTACTGCCCGTGCACAAGTTGGGGTACTAAGGTACCCCTATCTTAGTACACCGACAACCCCGCTGCCACGGGAGGGTAGGACAAAAGATGTCATGCAAGTTCTTTTCCATAAGCACGTATGACTATATTCGGAATACATGCCTACATTGCATTGATGAACTGGAGCTAGTTCTCTGTCACCCTAGGTTATAACTTCTACATGATGAATTGCATCCGACATAATTTCCCATCACCGATCCAATGCCTACGAGCTTTACCTATATTGCTTGTTGCTTATTTACTTTTCCGTCGCTACTATCACAAAAACTACAAAAACACTATCGTTACTTTTATTGCCGCTACCGCCACTATCATATTACTTTGCTACTAAACTATCTTGCTGCAGATACTAAGTTTCCAGGTGTGGTTGAATTGACAACTCAGCTGCTATTACTTACGAGTATTCTTTGGCTCCCCTTGTGTCGAATCAACAAATTTGGGTTGAATACTTTACCCTCGAAAACTGTTGTGATCCCCTACACTTGTGGGTTATCAACACTATTTTCTGGCGCCGTTGCTGACACACCTAAGAACCCCAATAATATATCTGTTTCTGATGCTGAGACACAATCTGGTAATGAACATGAACCTAGTGATAATATTAATAGGGATAATTAATTTGGTGCCCTTAGTTGTGTCCCACTCGGCAGGTTTACCCCTAGTTTCCAAAAACACTTGTTCCTGCCCAAACCACTTTGCTCCTCTTATGCTTTTGCCCTTTGACCGTTTGATCATCACTTTGAAAACTTCATAAAAAATTCATACTAACTCAGAAAAATTCAAATAAGATATCTAAATGTTCAGAAAAGCATCACCTATATGTGCATGGCATTTGCATTCATGGAAAAAGTGTTGGCTAGTCCCCATGAATGTAAATGGTCAAAACTGAGATGGGGACTGGACAACACTTTTTTCATGAATGAAAACGACATGCACATATAGGTGATGCTTTTCTGAACATTTTGTTATCTTATTTGAATTTTTCTGCATTAGTATGAATTTTTTATGAAGTTTTCAAAGTGATGGTCAAACGGTCAAAGGGCAAAAGCATAAGAGGAGCAAAGTGGTTTGGGCAGGAACAAGTGTTTTCGGAAACTAGGGGTAAACCTGCCGAGTGTGACCCAACTAGGGGCATAAAATCAATTATCACATATTAATAATGATGTTCATGATGATGCTCAACCTAGCAATGATAATGATTTAGAGATTGAACCTGCTGTTGATCTTGATAACCCACAATCAAAGAATCAACGTTATGATAAGAGATACTTTGTTGCTAGGAAGCACGGTAGGGAAAGAGAACCATGGGTTCAGAAACCCATGCCTTTTCCTCCGAAACCATCCAAGAAAAAGGATGATGAGGATTTTGAGCGCTTTGCTGAAATGATTAGACCTATCTTTTTGCGTATGCGTTTGACTGATGTGCTTAAAACAAATCCTTATGCTAAGTATATGAAAGATATTATTACCAACAAAAGAAAGATACCAGAAGTAGAAATCTCCACCATGCTTGCCAATTACACTTTTGAGGGTGGAATGCCTAAGAAATTAAGAGATCCAGGAGTACCTACTATACCTTGCTCCATTAAGAGAAACTATGTTAAAACTGCTTTGTGTGATCTTGGAGCTGGTGTTAGTGTTATGCCTCTCTCTTTATATCGTAGACTTGACTTTAGTAAGTTGACACCTACTGAAATATCTTTGCAAATGGCTGATAAATCAACTGCTATACCTGTCGGTATTTGTGAGGATGTGCCTGTTGTAGTTGCAAAAGTTACTATTCTAACGGACTTTGTTATACTTGATATTCCCGAGGACGATAGTATGTCTATTATTCTTGGAAGACCCTTTTTGAACACTGCAGGGGCTGTTATTAATTGCAACAAAGGCAATGTCACTTTTCATGTCAATGGTAATGAGCATACGGTACACTTTCCGAGGAAACAACCTCAGGTCTACAATATCAATTATATTGGAAAAACTTCGACTATTACTATTGGAGGTTTTGAGTTTCATATTCCTACTATCAAGAAGGCATATGACATACTTATTGTTGGGGACATACATATCCCCATTGAGGCAACCTAGTGTTATTCGAAAATTCTCCGGTTTCATATTACTCGGAAAGAGTTTATTAGCAAGACCTGATCAACCTTGTTAATGGATTCCTTTTGATGAGCATGGGATAGGTGAATCTAGATAGCACAAACCTTCTGTACCCTCCTTTTACTTTTTGTTAATTAGGTTAAATAAAAAGAAAAATAGCATTGTCTGTCTGTTTCCAGACTTATCCGTGCAATAAAAAATATCCTGAAAATAAAAGTTCTCCAAATGCCATGAAAATGAAATATGATTTTTTTAGAATATTTAAGAAATTATGGCACTGAACACACAACGAGGGGAGCCAGCACGTCGCCACGAGGGTGCAGGGCGCGCCCCCCTGCCTCATGGGCCCCATGTGGCCCCCCTCCACTTATCCTTGCACCCATGCTCTTCTTCTTCCACCCAAAAAAATCCCCAACCAGCTCAAACCCAAGTTCTAGCTCATCTTGCTGCCATTTTCGATCTCCTTGCTCAAAGCACCATTCACTAAACTGTTTGGGGAGATTGTTCCTTGGTATGTGACTCCTCCATTGGTCCAATTAGTTTATGTTCTAGTGCTTTATTTGTTGCAAATTTATGCTGCTGTGGCGACCTTGTTCTTGAGTTTGCATGTCAAATTTTCTTGGTCCCAAGTAGTTCTAATGCATGATATAGCCTTTAGGCACTTATAGGAGTTGTTGCTATCAATCTGGTTGAGTTTGGTTAACTTTTATTTTGAAGTTACTAAAAAATTCAGAAAAGGAAAATGTTAAAGAGATTATTGAGGGGCTCCTCCAGCAAGAGCTCAGAGGAGAAGAACAAAGAAGAAAATAAGAAGCCCAAGTATCATCTTCCTCGCATGGCGGAAGTTCGATCGTGCGAATGGCCTTGTAATAATTTCATGATGTCCGCCAGTATTTACGAAGACTTTTATTGGTTGGCAAATAATGCAGGCCTCACTGACTTCCTCAACGACGAGAAACAATAGTATCTCTTACTCACCAATATTTTCATGCAAAGCTTTCATTTTCATTCTAGGAAAACACCACCTACGGTGGAGTTTCGCTTATATGATGTGGTTAAGGAGATATCACTTTTAGATTTTTGTGAAATATGCAAAGTACCCTTCGGAGGTAGACTTGATGAACCACGTCGTGAAGACGTTGAAGGGTTTATTGATATGATAGCTGTGGGGGAAACTAGACAAGTTTCAGGGACAAGAATCACTAGTACACACTTCCCTGTTTTGCGCTACTTTGCTTTATTTGCTAGTAGATGTTTAATTGGTCACGGGAACAGTGGAAATCTCAGTGCCCTGATATTATCATTTTACGCCATGCCATGTTTCGAGACACAACTTTTAGCTTGGGCGCCGTCATTGCCAAACGATTGAGTCTAAACCGCTCAAAGGGGCACGTCTTTGGAGGCATCTTTGCTTCTCGGCTTGCTGAATATTTTAATATACCTATTAGGCATCATGAGAAGGAAGAAAAATTGCTTGCCCCTGTTTATCTAGACTACAAGAGCATGGTAGCTCATGACTTTATTGTTAAAGACAAGAATATGTAGCTTAATTATAAATTAAGATTTGATGAAATATACTGTGAAATTGTTACCTTGCCTGCACCATCTTTGTTTGATCTATCCACAGGCAAGTATCTCATTACATCAGATGCCTTCTACAAGTACGAAGGCTAGGCACAAGCTTCAGAGCCTGATCCAGAACCACCACTTGATCCTTCCCGACAATCTGTTTATGGGTGGGAGCTGGACGAGCTCGCTAACCAGTGGCATCCAGAGGACACATGTCAGTACACTGGAGGGAGTGGCTTCGATCTGTGGCCATAAACCAACTTAGGCCAAAAGCCTAAGCTTGGGGGAGTATGTGTTTCTCACCGACTTACATTCATGTTCACACTTATTCTAGTTGTCGGTGCTCACACTCTTTCACTGTACCATCCATGCTTAGTTTCAATTTCTTTTTCTTAGTCTTTTTCTTGTGTGCTAGAAAAACCCAGAAAAACCAAAAAAAAAATTTAGTTGTAGCTTCTAGCTAGTTTACTTTCTTTGCTTGTAGTAGTAAATTAAAAAAAAATGAAAACCCAAAAAGATTTCCCGTTCTTCTTTTACTTTTTGGGAGCTTTTCCGTGTAAATAGTTTCTTTTCTTTTCCTTAGGGGTTGACAGTAGAAGACCATGATTAAAATGCTTAGTGGCTCTCATATGCTTTGTTGTTAATTTAACCGTGAGCCATATTACCTTGTCTTCTCTCTTGTATTAAATGTCTACAGATTCCAGCTTAAGTTCAATGCATGTGCACTATTATTATTATCCACATCGTTCGGTCGTGCGAGTGAAAGGCAATAAGGATGATATATGATGAACTAATTGAGATAAGAAAAGCTGGAATGAACTCGACCTCTCTTGTTTGTAAATATGATTGCTCGCCGTTCCTGATTCAGCTTGTTATGAATGAAACATGTTTGCAATGACAATTAGAGATCACAGGTGCTTATGCCATGCTTAATTAGCTGGGAGTTTATAATGGTCTATCTCGTATACCAACATGATATTAAAATGGTTGTGATGTGGTATGATGGGTGGTATCCTCCTTTGAACGATTTAAGTGATCTGACTTGGCACATGTTCACGCATGTAGTTGAAACAAATCAACATAGCCTTCACGATATTTATGTTCATGGTGATTTATATCCTACTCATGCTTGCATTCATTGTTGATTAATTTTAATGCATGTTCATGACCGTTGTTGCTCTCTAGCTGGTCGCTTCCCAGTCTCTTTCTAGCCTTCACCTGTACTAAGCGGGAATACTACTTGTACATCCACTTCCATAAATCCCAAAGTTATGCCACTCGAGTCCACCATACCTTCCTATATGCGGTATTTACCTGCCGTTCCAAGTAAATTTGTATGTGCCAAACTTTAAACTTTCAAATGAAATTCTGTTTTGTATGCTCGAACAGCTCATGTATCAACTAGGGTTGTCTATATCTTCAATGCTAGGTGGGTTATTCTCACGATGAGTGGACTCCGCTCATCATTCATGAGAAAATGGCTGGTAATCGGGATGCCCATTCCCATGCTCAAAATCATAATAATTAAACAAAACTCCCCCAGGGTTGTTGCTGGTTTGGACGGTACCCGTTGTTTCGGGCTAGCCGTGGAGTGTGCTTGTTGGTGGTTGGGGGAGTATAAACTTTACCATTCTGTTTGGGAACCGCCTATAATGTGCGTAGCATGGGAGATATTGAGATTCTTGGTTGTTATGTTGACAATGAAAGTATACCGCTCAAAATGTTATTCATCTCTATTTAAAAATCAAGCTCTGGCACCTCTACAAATCCCTGCTTCCCTCTGCTAAGGGCCTATCTATTTATTTTTATGCAGAGTCGTCATCCTCTTATCAAAGAGCACCAGTAGGAGAACACCTCTGTCGTTGCATGTATTAATATTAATTTGCATTGAGTATGATTATGACTGGATCTCTTTTACCATGAATTACAATGTCTAGTCAGTCCTTGATCTTTAAAGGTGCTCTGCATTTATGTTTTGCGGTCTCAGAAAAGGCTAGCGAGATACCATCTTGTTATATCATATCATGATTGTTTTGAGAAAGTGTTGTCATCCGAGGTTTATTATTATTGCTCGCTAGTTGATTATGCCATTGATATGAGTAGACATGACACCTGAAAGTTATTGTGAATGTGGTTAGTTCATGATCTTGCTGAAAACCTGAATGATGGCTTACATATTTGCAAACAACAAGAGCAAAAAAGTTTGTCAAAGTTTTTCTTTTTAGCACTTTCAGATTATCAACTGAATTGCTTGAGGACAAGCAAAGGTTTAAGCTTGGGGGAGTTGATACGTCTCCAACGTATCTAATTTTCCAAACCCATTTACCCTTGTTTTGCACTCTAACTTGCATGATTTGAATGGAACAAACCCGGACTGACGTTGTTTTCAGCAAAATTGCCATGGTGTTGTTTTTGTGCAGAAATAAAAAGTTCTCGGAATCGCCTGAAAATCAACGGAGAATTATTTTGGAAAATATAAAAAATATTTGCAAGACGATCCTCACCGAGGGGCCCACACCCTGTCCACGAGGGTGGGGGTGCGCCCCCTGCCCAGGGCGCGCCCCCCTGCCTCGTGGCCCCCCCGATGCTCCACTGACGTACCCCCAGATCCTATGTCTTCCGTTTTGGGGAGAAAAAAATCAGAGAGAAGAAATTATCGTGTTTCACGAGACGGAGCCGCCGCCAAGCCCTGATCTCTCTCGGGAGGGATGATCTAGAGTCCGTTCAGGGCTCCGGAGAGTGGAGATCGTCGCCATCGTCATCATCAACCTTCGTCCATCACCAATTCCATGATGCTCACCGTCGTGTGTGCGTAATTCCATCGTAGGCTTTCTGGATGGTGATGGGTTGGATGGGATCTATCATGTAATCGAGTCAGGTTTGATAGGGTTTGATCCCTAGTATCCACTATGTTCTGAGATTGATGTTGCTATGACTTTGCTATGCTTAATTCTTGTCACTAGGGCCCGAGTGCCATGATTTCAGATCTGAACCTATTATGTTTTCATGAATATATGTGTGTACTTGATCCTATCTTGCAAGTCTATAGTCACCTACTATGTGTTATGATCCGCCAACCCCGAAGTGACAATAACTAGGACCACTCCCGGTGATGACCTTAGTTTGAGGAGTTCATGTATTCACTATGTGTTAATGCTTTGGTCCGGTACTCTATTAAAAGGAGGCCTTAATATCCCTTAGTTTCCAATAGGACCCCGCTCCCACGGGAGGGTCGGACAAAAGATGTCATGCAAGTTCTTTTCCATAAGCACGTATGACTATATTCGGAACACATGCCTACATTGCATTGATGAACTAGAGCCAGTTCTGTGTCACCCTAGGTTATAACTTCTACATGATGAATTGCATCCGACATAATTTCCCATCACCGATCCAATGCCTATGAGCTTTACCTATATTGTTAGTTGCTTATTTACTTTTCTGTTGCTACTATCACAAAAACCACAAAAACACTGTCGTTACTTTTATTGCTGCTACCACCACTATCATATTACTTTGCTACTAAACTATCTTGCTGCAGATATTAAGTTTCCAGATGTGGTTGAATTGACAACTCAGTTGCTAATACTTAAGAGTATTCTTTGGCTCCCCTTGTGTCAAATCAACAAATTTGGGTTGAATACTTTACCCTCGAAAACGGTTGCGATCCCCTACGGGTTATCAAACAATTTCATTGTGAAACAAGAAAACTTCAATGCTTATGTTGGTAGACAATTACAACATAATGCTTGTATGATTGAACGCTTGAGTGATTATCTGTCTAGAGCTAAAGGTGAACTGAAACTTATTAGTATACATGCTTCTATGGTCACCACTCAAGTAGAACAAGTACTTAAGGCTCAGAACGATTTGCTCAATGAATTAAATAGTAAAAATAATGACTATGCTGTTAGAGTTGCTACTATAGGTGGTAAAATGACTCAGGAACCTCTGTAGCCTGAAGGCCACCCTAAGATAATTGATCAAGATTCTCAAAGAGGTAATTTAGATGCACCTAGTTCTTCTAATAAGAAGAAAAAGAAAAATGATAGGACTTTGCATGCTTCTAGTGAACTTGTAGTTGACACACCTGAGAATCCCAATGATATATCTGTTTCTGATGCTGAGACACACTCTGGTAATGAACATGAACCTAGTGATAATATTAATGATGATGTTCATGATGATGCTCAACCTAGCAATGATAATGATGTAGAGATTGAACCTGCTGTTGATCTTGATAACCCACAATCAAAGAATCAACGTTATGATAAGAGAGACTTTGTTGCTAGGAAGCACGGTAGGGAAAGAGAACCATGGGTTCAGAAACCCATGCCTTTTCCTCCGAAACCATCCAAGAAAAAGGATGATGAGGATTTTGAGCGCTTCGCTGAAATGATTAGATATATCTTTTTGCGTATGCGTTTGATTGATGTGCTTAAAACAAATCCTTATGCTAAGTATATGAAAGATATTATTACCAACAAAAGAAAGATACCTGAAGTAGAAACTTCCACCATGCTTGCTAGTTACACTTTTGAGGGTGGAATGCCTAAGAAATTTGGAGATCCAGGAGTACCTACTATACCTTGCTCCATTAAGAGAAACTGTGTTAAAACTGCTTCGTGTGATCTTGGAGCTGGTGTTAGTGTTATGCCTCTATCTTTATATCGTAGACTTGACTTCAGTAATTTGACACCTACTGAAATATCCTTGAAAATGGCTGATAAATCAACAGCTATACCTGTCGGTTTTTGTGAGGATGTGCATGTTGTAGTTGCAAATGTTACTATTCTAACGGACTTTGTTATACTTGATATTCCCGAGGACGATAGTATGTCTATTATTCTTGGAAGACCCTTTTTGAATACTGCAGGGGCTGTTATTGATTGCAACAAAGGCAATGTCACTTTTCATGTCAATGGTAATGAGCATACGGTACATTTTCCGAGGAAACAACCTGAGGTCCACAGTATCAATTATATTGGAAAAATTTCAACTATTACTATTGGAGGTTTTGAGTTTCCTATTCCTACTATCAAGAAGACATATGACATTCTTATTGTTGGGGATATACATATCCCCATTGAGGTAACCTAGTGTTATTCGAAAGTTCTCCGGTTTCATGTTACTCAGAAAGAGTTTATTAACAAGACCTGATCAACCTTGTCAATGGATTCCTTTTGATGAGCATGGGATAGGTGAATCTAGATAGCACAACCTTCTGTACCCTCTTTTTACTTTCTGTTAATTAAGATAAATAAAGGAAAAATAGTATTTTCTGTCTGTTTCCAGACTTATCCGTGCAATAAAAAATATCCCGAAAATAAAAGTTCTCCAAATGCCATGAAAATGAAATATGATTTTTTCTAGAATATTTGAGGAAATATGGCACTGAACACACAACGAGGGGAGCCAGCATGTGTCCACGAGGGTCCAGGGCGCGCCCCCTGCCTTGTGGGCCCCATGTGGCCCCCCTCCACTTATTCCCGCACCCATGCTCTTCTTCTTCCTCCCAAAAAACTCACCAACCAGCTCAAACCTGAGTTCTAGCTCATCTTGCTGCCATTTTCGATCTCCTTGCTCAAAGCACGATTCACCAAGCTATTTGGGGAGATTGTTCCTTGGTATGTGACTCCTCCATTGGTCCGATTAGTTTTTGTTCTAGTTCTTTACTTTTGCAAATTTATGCTTCTGTGGTGACCTTGTTCTTGAGCTTGCATGTCAAATTTTCTTGGTCTCAAGTAGTTCTAATGCATGATATAGTCTCTAGGCACTAGTAGGAGTTGTTGCTATCAATCTTATTGAGTTTGGTTAACTTTTATTTTGAAGTTACTAAAAAATTCAGAAAAATGCATAGGAGAAACTTCCAAGGTGGTTATTCAAGGAAGCAAGAACCGAGGCTCGCGTTCCGTGAGCCGGACGATGAACCACCGAGGGATGCTGATGTGCGGCCGTGTGAATGGCAGTCAGATGACTTCATGGGTCAAGCTGGCATCAAGGATGAATTTTACGCATATGTGCGCAAAGCTGACCTCGAGGGCTTCATACAAGATAAGTGCCCTCAATACCGTGGCTTAACTGATAGCTTTGTGAGAAGGTTTAAAATTTCATCTTCACGTAATTCTCACACTGTACTGTTTGACCTGTATGATGAATCTTATACCATGGATTTAGAGGATTTTAATTATGCTTGCAAGCTCCCACAGTGAGGCAGTATGAGTGATCCTCGCAAATCTGAATTTACAGAATTCCTTGCTATCTATACCTATACTAATTTGAGACTCCCTAGAAATTACCACATTAATTAGATTTTATGAGCCGTTAATCTGATGAGACTGAATTATAACGGTGTAGATCGACTCATGGAAGAAGAAAAAACACGTATCTCTCTCCCATGACCTTACTTTCTTAATCTCCCTCGTATCTCAAACAAACTCTCATGTTTTTTTAGTCTAACAAACTTTTATGTAAAAAGCTCTCACGTATCTCTCTCCCCTGGCCCAACGACCATTTCAATCTATCTCTCCCCGTTTGAAGGACAAACAGCAACCTCAAGCAAATCCGGCGGCTGGACATCTCTACCATGGTCTCTCTTTCTCTCTCCTCCCGTGAAAAACAAATCCACCTCCCATGAAAAACAAATCAATCGAACATCAAACCTCTGCCCCAGCTCTTCTCCTTGGTTAGGTTTCTGGCACAGATTTATTTTCGTCCATCTTACATGGCTGCCTCCTCCCGACCAGGTATGAGGCATCTCAGCCCGGCCTTCTCCTCCACCATAGTACGAGCTGCTGAGGGTCTACCTCGGCAACGCAACCGCCGGAACAGCCACGGCCACGTACATGTCGATCGGGGACAAGCTCACAATGTCTCCAGTGTTTCATGATGATCTGGCTATTGGGCGTTAAGGATCTAAGTGTGCTGCAGGAAAAGACTATGAATATGGACAAGGAAAAGGTAGGTGATATGCTACAATTATTTCTACTATGATTTTTGAACTGCAGAACAAGTTGTTTTCTATTATCTCATGCCATAGCTATGGGTTTGAATTGCAGCTGTATCAGCAGTCGATCAAGGAAGGTCTAGGAACATCCTGCCAATTGAAGACCAACAAGGCCTGCAACCACAACAAGACGCCCACCATCCATATGTTCCTTTCAAGCAGCAACACCTTTACTATGTTGTCTAGGACATAGCAAGGACGAGATCGACTCCCATTTGTATGTGTTGCTCCTCTCAGCACAATACATTACATGTTTGTACCATACCCTTTTTTCTACCAGTTTCAATAATCCCGTCTCAGTTTAGTCATGTAACTGTTGCACCTGCTCACAATGTGTATGAGGTAATGTTTGGAGAACGAAGCTATGCATGGGTTATTTCTCTTCATATGTTTCTGCTGATTTACAGTTGAAAAGGGATAAAATTATGTATAAAAGCTAACAATATATGCCTCAAATTAGTGCTCAAGGTCCTAAATTTAATTTATGATATGGTGCATTGCATGGTATAGGCTGCAATGAATTGCTACTCTTCTGCAGGTCATTTGCTACATGCTTGCTAATTAATGATATAGATTTCACTAAATTGGCAATTGTTTCATCGACAGTAATCTCTCATGTTTACTTATAAAAATTAGTTTCACCTCCAGAATTATTAATGTTTCTTCTTGCACCAAGTAGATGACCGTGAAGGAAATGGTGATATTTTTATTTATTTTTTCTCATCAGGTGTGCTTGAATGAATTCATATGGTGGTTATTTAGGAGGAACGGTGAAGAGTAAGCTAGGTCAGTTTTCTCCTACTTGGATTTGATTTCTTCTCAGATTCTACTCCAAAATAGTTTTTAGTTTGGAGCATTTAAAGTGTTTCTTTCCCAGGTTCATTCTTCTCTTCATAGTCTATCGCTTCTCTATCAGAATATTATACTTACTTTACTATTGGGTTTCTAACCTGTATGATTTCTTTGCTGCTAGGATTATTCTGACATGTCTAGACCTTGATTTAGATGAACAAGAGCCTGTTTTGGGCAGGGGTCCCAGCTGCAGGTAGCTATTTTTGAATAAAGGAGATCTCCCTATTTAGTTGCAAGATCTTTATGAGTTTCTATTAGCCTGCTATAAGCTGCACGTATTATGTTAAACGCATGATGGTATTTTGAGGTACAGTCAGACGAACATTTCTTAGTATGGTGGCCAATTAATGCACCCTAGCCATTTTGTTGCATATCTAAGCTGAAAGTCTACAACATCTTTAGAATCATTTATTTACAATAAATTTGATCAATTATTAACAAAACAAACAGAAAACATAGGTATCAGATATCAGGAACATAAGCTTTACCCAGGTCAAATGCACTCTGTGTTAGTCCGATCACTTATGATATGTTAACTGTATGTTCTCAAGTACAATTTAATGGTTAATTAATCGGTGTTTCATGTTTCTCCTTGGAGCATCACTGTTTTCCGTGTTTTGTGCAAATTTTTTATTTTAGGATTATGTACTGATTATATGGTCACATCCGATGCCGTTTAACTTCAATGATTAACTTAAGAAGAAACAAAGTGTTTCGTCATGATACCATTCTCTTCATATCAATTTTATGGGAGAGATTTTTGTACTTCCACATTAACACCATTCTAAGATCAGTTCTCTATTGATGCTTCCAGTTCTGATTGTTTCAGATATATTGGAAGTATGACGTGCTGCATGCAGGTAGCATGACACAACTAGCAAAGTGAAAAAATAGACAAAGACCAGGAAGATACCTTCATTGACAATAAGCTTATGATGTGTTCATTGGTAAGCCCCTTAAATAATATATTAGAAGGTTTGACAGAAATCAACAGTGTACATTAAAGCAAAATATTTCAAATGAAAGTCCAATGTATTCTATCATTCATAACAAAATGGCTAAAATAAATAATGTACAGGTGTGTGGTTTTCTTTTGTATGCTCAACCGAGATTGGTTAAGCATTGAAGAAACAATATTTATATAGTGTGTATGGAAGCACACCGTATAACTTATATTCTCTAGCCCTCGAAGCATTGTACTTATTCCTACATGCAAATTATCTATCATCCAATTGTTTTTTTGTCTTATTCAAAATATAATTGATACTCTTTTGGGAGGACCTTCTTTAGAGAAGGCAACCCATCTAATATACCATATTTTATGTGTGCAGCCAAAAGCAATGGGACCATTTGTGGCACGTATGTGGCTATTGTTGTTGTTCTCTGTCTGTAATTGCAACCACCCTAAAATATCATCTTATCACTATGGTTCCACGTAGTCAGATGGCGAAGAATTATTTTTTTCTCTTTGTCAACGAGCATCACAAGTAGCTGACCTTTTGGAGTTAGAAAACTGGCCAAATAACCTTTTCTTACTACTCATGTTTCAAACGATAGTGTAAAGGTTAGAATTTCAAACTACTTTTATTTGGTTGTATATATAATTAAAGATAAAAATAAATTTAAATATTCTATATACAATAGATAAAAAATTCTAATGACATAATTTCTAAGATAGTCAAATAAGGTTGGATTTCAACTTTCCATACGATACTAGCCCGTGCAAGTGCACGGGTCGGCGACTAGTTATTACAGTGGGGGAGTCCAGGGAAGTCACACAGGCTACCATGGGGAGCATACATTTTCCTGCTATTCATTAATTTGCTCTCTTTATCGGTAGATGCATAAACGATAAGGATGAGGCTTGTCACATGTATGTCCCTGATCTTAGTGTTCTCAGGAGTGCTGTACTAGGTGATAGGCAATATAACTTGAGAGCAATTGTTGCACGTTGGCTACATGACAATGGCATGCATGGAGATTTATTTGGTGGATCTATCCTACCCGCATAGCCCGCTTTCTTGGTGTGTCTGTACACGTAAATGATGAACCTTTACCTCCTGCTTATTTAGACTGTCATGCTATGACTAGTCACAGGTTTATAGAGTGGGATGATCAAACCCTCAAATATCGGCTAATCTTTAACAGGCAGCATGCCATCCCTATTGTTCTTCCTGCCCCTACTTTGTTTAACTTTCAGGAAAAAGGGAGATACACTATAACTATGGAGGAGGCAAATGCTTATTATAACATGACGGAGGCAGCCCGCCTTCGAGATGCAGCTCAGCATGCAGTATCTGTTGCATCCCAGTACAACCCCAACTACAACTTTGGATATCCGTCAAGCCAATACTGGTCATAAACCAACTTAGTCCAAAAGCCTAAGCTTGGGGGAGTACGTGTTTCTCACCGACTTTACATTCATGTTCACACTTATTCTAGTTGTCAGTGCTCACACTCTTTCACTGTACCATCCATGCTTAGTTTCAATTTCTTTTTCTTAGTCTTTTTCTTGTGTGCTAGAAAAACCCAAAAAAACAAAAAAAAATTAGTTGTAGCTTCTAAGCTAGTTTACTTTCTTTGCTTGAAGTAGTAGTTTAAAAAAATGAAAACCCAAAAAGATTTCCCGTTCTTCTTTTGCTTGTTGGGTGCTTTCCCGTGTAAATAGTTTTTTTCTTTTCTTTGGGGGTTAAGAGGAGAAGACCGTGACTGAAATGCTTAGTAGCTCTCATATGCTTTGTTGTTGATTTAACCTTGAGCCATATTACCTTGTCTTCTCTCTTGTATTAAATGTCTGCAGATTCCAGCTTAGTCCAATGCACGTCCACTATTATTATTATCCACACCGTTCGGTCGTGCGAGTGAAAGGCAATAAGGATAATATATGATGAACTAATTGAGATGAGAAAAGCTGGTATGAACTCGACCTCTTTTGTTTTTGTAAATATGATGGATCATCGTTCCTGATTCAGCCTGTTGTGAATGAAACATGCTTGCAATGACAATTAGATATCATAGCTGCTTATGCCATGCTTAATTAGCTGAGAGTTTATAATGGTCTATCTTGCGTGCCAACATGATATTAAAATGGTTGTGATGTGGTATGATGGGTGGTATCCTCCTTTGAACGATTTAAGTGACCTGACTTGGCACATGTTCACGCATGTAGTTGAAACAAATCAACATAGCCTTCACGATATTTATGTTCATGGTGATTTATATCCTACTCATGCTTGCATTCGTTGTTGATTAATTTTAATGCATGTTCATGACCATTGTTGCTCTCTAGCTGGTCGCTTCCCAGTCTCTTTCTAGCATTCACATGTACTAAGCGGGAATACTGCTTGTGCATCCATTTCCATGAATCCCAAAGTTGTTCCATATGAGTCCACCATACCTTCCTATATGCGGTATTTACCTGCCGTTCCAAGTAAATTTGTATGTGCCAAACTCTAAACCTTCAAATGAAATTCTGTTTTGTATGCTCGAACAGCTCATGTATCAACTAGGGATGTCTATATCTTCCATGCTAGGTGGGTTATTCTCACGATGAGTGGACTCCGCTCATCATTCATGAGAAAATGGTTGGTAATCGGGATGCCCAGTCCCATGCTCAAAATCATAACAACTAAACTAAACTCCCCCAGGGTTGTTGCTGGTTTGGACGGTACTCGTTGTTTCGGGCTAGCCGTGGAGTGTGCTTGTTGGTGGTTGGGGGAGTATAAACTTTACCATTCTGTTTGGGAACCACCTATAATGTGCGTAGCATGGGAGATATTGAGATTCTTGGTTGTTATGTTGACAATGAAAGTATATCGCTCAAAATGTTATTCATCTCTATTTAAAAATCAAGCTCTGGCACCTCTACAAATCCCTGCTTCCCTCTGCGAAGGGCCTATCTATTTACTTTTATGCAGAGTCATCATCCTCTTATCAAAGAGCACCAGTAGGAGAGCACCTCTATCCTTGCATGTATTAGTATTAATTTCATTGAGTATAATCATGACTGGATCTCTTTTACCATGAATTACAACTTCTAGTCAGTCCTTGATCTTTAAAGGAGCTCTGCATTTATGTTTTGCGGTCTCAGAAAGGGCTAGCGAGATACCATCTTGTTATATCATATCATGATTGTTTTGAGAAAGTGTTGTCATCTGAGGTTTATTATTATTGCTCGCTAGTTGATTATGCCATTGATGTGAGTAGTCTTGAGACCTGAAAGTTATTGTGAATGTGGTTAGTTCATGATCTTGTTGAAAACCTGGATGCTAGCTTACATATTTACAACAACAAGAGCAAACAGAGTTTGTCAAAGTTTTCCTTTATCACTTTCAGTTTCTCAACTGAATTGCTTGAGGACAAGCAAAGGTTTAAGCTTGTGGGAGTTGATACGTCTCCAACGTATCTACTTTTCCAAACCCTTTTGCCCTTGTTTTGGACTCTAACTTGCATGATTTGAATGGAACTAACCCGGACTGACGCTGTTTTCAGCAGAACTGTCATGGTGTTGTTTTTGTGCAGAATAAAAAGTTCTCGGAATCGCCTGAAATCAACGGAGAATTATAACGGAAAATATATAAAATATCTGCAAGAAGATCCACACCAGGGGGCCCAGGGCCTATGCACGAGGGTGGGGGCGCACCCCCTGCCTACGGCGCGCCCCCTGCCTCGTGGGCCCCCTGGTGACTTACCGACGTACCCCCAGATCATATATCTTCACTTTCGGGGAGAAAAAAATCAAGGAGAAAGAATCATCGCGTTTCACGAGACGGAGCCGCCGCCAAGCCCTAATCTCTCTCGGGAGGGCTGATTTGGAGTCCGTTTGGGGCTCCGGAGAGTGGAGATCGTCGCCATCGTCATCATCAACCTTCCTCCATCACCAATTCCATGATGCTCACCGCCGTGCGTGAGTAATTCCATCGTAGGCTTGCTGGACGGTGATGGGTTAGATGAGATCTATCATGTAATCGAGTTAGTTTTGTCAGGGTTTGATACCTAGTATCCACTATGTTCTGAGATTGACGTTGATATGACTTTGCTACGCTTAATGCTTGTCACTAGGGCCCGAGTACCATGATTTCAGATCTGAACCTATTATGTTTTCATGGATATATGTGTGTTCTTGATCTTATCTTGCAAGTCTATAGTCACCTACTATGTGTTATGATCCGGCAACCCCGAAGTGACAATAATCGGGACCACTCCCGGTGATGACCATAGTTTGAGGAGTTCATGTATTCACTGTGTGTTAATGCTTTGGTCTGGTACTCTATTAAAAGGAGGCCTTAATATCCCTTAGTTTCCAATAGGACCCCGCTTCCACGGGAGGGTAGGATGAATGATGTCATGCAATTTTTTTTCCATAAGCACGTATGACTATATTCGGAATACATGCCTACATTGCATTGATGAACTGGAGCTAGTTCTGTGTCACCCTAGGTTATAACTTCTACATGATGAATTGCATCCGACATAATTTCCCATCACCGATCCAATGCCTACGAGCTTTACCTATATTGCGTGTTGCTTATTTACTTTTCCGTCGCTACTATCACAAAAACTACAAAAACACTATCGTTACTTTTATTGCTGCTACCGCCACTATCATATTACTTTGCTACTAAACTATCTTGTTGCAGATACTAAGTTTCCAGGTGTGGTTGAATTGACAACTCAGCTGCTAATACTTAAGAGTATTCTTTGGCTCCCCTTGTGTCGAATCAACAAATTTGGGTTGAATACTTTACCCTCAAAAACTGTTGCCATCCCCTACACTTGTGGGTTATCAGGAATCCACAAGACTTACTTCTGGTCAAGTACCTAGTGGATGTGTATGTGGTACGCACACATGTTGCTGAGCTGATCTAGCTGAGACATGCAATGCACCTCCTTGACAATGTTGGGGATAGGTATGTGCCTGCTGCCAAGGCTGCGTGAGGCCTATAGCCACATTCCTAAGTGGCCATCTCCCACTGATGAGTCGGTGTGGCATGCCACACGGGAACCCCAGTCCACAACGCATAAGCCAACGTTGAAGACGGTCTCACCGTGTGATGTGTGCATTTTGCATTAGGTTGACGTTAACGTTTGTGCATTGTAGTGGCTGGATTTTACGTATTTTAAGGTGACTGTTTTTCCCTTTTTCTCTATTGACTTATCATGAATAGAAATTTAAGGGAACTTGGAGGATCTAAAGGAAAACCTCTATTTTAATGAGGAATATGAAAAATTGATGATATACGGATGATACGTCTCCAATGTATCTTAATTTTTTATTGTTAAACGCGATTATATTATCACTTTCATATGCTTTTTATATTATTTTTCTTATTTATTTAGTGTTCTGTGCCACATCATATTTTGGCTTGTGTTCCTTATCTAGGAAGGTCCAAATACGATCCCAATTTTTGACGAATTTTTTTAGACAACGAAGGGGCCTAGAAGCATGGGGAGAGATCGAGGGGACCCACGAGGTAGCCACATGGACGCGTGGCGTGGCCTGGGGGTGGCCACACCACCTGCCCATGTGGGGCCCCTGAGCCTCTCTTTGACCCAATTCTTTCTCCTATAAATCCTACAATTCTCGAAACCCTGAGAAGCGAACCCAAAATAACTTAATCGCTGCCATAAGCCTCTGTTCTGAAGTGGTCCCATCTGGAGCCCTGTTCCGATGCTCTGTCGCAGGGGGAAGCCACCACTGGAGGCCTCTTCATCAACCTTGATGCCTTAATGATGATGTGTGAGTAGTTCCTTTAGGACATATGGCTGGTTATCTTTAGCTATCTTTGTAAGTGTTTTCCTTATGGGAAATCAATTTAGCGTTATAAAAATCCAACATCTCGAAGTGTATGTGCCTTCGTCGACGGTGCAACGGTGAGGTTCGTCAGCGTCTACCACGATCCATGATCCAACGGAGAGGAAGACGTCTTACGGGCATGCAATGTGTCATGGACATACAAAGGTCTCGCATTCACTGGGTATGAGCCCCTCTTGTGTGTCTGGTTGGAGTTCCCCGTCCTTAGCGTAGTCAACCCTGATACATTCTGCTTCCTGATGAGCAAAGGATGTTACACCAGTGTAAACAACACGGTGTGGCTGGTCCGGTTTGGTGCAACCACTATGAGACAGAGGTGGTGGTGTCGATGCCCATGGTGGAGGCCATCTATATCTAAAGCATATGGACTTTCTCATGGACCTGACATGCATATGTGGGGTTCCGTTATACTTATTGAGTTAGGGGATTGTGACATTTTTTCCCTATTACAATGCATGAACATGTTTGCTAGTCTTTAATAACATTATGTTATGAGTTCACCATTCAAGGTGGCAATATTCCCCGTGGGGACAGATACCCGCGGGGATTTACCCATCATGGAGCGTGGATGGGGGTCAAATTCACCCCATGGGTATTGTCTGGTGGATACCCGTTAGTCTCGCGGGGCGAGGATGGGGATAAAATTGAGAAGAATGACAAACGTGACCAAAAATCAGTTTGGTTTCATGCCTGGGAGGTCGACGATGGAAGCCATTTTCTTGGTTCAACAACTTATGGAGAGATACAGGGAGCAAAAGAAGGACTTGCATATGGTGTTCATTGACTTGGAGAAGGCCTATGATAAGATACCACGGAATGTCATGTGGTGGGCCTTGGAGAAACACAAAGTCCCAGCAAAGTACATTACCGTCATCAAGGACATGTACGATAATGTTGTGACAAGTGTTCGAACAAGTGATGTCGACACTGATGACTTCCCGATTAAGATAGGACTACATCAAGGGTCAGCTTTGAGCCCTTATCTTTTTGCCTTGGTGATGGATGAGGTCACAAGGGATATACAAGGAGATATCCCATGGTGTATGCTCTTTGCGGACGATGTGGTGCTAGTTGACGATAGTCGGACGGGGGTAAATAGGAAGTTAGAGTTATGGAGACAAACCTTGGAATCGAAAGGGTTTAAGCTTAGTAGAACTAAAACTGAGTACATGATGTGCGGTTTTAGTACTACTAGGTGTGAGGAGGAGGAGGTTAGCCTTGATGGACAGGTGGTGCCTCAGAAGAACACCTTTCGATATTTGGGGTCAATGCTGCAGGAGGATGGGGGTATTGATGAAGATGTGAACCATCGAATCAAAGCCGGATGGATGAAGTGGCGCCAAGCTTCTGGCATTCTCTGTGACAGGAGAGTGCCACAAAAGCTAAAAGGCAATTTCTACACGACGGTGGTTCGATCCGCAATGTTGTATGGCGCCGAGTGTTGGCCGACTAAAAGGCGACATGTTCAACAGTTAGGTGTGGCGGAGATGCGTATGTTGAGATGGATGTGTGGCCACACGAGGAAGGATCGAGTCCGGAATGATGATATATGAGATAGAGTTGGGGTAGCACCTATTGAAGAGAAGCTTGTCAAACATCGTCTGAGATGGTTTGGGCATATTCAGCGCAGGCCTCCAGAAGCCCCAGTGCATAGCAGATGGCTAAAGCGTGCGGAGAATGTTAAGAGAGGTCGGGGTAGACCGAATTTGACATGGGAGGAGTCCGTTAAGCGAGACCTGAAGGATTGGAGTATCACCAGAGAAATAGCTATGGACAGGGGTGCGTGGAAGCTTGCTATCCATGTGCCGGAGCCATGAGTTGGTCACGAGATCTTATGGGTTTCACCTCTAGCCTACCCCAACTTGTTTGGGACTAAAGGCTTTGTTGTTGTTTGTTGTTGTTGTTGGACTCCATGGATACCTGAAAAACTATGACATGTGTACTACAAATGCACAATATATAAATTAATACCTAGATATTTCATATGATTATTCTTATCCGCCACTCCCAGCAACCATGCCCTCTCCAATATCACCCATACCAGTCAGTTTTGAGATCCCCATGGATACTCGACAGGTACCGGGTACCCGATATTGATGGGATGGGGGGCGTTCTGTCCCCATGAAACTTCACGGGGCTCACCGGTATGGGGATTGGTGGGGATCGGGGTGGGGATGGTGGAGTCATCCTCGGTCATCCCCGTCCCCATTGCCACCTTGATTCACCGTTAGAGCATCTACAGTCGGGCGCCCCAAACCGGCATCAAACGCCCGGGCGGCCGGTCCGGTCACTGACAGGTCACGAAAAATTGACCAAGACGGACGCCTCAAACCGGCCTCAGACGCCCGGCCTGTCCAGCACCCCTCATATCCAGCCCAAATATGGAGCGAATATGGGACGGCCCGGACGTGCCCAAGCGCGCCCGCCACATCGCAGCTGATAGGCCCGGCCCACCACCGATCCCATGGCTACCCCACAAAAAAACATCCGGCTCCCAGCTCGGAACCCTAGCTCACTCAATCCCCTCCGTCGCTCCGTCCTCTCCTTTCCCCTCTCCGATTCTGGTTCACCCCGGTGCAATGTTCAATTCCGGCAGCGACTACGGCTCCGACGTCGACGCCGACGAGGAGTTGACCCTCTGCATTGCCTTGGAGTGGTCCAAGATGGACACTGTGGATGCAACTCCGGATCTACGGCATCGCCGCAGCTGGTGCAGCGCGAACGCTGGAGCTGGACCCTCCGGCCTGCATTGAGGTCCGACAGGACAGCGCAGTCTGTACCGCCCCCGCGCCATCCCCTTCCCCCGTCGGCCGCTCCTCCGCGCGGGCAGCGGTGGGTGCTAATCCCTGCGCCGCCGGCCCCACACGCGCACTCCGGAATTGGAGGTGCGTGCGGCCCGTCGCGAGAGGCAGCGGGAAAGGGAGAGGGAATCGGCGGAGCGGGCCATGCGTCGTTGCCATGGGATGCCAACGGAGCCCAATGAGGAGGAGCGGCTCTTCGCCGAGGTATATTGTCGGTCGCTCACGACGTGGAGACGGACGATCGCTGCCTCCGGTGGAAGAACGCAACGGCCCTCCAGCTAGCCATAGAGCAATCGGAGTGGGTGGCGAAGGAGGAAGCAGCGGATGCAGCTCGGGTCGCCAAGCTGAAGCGGTAGCAGGACAAGGCCGTCCGTCGGATGAAGGGGCTCGTAGTCATGTCCTCGTCCGACAAGATCCTCCAACAGTCGCGGACGACTACGGCTACACCGGCGACCGGAAGGGGAAAGGTCCGGCGAGGAAGTGGTGAAGAAGCTCCCTCTTATATTTAATTATCGGTTTTAGTAGTTGAACTTTTCCGGCATGAACTGCGGCAATCTTTTGGATAATGTAAAGTGGGTTTGTGCATTTCATTGTCCGTTTGATGTCAATATCTTTGTTCGTTGTTTGATCACGTAGAGTAGTTCATCACTTGCATTCATTATATGAGTATTGGATGCCGATTATGAAATACGTGGAAATGAAGAGGGAAATGTGAGATGTGTCCAGTCAGCGTGTGCGCGGCGGACGTTTGAGACTGCCCATCGCAGCCTCGTGAAAAGATGGTTGTAGGCTTGTAGCAATCTGCACCTAGTCACCGCTCGTCATTGCTGCCGTGCGCTGAGCCGCAGGCCACTGCCCGGAGATGGTATGGACGTATAACTGTCTCGACTTAAAACAACGGCTGCCCGACTAGTAAATGCCGTCCTTCCATGCCTGGTTGGATGTTCCTATTGTTGGATTGAGCTTGTTCATCACTGATTGCCACTATTCCAGAATGCAGCCTACTTTTTTGTGCTACAAGCAGTAGCAAAACCGCTCTCGTCTAAGCACGTGTCCTATTCTAATAGTCGAAAGATAACCTTCTACTATACATAAGGACAAGCTCGTGAGTTAGAAGAGTGATAATGTTTTAATCAGTACATGACCAAACCCAGAATGATCTTAAGCTTAATTTTCTCGTAGGCAGTAGGCCAATATACTAGAATAATAACCTATCATCAAGCTAGTGGCATGCGTGACGGCTATCTCACCGAGACAAAACAAGAGAAGTGGCGGTGTGTTTAAAATAAAAAATTGATAATTTAAAGTTTATTGACACCATGATTCCCTGAAGAATGGGAGACGTTCCGCGGAAGTGGCGGCGACTATGTTATCATTGCTTACGTTTTTTATAATTAATTTCAAACATTGTAATAAGAGGCTGATATGTGGCTTGTGAGCTAGCATTGGCTAGATTTCTAGAGATATTGTACATGTTGTTATAAACGTTGTAACCGTTAATTCGAATGAATAAACATTTATCGTTTGTTTAAGAAAAAAAAGGTCATGACAGTACAAAAAAACACAGAAATCGTGAGAATTATATACAGATCCATAGATCACCTAGCACCGGAGCGGACCCAAGCCATGTCATCATCATCGTAAGAAGTCATGGTGTTTGATAAACTATGTTATGGATGGTTAATACTGGAATGGACCTGTTTATTTAACGGGGGTCAATCATTGGTCTCTACATCGATGTGAACACATAATCATATGTTTTTATTATTCAACAAAGTGAGAACTGGGTTGTAGCCTAGTGGCAAAGGGTCATAGTGGTGCACTTTGCGGCCAGAGTTCGAATCCCGTTAAGCGCAAATTTCTGATTCCTCACTCGGACGAGATTCTTATATAAAAATATACCCTGGGTGCTAGTGCTCATAGATCTTATTTGCTATTATTCAACAAAGTCAAGCAAAGTCCACGCCGAATGAAATGGCTAATGGAAAAAGAGGAGGCCATCTGCAAAAGGATCTATGTCGTGATAGTATTACATAGACATACAGCGAACATACTCGCTGGCGGTCGTTACTCTTTGCAGTATCTAGGCTGGCTCATAGATCAATACTAGTTTTTTCTGCTCACTTTATCTTCACTCATGCGTATCCGAGATCAGCTTTTCGGTCGGTAACCCATCCTAAAATTACTTCAAGTTGAGCATGCTTAACTTTGGAGTTTTTTTCCGAATGGGCTCCCGCAAAAGAAGGAATTTCTTATTGATATGAGTAGTCTATCATCCCTAATAAGCCAGACTCTTACATATACACCCACTCAGAGGAAACGATGTCCTCATCAGGCCACATGAACGTTCCCTCTTGGCACATACGTCTGTGCTTTCAGTTCGGCACATGTTCCATGTCGTGTGCCACGACGATCATAAACGTCAGGCACAACATGACCGCGCATCTGTCCGCAAACATTCATGTAATTGCAAAGGTCAGCTCTGATACCAACTTGTAACACACTGGACACACTCGCTGACGGTCGTACTCCTGGGCAGGATCTAGGCTGGCCCCACAGATCAATACTAGTCTTTCATGTGCGCTTTGTCCTCACTCGTGTGCACCAGAGACCAACTTCCTCGTCGGTCACCCATCCAGAAATTACTCCAAACTGAACACACTTAACTTTGGAGTTTTTCCCGAATGGGCTCCCGAAAAAAAAGGAATTCCTTATTGATATGACTAGTATATCATTCCTAATAAGTCGGTCTATCACAACGTACCACAAGCCCTATGACATCTGACCGAACAACAACAAAACGCTACTCTTAGACAAAACCTTTAGGAGGGGATCATCACATGGACGCAACTTAAGGTTGCACTTCAAATTGCATCCTCAAACATGAACTTTGAGTCGACACCTTCAACAAGGACACGACACACACACACATTAATATTGTTGCCAAAGTCATCCCTACTAGTAAACATTCTACCGGGTGACGCGGTCTTGCCCACCTTGATCTCGATGCTATGAGGTACCAAATCTCATTTGTATCCGTAGAGAAATCTATACCAATATAAAAAGACCCAGTGGGGCAGATCCAACAGATCTCGGCCATCCATTAGCATTAATCCGACAGTCCGTATTGTCCTGATGGTGAGCAACTAAACATGTTTAGCGCTAAACGTGTTTAATGCTAATCAATCATTTCTCTCACTGGTTCCCTTTCTTACGTACACCTTTCACGAGAAAGAAATCGCCCCACAATGTACGTAAGGAAGGGAATCAGAGGGTGATTCTCTGTTGAATTAGTTCAAATTTCAACCCATTTGTAGGAAGAGATGGACCTGCCATTGATGGTGTTTACACGAACAATTTCTTTTGATGCAACTTCTGTAAAGAAAACTCGGGTATATCTCCAAGCTGGATTAAGATTACACGTGCGTTGCACGTGCGCATTTACTAGTTAAACACCAGAAGCCGATAGTGGCCTTATGGCTCGGCTTTCGGACGCATGCATCGCTTTCCACCCCATCGGTGAGGTAGAGAGGAACACTAGACATAGGGTTACAACCAAATCGAGCCGCTGATGTAGCCGCCTTGCAGAATTGTTGAACCACACATCCTCGGGCAACGCCCTTGGCATGCACCACCATAGACCCTACTTGCCTGGTTAGGCCACGAGACAAATGACGACAACAAGGGAGAACGAAGGAATAAACATCACATAAGACCACGTGTGTCCCCGGTGATGGCGTACACACGCCATATCTAGGTGTCACTTCTTTGAATCCAGTGACATCTTGCAACATCGTTGCCGCACCTCCCAGCACCTCTGACACTACCGAGCATAAGGCCACACCGCACAACCTGGTGCCACCGCATACTATTTTATGATGAAACTTTTCAAAATCCATGTTGAACATTTTGTTTCAATATACGTTGCGGCGAATAAAACATGACTAACACTTCTCAAATACGGCATGATTTTTTTGTTGATATAAGGTATTTTTTTCAATTTGACATGACCATTTTTTTAATACACGATGAATATTTTGCAAATATGCAATGAACACTTTTTACAAAATCAATGTATATGTTTAAATACATGATGAATATTTTGTTTAATTTTTTTTCATTTTCTAAGCATGCTTTATTTTAAATAATTGTGAACAATTTTATTTTATAGGACATAGATTTAATTAAACACATAATTTTTTTTAAACATGGATTTCTCATATACACAATGAAAAATTTAGTTGAATACACATGACATTTTATTTCATATGGTGAACTTTTTAGGTATTTCCTTCTTTTCCTTCACCGTTTTGCTCAGGTTTTCCACCCCGGTTTTCTCTCCTTTTGCATTTTCCTTTTGTCACATTTATCAAATCCGTGAATATTTTCAAAATATAATAAAAAAACTAAATATGAGGAGATTTTACATAAATTGCAAATGGAGCTCGGGTTCCATGGAGCCCTTAAATATAAAATTATAAAAATCAAAATTTTAGGTTTTAAAAAATCTGAAAAAATATTTACATACACATACATATGGACGTATACTGCTTCTGTGCACAGATTCATGGCGACGTATGTACTTTTCTTTTTACCCTTTGGTGGCCGCTTCGGTGGTGTCAAAGGAAAGGGGCAAGCGCTGATATTTTGCATAAGATTTTTCAATCTTTTCAGTCATGTATGGTCGGTGCTTACATGCCTTGTAACTTGATCTTTATTCTATATAAATGAGACACGTATTACCATGCAAAAAAAAAATCATGGCGACGTACCTTTTTATGCGAGCTATACAAAAATGCTAAAGTCACGTATTTCCAGCACATGTGCTATTCAATGTAAAAGTGCGTGATTTTTTACAGCTCACATCAAGACATATTTCGTGATGAAATTTCACACAGATCTAGCATACATCTATAAGTACTTGTGTATTTATTTTCAGATGTATTTCAAAACTTAAGGTAGACTATTTTTTTTTTTTAACTTGGGTCTCGATGGAGCCTGACAACAAAATAATCCACTCTTTACATTTGATACTCTCGAAAAAATCTAAAATTCAAAACCATTTTTTTTCTAAATTGAACTTTGTAAGAAAATTGTGAATTGTTTTTCTTAAATTGAACATTAAAAAATCTTGAACATTTTAGAAAAAGAATATGTGATTATTTTCAATTTGATGAACATTTTTAAAATTTTATGAAATTTTTAAAAAGCAAAATGTTCTCAAACTTTTTATGGAAATGGAAAAGAAAAGAAAAAAAAGACAAAAACGACCAAACAAAAGGAAAATTGAGAAAAACGATGGAAGGCAAGCTCGCATGACTATGCTAGCGCTACTTTGGACGTCCCACTGTTGCTCGCACGAGTGTGTTTGCTCGACATTACGTAGCACCAAGTGTCATGTAGGATTCTCACAATGATCCACCTAAATCACGCAAAAAAAAAAAATGATCCACCTAACAAAAGGTGGAAGTCTGTCACAAAGCTTGATGGTGGGTCAGATGGCCCAGACGATCAGGCGCGGGCCATGACCCAAGAAACTGGCGTAAGGCGCGCCACCTGCAAGCCTGAATAAAGGTCCGAGGAGATGATAGGAAATCACGACTGAACCAGCCCATTTAGAGATGGAGTGTAACGGCAAATATCTTCTACGAAGTAGTAGCGAGTGATTTCCTATCATTTTTCCTTCGCTTTTACTGGTTTTAGTTATTTTATAATATGTTATAAGAAACATATAAAATATTTTTAAGAATTGCATTTTTTCATAAAAGATCGCTAACATTTAAAAAATATGAACACACCTGAAAATCTGAAGATTTCGTATTTTTCTAAAAAAAATTACTTGATGAATATTTTTTCAAAGAAACTAAAAAGTAAACAACGACCAGGATTTTTTTGATATACTATACAATAGAACAGAAATAACAATGGAAGAAAAATATGAAAGAGAAGCTTCTAGAACCTTCAAAAACTAAAAACAACCGACGCTAATTTGGCCAGCTCACTCGCTCGCCCTCGCCTGGGAGTCAAGGTGTGCATTCGGTTTTTTTTGTTTGATTTAGTTCGGTTTTGACGGTTTGTGGTTTATATGAATTTTATACTATAGTTATATGGTTTCATACATAGATATGGTTCGGTTTCGGTAATAACTATTTACTTTCGGTACAGTTCTGCTAAAAACCAAATTAACCAAAGTTAAAGCAAATTTTTGAGACAACACGTAACTTTCCATGTAAACACATGATATATAACATAATGAAGAAACATAATTTGAAAGGGATAAAGAAGGGACATTGGATAAGGAGTCAGGCTAATAATGTAAACTGTAGCACTAAATGGGCCCGATAGTACTGTACTATATTAGCGCATTACGCTTTAAAAACAAACAAAAAAGATTTCAAATTCGTTTAATTTGGTATAACCATATGGTTTTCAATTTCTTACCGAAAGAAAACAAAATGCAAATGGTTTCCATATTTCAAAACTGAAACAGAAAACCATAAACCAAAAACCAAAAAATCGGTTCGGTTTGTTTTTTGTGTGGTTTTTGGTTCGGTTTTGCACACCCTGACCCGCAAACACCACGTGGGTTCGACTGACATCAGGCCATAACATGTTGATGTCACATAATATTTTTTACATTTTCATTTTTTTCTATTAGAATAATATATATTCTAAACTTTAATTTTAATTAAAAAAAATTGAAAATTTTGAGTACCAAAAATGTTAACACAATTAGAAAAATGTTGATAGCTATCAAAAGATGTTCCTCACATGAAAAGTGTTCCTGTGTTTAAAAAAATGTATGTAAATTGTTTAAAAATATGTATACAATGTAAAAAAATGTTTGTCTATTATACAAAAATATCTGATACCATTATAAATGCAGGTGACATTGAGGAGAAAATCTCTCACGTTTCAAAAAATATGAAATGATGAATTAAAAATGATAATCATGTTTTTAAAATATATTTAGAAAAATTATTTAAATCATGTAGTTGAAAAAAACATACGTTAAAAATATTTTGTATGCATGGAGAAATCTACGACAAGTATGGAAAATGTTGACATGAAAACATATAATTGAAAAATGTTAATCATATATTTGAAAAAACAAAAATGTACAAAAATGTTCCAGGCAAATGTACATTATGCATTTGAAAAATATTCCACGTGTACACTAAGAATGTACATTGTGTATTTAAAAAATAGAAATGTGTTGAAACGTAGAGGGAAAATAGAAAAGTTTAGAAAACTGAGAAAAATGTCGGGAAAAAACGAAATGAAGAAAAACAGAAAAACAAAATAACCGGTGAAGAAATGAAGAAAACCAAATGCAAAACAAAGAAAAAGGAAAAATGTTCAGGGGTTTCAAAACATGTGCGTTGAAATTGAAACATGTTTATACAATGTACAAAAAAATTGTGTAATTCAAAGTAAAATATTAAACCTCTATGAAAAATGTTTTATATAAAGTCTATAACAACAATAGACGACCTGATTTCGTGAGGTGCCTGCCCAGGGGAGAACACGTTACAGCCAAAAAACTAAATTGTTCATTATGTCCAGAGTGAGCTAGTAACCCCCTTTGCCAATGGCGGAGCTAGCACGGGATCATTGGGGAGTGGGGTGGGGGGAGGGCAATGGCAAAATATTAATTCATGAAGGAGGAAAGTCCTAAATTTTTTCAATCTATGCCATCACAAAAACAATTCTTCGCAAAAGATCCCAGCTTGTGGGGGCCACAGCCCAGCCATACACATAGCTCCGTCAGTGCCCCTTGCACCCAGCAGCAACATTTGCGATTAGACGGCAACCCCCATGTATTCGTGCAAATATGTACTCCCTTCGATCCAATTTACTCGGCGTATAACTTTTTCCCAAAAAAATCTGCAATAGTATGCATGTTTAGATCTTTCATCGATTCCTTCCGAGACTACCCCTCCACTTCCGCTTCGCCTCCTTATCTCACGTTGATTAAACCACCTCGCTCACCTCCTTTTCTTCCTCATACGGTACGCTAGCACGCACGCCTCCTCCTCCTATATCTCCGCCTTCTACTCCATCTGCCGCTTGGTATTTGAGTCTGCTCTTATGCGCAGACTAAAAAGAATAAGAGGGAGTATTATACATGCATTTGCACTTAGCGACCCATTGGGGTTGTGCCACCTCATCTAACCCATTTTAAGGAACTATGGGACTTCCATAGATCAACTGAGTGTTTAGATTATCTACAGCCGGGTGTCCTATATCTATCTCAAACGCATGGGCAGGACTGTGGCCCCCACAATGTAGGGGAGATACGAGGCGCCCGGGGCACCCCCGGGCACGTCCGCCACATCAGCCCGGCCCACCGTTGGCCCAACCTGACCCCACAAACCCCCTACCCGGAAGAAACCCTAGCTCACTCTGCTCCTCGATGCTCCCATTTCCCCAATCCGTCAAACCCTAGCTCCGGTGAGGTGGCGAGCATGTCCAGCACTGGCAGCCACTCCGACTGTAGCTTCGGAGACGAGGAGGGGATGGCACTCCGTATCGCGCTCGAGTGCTCGCGGGTCGATACTGGCGGCAGCTCCGGGTCCGGTGCAACGCCACCCGTCGCCCGTCGTTGCAGCGCCGATGCCTGCCCTTCCCGCCCAGCGCGCGGACCTGCGAGGTCGGCCTGATTTGCTCCTCGAGCCCGGTGGCCTCCTACACCTCCAGTCGCTGCTCCGCCGACGCCGCGGACGCGGGCTCCGGAGTTGGAGGCACGTGCCGCTCGCCGTGAGAGGAAGAGGGCAAGGGAGATCGGGGCGGGTCAGGCGCGTCTGAGGGAGTCCTGTATTCAGGGGTCCTCAGGCGTCCGGGTCTTTGAAGCTGGGCCATATTATGGGTCGCGTGAAGAGGAAGCAGAAGACCCTCCCCGTATTAGGTCAGGATTCTTATGTACGTAGAAGGGCAAGTGTAGAGTCCGAATGTATCAATTACTTCCTCCCAAGTCACCCTTGTAACCCTAGGTCCCCCTTGGTGTGTATATAAGCCGAAGGGTTTGGTCTGTAGAGGGGGCCGTCATCATCATCATCACAATATCCTCATAGGCTAGACTTAGGGTTTAGCCAGTACGATCTCGAGGTAGATCAACTCTTGTATTCATATTCATTCATACTAATATAGCAGGAAGTAGGGTATTACCTCGATCGAGAGGGCCTGAACCTGGGTAAACATCGTGTCCCCAGCCTCCTGTTACCATCGATCCTCTAAACGCATAGCTAGGCCCCCTACCCAAGATCTGCCGGTTTTGACACCGACAATGGTGCTTTCATTGAGAGATCTGTTGTGCGCTCGCAACTATCGATCGATGGCGTGTCACGTCATCAACGACAGGATCACCCTCGGAAACAACCTGGCTATCGGCCAGGTTCTCCAGCTCGGCGGGTTCGCTGTATGCACCCGCATGGCCTCTGGGCCGGCCGCATTTCCTGCGGCCGTCGAGCATCACCTTTATGCCGATTTCGGCCACTCCGATGACGCGACCCCGGCAGAACTCTCGCCCATAAACGAGCTGCTGGATCGCATCACCGCCCTGGGGCTTTCATCGCCATGAGATCAGATCGGACTTAAATCCGGCCACGATGAATCGGTCCTTCCCCGATCACTCTTCTGGTGGCAGCAGTTGAGGACGGAGCCATAGAGACCTCTCCTCTTGAGACGCAGACCGTCACAGTTCGGATCTCCGAACCCATCAAGCCGAACACTCTCCTATCGAGAGGCACTGTGTGTTCTTTGAGCTCTGGTATTGACGCCGAGCCCGCGGAACGATTGGATCTTGTCAAACCCGGATTCTTACCATCGGAGGTTGTCAAAACACCGAATACCACTTTGGGTTGAGATTCAAAATTACCAACACCCACCCACCCTGGGAAAAACTCTCCAAGTAAATCCGGACTCCCGGACATAGATGACCTCGCGAACATACATCAGCAACCCAAGGAAACAGTCAACCACTTTTGGGCCAGATTCCTACTTGTTAAAAACGAGATCAGGGACTGCTGCGACGACAAAGCGGTCTCCCTATTTTACCGGAATTGCATGGACAAGGGAGTCTTGAACGCCCTCAACCGACGTCGTGTTCTGAGTTTCACAGAACTATTGCAGTTAGTACAGAAGTACTGCGCAATGGAAAATACTTGGAAAGCCCAGAATACACCTCTTGAACAGTCCATATACGGATAGTACATTATCAAGGCTAAACGGACATACCCTAGTAGGTCAACCGATAACACGCCTATTGGCAAGAAGAACAAGTCCTCTTTAAGGAGCAGGTCCGTACTAGACGAACTACTCGATACACCTTGCCAAATACATGCAACCCCGGACAACGTCCCTAACCATTGCCTTAGAGCATGTTGGGTACTCCGGCAGGTAGCAAAGAGCGGTATGGCAATTCTTACCACCGTACCAAGGGAGAAGGACATTGATGTCTTCATTGTCTTCGAGACGTTCTCCTCAAATAACCGTCGCAAGAGAGCGAACTTACCAAGGTTTACCAAATTAGCTCTGCAAGCCCATGGAGCGACACGGCAATTAGTTTTTCTGCCGAAGACGCACCTCGAGTCCGGCCGATCCGAGCATCAGTGGCTCTTGTACTAGACTCAATAGTAGATGGCTTCCGCCTCACTAAAGTACTTATGGACAGAGGAAGCGGACTAAACCTCATATGTGAGGAAACGCTTGCAAAAATGCAGGTCGAGAAATCCCGCATTGAGCACACCAGCACAACCTTTAGAGGAATTATACCAAGCCACGAGGCCCGGTGTTCGGGAAGCATTAAGCTCGATGTAGTGTTCGGCACACCCGACAATTACCGATCGGAGGAACTACTCTTCCACATTGTGCCCTTTCACAGCGGATACCACGCCCTTCTAGGACGGGACGCTTTCTCATGCTTTCAAGCTATACCCCATTACGGGTACATGAAGCTTAAAATGCCAGGGTCCAATTGGGTGATCACATTAATAAGTGATCCGGATAGAGCACTCCGCGCCGAAAACAAAACGGCATCCTTAGCCTTAGAGGCACTATCCGAAGCCCTCGCGGCCGAAGAACTAACTACCCTACGATCAAAGGTAGATAAGGATGATGTAATCCTCGCCAAAAGATCGAAGCCTACCTCCTTCAAATCAGCAGATGAGATCATCAAATTCCAAGTGCACCCAACGGACCCAAATAAAATGGCATCATCGGGGCACAACTGGATCCGGCGGTAGACAGCGCGTTACGCGCCTTCCTTCAGGAAAATTGGGATATATTCGCTGGCACCCCTCAGATATGTCGGGAATCCCACACAGGCTGCCCGAACACAGCCTCAACATTATCAAAGGATTCAAACCGGTCAAGCAGTCTCTGGGACGGTTTTCCGAACCCAAAAGACAAGAAATGGGAGAAGAGCTAGTCAAGCTATTAGAAGCCGGATTCATCAAAGAAATTAAACACCCGGATTGGCTAGCTAACTTAGTCATGGTACCTAGGAAGGATAAATCCTAGCGCCTCTGCGTCGATTTCACAGACCTGAATAAGGCTTGCCCAAAGGATCCCTTTCCTTTGCCCCGCATTGACCAAATTATCGATGCCACGGCCGGACACGACTCGTTGTGCTTCCTTGATGCTTATTCCGGATACCATCAGATAAAGATGAAGGAATCCGATCATGCCACAACGACATTTATCACCCCGTATGACCCTTTCTGTTTCAACACTATGCCCTTTGGACTCAAAAACCCTGGCGCCATATATCAACGCATGATTCAAACATGCTTAGAAAAGCAAATTGGCAAAACAGTGGAGGCATATGTTGATGACATAGTCGTAAAGACCAAACACGTCAATACTTTGGTGGATGATCTCCGCCTTACGTTTGCCAACCTCCGAGAATATGACATAAGGCTCAATCCATAAAAATGGGTCTTCGGTGTTCCAGCTGGAAAGCTATTAGGGTTTATCGTATCACATAGAGGAATCGAAGCTAACCCAGCAAAAATCCGGGTCTTGTCAGAACTCAAAATACCAACCGATCTCAAGCAAGTGCAAAAACTAGCAGGCTGTGTAGCGGCTTTAAGCCACTTCATCTCCATATTAGGAGAAAAAGCATTACCACTTTACAGATTGCTACGACGCACATACAATTTTGAATGGACAAATGCGGCCACAACCGGATTGAAAGAAATAAAAGCTCTACAAGCGAGCAACCCAATCCTAGCCGCCCCCGGTGTTGACGAACCAATGATGTTGTACATATCAGCCACTCACCAGGTAGTGAGTGCCGTGCTCATCGTCGAACGAGCTGAAGTGGGACATAAATTCCCCGTTCAAAAACCCGTATACTATGTATCCGAGGTCCTAACACCGTACAAATCACGGTACCCCCACTATCATAAAATTGCCTATGCGGTCTTCATGTCATCTCGGAAACTACGAAACTACTTTCAAGAGTGTTCGATCACAGTGGTATCCTAGGTACCACTCAGCGATATTATCAACAATAAAGACGCCACGGGATGCATAGCCAAATGGGCCATTGAGCTCTTACCATTTGAAATATCCTATAAACCACGCCGGACTATTAAATCCCAGGTGTTGGCTGACTTTGTCGCAGAATGGACCGAAGCCAAACTCCGTAAAGAGTACAACTCATATTCCCACTGGACAATGTACTTTGACGGTTCCAAAATTATAGACCGATTGGGGGCCGGCGTAATATTGATATCTCCAACTGGGGATACAGTCCGATACGTCCTACAGATTATGTATACAGACTCGAACAATGCGGCCGAATACGAGGCCCTGTTACACGGTCTCCGCATAGCTGTATCCATGGGCATACAACGCCTCGAGGTACGCGGAGACTCAAACCTCGCTATCTCCCCAATTAACGGAGATTTTGATGCGAATGATTCAAAAATGGCAGCTTATCACAATGCTATACTGAAAATATCGGCTCGATTCGAGGGGTTGGAATTCCATCACGTAGCCCGAGATAATAACCAGGCCGCTGACGTACTCGCGCGCATGGGAGCTAAACGTGACCCCGTCCCACCTAACACATTTGTGGAAAGGTTGTTTCAACAGTAACATGGCAGGACGCGAACGGCGATACGAATTCGGATCCGAACACACCCCCAGCCAAACTCAATCACGATGTCATCGGAGACCCAAACATGGGTATAACTCCTTCGGCTCACGAAATCATGGCTGTTATAGCCCCCTAGACAGAGCCTTTCCTAGCTTACCTTAATAGGCAGGAACTCCCAGATGATCAAAATGAGGTCCGTTGCATAGTCCGGCGCTCTAAAGCCTACAAAGTTCATGAAGGTGAACTATACAAGAAAATCACAACTGGTATTCTCCAAAGGTGCATCTTCGAAGAGGAGGGAAGGCAAATTCTCACTGACATACACGCTGGAATGGGGGGACACCACGCTGCAGCACGGGCGCTCGTAGGCAAAGCTTTTCGCGCGGGTTTTTATTGGCCCACAACCCGAGCAGATGCCCAAACCTTAGTCCAACACTACGGTGGCTGCCAGCTCTTTGCAAATCAAAGTCACATGCCTCCCACCGCTCTGAGAACAATCCCCATTACTTGGCCTTTCGTGGTCTGGGGGCTTGATATGGTCGGGCCCCTTAAAGGGGGAAGTCATAAAAGAAAATACGTATTGGTGATGGTAGATAAATTCACTAAATGGATAGAAGCCAAGCCAGTAAAACCATCTGGAGCAGGGCCTGTGATATATTTTATATCCGGCTTAGTACACCGCTATAATGTCCCGCACAGTATTATCACAGATAATGGCTCAAATTTCACAGCTGACGAGGTGAAAAATTGGTGCACAAAGTTAGGTATTAAACTTGACTACGCTTCCGTATACCATCCTCAAACAAACGATCAAGTCGAAAGAGCCAATGGTCTGATAATGAGCGGCATAAAACCCCGACTGGTGCGCTCCTTATGGGAGTCTGAAAACACTGGGTGGAAGAGCTTGATTCCATACTTTGGGGGCTGCGGACCACACCCAATCGTACGACCGGATATACACCTTTTTCCATGGTGTACGGCGCAGAGGCTGTTCTGCCCTGCGACATTATTCATGACTCACCTCGAGTGTGCATGTACGAGGAAAGGGAAGCCGAGTTAGATCGGCAGGATGACCTAGATGGACTTGAAGAGGAGAGCGATACAACACTAGCACGTTCCGCATTTTACCAACAACAGGCTAGGTGATACCAGAGCAGAGAAGTGTGGGCCAAGACATACAACGTCGACGAACTTGTTTTACGCCTCCCGGAGAAGAAAAAGGACAAGCTCAAACCAAAATGGGAGGGGCCCTTCATTACTGACGAAGTACTCACTGGTGGAGCCTATCACCTTCGCAATGCACAGGACAACCGCCTTGAGCCGAACCCATGTAACACTGCCAGGCTCCGACGATTTTATGGATAGTTCGGTAGCAATTTCATCCTCTTTACAAGTTAGGTCTTGTTTTTTTTTTACTTTTTGCTTTCTTTCCCTTTTTCTCTTTACATTTTCTTCGATTGGCAAGTATTCGGCTTACCCGAACTGTCACATGACGAGTACATCCTCAAATGTACCTACCTCAAATATATATGGGGGCTTCTTTAACGAAGCCCATTACCAATAAAGCTTATTGCTTAAAAATGTCGCCTGTTTTTACAGTCCATCCTTGCCATTATATGCACCAATATGACTTAAGTTCTGACCAAGTTGGGTTGCCTGGCTCCTATGCTCACCCCTACATTTTCGATTGTTCGGCTAGGGCGTAAAGGGAGCACCTGTGCGATTGTTACAATCGGGTAAACTGGATATGTACCTCAGACTGGGTGAAGCCGAAAGCTAGCGCTCTTAAGGGAATAATTGGTCGGTGGATACACGACATATCGCATTCTAAAGCGTATCTTAAACTATCACATGATATGGCATCCTACCGTCCTTCTCATAGGATAGAAAGCCTAGGCCCGCATCTTTATGCACGCCGACCCAGGGAAAGGAACCCCTAACGGAAATATTCTCTCTAGAAGATGTTTCTTATGTTAAATAGTAATATAACATAACTCCCCGAACTCAGTTTGTCTGTTCATGCAGTTATGACCGGATTGCCTGATTTCCAAACATATCACGCGTTTTAACACAGATATAGTATTCGGAAGCACTCCAGTCTTTGGGTTTATGGAGGTCAAAGCAGACGGTCGGCCATGACAAACTTTATATAAATTCGACCGGAGATAAGTTTGATGGTAAAGGTACATCGATATATAGAATCAGACGACTACTCATTTTCTATTCCCTCTATAAGGCTATCTAGCTTACAGTCCTGCTGGGAAAATTCGGCAGCTATCCCTACTTGGTCATATACCAAACACAGAGGAATTTCTTGTCCATCGGACCCTCGAGGTCCCACGCGGGCCATGTGATTTGGATCAAGACGAGTGTAGCATGTCTTCACCATGGCCCATGCTTCTCGAGCACCCATGCGGCATGCCAATGCTTTCCATAGTTCAAAGCGGCGTCAAACCCCTTTGAACAGGTCCGCCAAATCCTCCATAGTTTCTAGAGGTGAGTTGCTGATGGGCCTCTAACCCCTCGTTGGTTACCCCAAGTGGAAGGTGTAAGATGCAGTGTTGTGGAAGTTTTTCCCTTAGCAAAGATGCCAAGGATCGAATCCCCAGAGACTCCTAGGTTCAACAAGTAGGTGTCAACTGCTACGGCGCCAGATATTAGCAGTCAACGTGGACCTGCACACAGATACAAATAACTTTGCTCCCAACGAGTACAGAGAGGTTGTCAATCCCTCCGGCCTTGTAGTTCACAAAGGATTAAACGCAAATGATAGTAGTGATAGATAATGTTTGCAATAGTAAGTAATAACGAAAAGTAAATCGCGGATGTGATAAATGATGGTAATATGGACCGGAGTCTCATGATGTTCACTAGTGATGTCTCTCTCCCAAAAGACGATAAAACAGCTATGTGAGGTAAACGAATTACAGCTGGGCAATTGACAGGACCACGAACGCAAACCAATCCTGACTACATTGCAAGAAAGGTTGAGGTTCAAAGCATGGGCGGTACGCCAAAGTAAGTAGACCGAAATCCATCAATATCTACTACTAATCATCCACCTTGAGATATCTATCCAGAACATCTCGCTGGTACTAAGTTGCGAGCCCCACCCATAGTGTAAACTCAAAGCAACAGACAACTGCATTAAAATAACTTTGCATAAAGTAAACAATCCTTGCACCCGCGGGCACAAGCACTGTTGTTTTCCCCCTTGTGGCAACAACACATCCCCTAGACTCATGTTTCTGTCACTCAAGCTAGTCATTGAGGGGCATGAACCCACAATCGAGCATAACGTTCCCTCTTGGAGTCACTACGTATTACTTGGCCAAAGCAATAAATAACAACGGAGAACATGCAAGAATTACTTATGAACATAAATATAAAAGAGGTAGATCAAATATATTACTCAAGATCAATCTGAACATAATCTCATAATCCATCGGATCCCAGCAAACTCATCATAGCAACAGCATAAGGATTACATATGTGCCTCGATCATGTAGGGCAGCTCACGAGGACTAATTAGTGAAGCACAAGAACGGGAGGAGAACATCACATAGCTACTGGTCATGGACTCATGGTCCAAGGGAGACTACTCACAACTCATCCGGGAGGCGTCCATGGTGGTGGAGAGGCTCCCGGTGGTGATCCTCCCCTCCGGCAGGGTGCCGGGAAGAGTTCTCCTGGTGCTCCCGATCTTCGAAGCGGCGGCGGCGGCAGAACAGAGATGAGATCACGAAAAAGAGTTCCCGTCCCGAGGGTTTTGAAGGACCCTCTAAATATATGCCAAAGCGGGGCACCAGACGGGGCTCGGGGGGCCCAGGCGCCCCCCCCCCCGGCGCGGCCCGGGGGGGCGCCGCCAGGGCGCCTGGAGCCCTGGTGGGCCCCCCCGGCTGCCCTTCGGGCGCAAGGTAGGCTCTGGAACGCTGATTTTTTATATAATTTTTCTGGATTTTTCCTGGCAGTTCTCGTAACGTGAAAACCTGAAATACAAAAACAGCCGAAAATAGAAACTGGCACCGGGGTGCACTGGATTAGTAGGTTAGTCCAAATATGATCAAAAGTGTATGGAAGTGTATGAATATCATAGCAATATCACCCAAAAGTGGCACGGAGCAAGCAGAAATTATAGATATGTTTTGGACGTATCAACATCCCCAAGCTTAATTCCTACTCGTCCTCGAGTAGGTAAATGATAACAAGAATAATTTCTGTGGTGACATGCTATTAACCATATAGGACTTTTTCATAGTCATATGACAAAAGCTTACTGAGACAATGAATCTACAGTAATTAAGTTGCCTCATGAGAAAATCACAAATGACTGAAAGTTTTACAATATGAAACTGAAACATCAAAAAGATTTGCAATGAACATGATGTGCAAATATGATAAAGTGATATCTAGCTTGCCCCCTTTAGTGAAGCAAAACATAAATGCAGGGGCACCTTCAAGGTTTAAGTGATGACTAGATACAGTGATTTCAAAATAAACGATATCACAATCATGCAAAAGATAATGCTACTTTGGGACAATGCACATTACACTCAGAATGACAATCATGCTCTCAGTAGTTGGTGCTTTAAAAGAAGGTGGAGACTCAAAAAGTAAAAGAATGGTTATGTGCTAGAGACTTTTATTTTGAAAACATAGAAGCAATTTTGTCAACGGTAGTAGTACTTCATATGTGTCATGCATAAGACATCCTATAAGTTGCAAGCCTCATGCATCGAATACCAATAGTGCTCGCACCTTGTCCTAATTAGCTTGGATTTCCATGGGTTATCATTGCATTACATATGTTTCAACCAAGTGTCACAAAGGGGTACCTCTATGCCACCTGTACAAAGGTCCAAGGAGATAACGCATTTGATTTCTCGTTTTTGATAGATCTCAACTTGAGGACATCACAAGACGAACATGCATAGCAACTCACATGATATTCAACAAAAGTGTGACAGTTGATGGCGTCCCCAGAAACATGGTTACCGCTCAACAAGCAACTTATAAGAAATAAGATACATAAGCAACATATTCTTTACCACAATAGTTTTTAAGCTACTTTCCCATGAGCTATGTATTGCAAAGTTAGTTCGCTTAGTATAGGTGGAGGTTAGCAAAAGACTGGGAGCGACCAACTAAGAGAGCAATGACGGTCATAATCATGCAGAGCGACAAAGCAATATTGAATGAGGCATGGAAGTTATATCGCTACTCAGAAATAAAAGATCATCAAGGCTTGACAGACTTTCTTTACAGTCTTAAATATGCGTGAGCATACGCCAAGTCAATCAAAATAAATTCTTGAAGGAAGATATTACTAAACCATACCACATCATAGGCAAACAAATCATGTTGGTACTCCAATAACACATTGGGAACCCCCTAGCTATTTGAGATTAACCATAAGAAAACCTGAACTACTAAGCACCATTATGCACGTAGCATCTTTATCATAGACATATTAACCAATGCAACGGAAGCAAACTCTCTTAATAAGGTGAGCATGATAATTAAAGAGAGTTCAAGCAACCAACTAAACAAAAGCTCTTTGAAAAGATAAGCATGAATACTAAGAGCAGAGCATGATAGTAGCTATTAAAAGACAAAGAACACACACAGCAAAGATAGACATGAAAATTCTATGTTATGTTCTAGGTAGAAGTGGAGCATGTTTCTCTCCCACATAAAGAACGCTGAGTTCCGACTTGTTATGAAAAACTAAAAAGAAAACTAAAAGCAAGACGCTCCAAGCATAGCACATAACACATGAAGTGATAAAAATATAGCGGAACGAAAGACGAACTGATAATGTTGATGGAGAAGGGGATGCACGGGGGCATCCCCAAGCTTAGACGCTTGAGTCTCCTTGAATATTTCTTGGGGGTGCACGGGGGCATCCCCAAGCTTGAGCGCTTGACACTCCTGAATCTTTTTTATCATCTTCCCTCGCACACTTGAAAACTCCCTTCATACATAACTCATTATAATCTGATTAGCGAGGTTAGTACCCTTAATAAAATAATTGCACCTTGCTGGAAATAAAGATATACTTAAAGTTCTACTGTTTCTCAAGATTGCCAAAAGGTTTTTGCAAAGAAAAAGCAAGCTCTTGGTTTGCAAAATGAAGGAAAGGCAAAACAGGACAGAATCTGTGAAAAACAGAACAGCAGGTACTAATTGATCTGTTCGGGATACTTCTGCAACTCAAATCAAAAAACTCAGAACAGACGCACGAAAGACAATTATATAGAGAACGCTGTCGAAAAAATTCAGACCAAAAAGATGATTTGGCGATTTTATACGAATTGTTCTATCCAAGGACAGAATCTGTTTCCTGGACAGCACCTCACAACTTTTGAACTTTCTAGCAATCAGAGGCTATACATGGCACAAATATGAAAAGCAAAGATACAATGATGATGCTACTGTAGTAAACAACATCAAGACTCAACAAAAGCAAAATATAAAAATTTATTCATGTGGGCTGCCTCCCAAAAGCGCTTTCTTTTATGCCTTTAAGCTAGGCATAATGCATATAGATCAAGTTTTATCAAGAGTAAAAGAATAGCTAGCCCGTACAACGGACTCAAAAGGTAACTTGATCTTCTTTCGAGGGAAGTGTTCCATCCCTTTCTTGAGAGGAAACTGAAATTTTATATTACCCTCTTTCATGTCAATGATAGCACCAACGGTGCGTAAAAAGGGACGTCCCAAAATAATTGGACATGAAGAATCACATTCAATATCCATAATAGTAAAATCAACGGGCACATAATTATCATTGACAACGATAAGAACATCGTCGATCCTCCCCAAAGGTTTCTTTATGGAAGAATCAACGAGACGAACACCAAAAGAGCAAGAATCATAAGGTTTCAATTTAAGCATATCATATATTCTTTCGGGCATAACAGAGGTACTAGCACCAACATCACATAATGCATAACAAGAGAAGTCATTCAAATTAATTTTTATCATAGGATCCCAACTATCTTCTAGCTTTCTAGGTATGGAGGCTTCTACTCTAAGTTTCTCCTCCCTAGCTTTGATGAGAGCATTAGTGATATGCTCTGTAAAGGCAAGGTTAAGCGTGCTAGTGCGGGGATCTCTAGACATCTTGTGAAGGAAATCAATAACTTCGGTAAGAGTGCAATTATCAAAATCAAGGTCACGAGCATCAAGTAAAGTGGTAGTGGTGTCCTTTAGGTTCACTTGTTTGGTAGTTTCTATAGTCATAGCATCACCATTAATAGGTCCAATGGGACCAGGAGTACATTGGGTGCTAAGAGTTTGGATATCCTCAACAACTTGGATAGTAGCAACAGTGTGGTGGGTAGGAAGGCTCTTAATTCTATCTTCTTCCTCCCTTTCTCTAGCCCATCTCTCTTTAAGTTTAGCCATCATCCTAATGTTTTCATTAATTTGCACTTGAGTAGCATTTATAGGAGTGACTTCCCTCTCCTCAAGAGGAGAAGTTTTAATTTTTAGCAATTTTACCTCATTGGCTAAATGGTCTACCTTAAAAGAAAGATCATCTAGTTTATGTAGTTTTTCTTCTACATTCTTATGAAAGGCTTTTTGGGTAGTGATGAAATCTTTAAGCATAATCTCTAGTTCAGTAGTGGAGTTCTTGGTACTAGGATAAGCATTATTGTTCCCATAAGAGTTAGAGGGGAACGGTCTAGGATTGTTACCAAAGTTACTCCTATAAGCATTGTTGTTAAAATTATTTCTAGAGATAAAATTCACATCTACTTGTTCTTGAGCAATCAAAGAATTTAAAGGAACATCACGAGGATCAACAGTAGATTGCTTCAAAAGTAGAGACATGATCAAGTCAACTTTTTCATTTAAGGAGGAAATCTCCTCGACAGAGTTTACCTTCCTACCTCTTGGAGCGCGTTCGGTGTGCCATTGGGAATAGTTGGTCATCATCTCATCGAGAAGCTTTGTGGCAGCACCAAGTGTAGTTGACATAAAAGTTCCTCCCGCGGCCGAATCTAACAAGTTCCGCGAGGTAAAGTTCAAGCCTGCATAAAAAGTTTGGATAACCATCCAAGTAGTCAAACCATGAGTAGGGCAGTTCTTGATAAGAGATTTCATACGTTCTCAAGCTTCGGCAACGTGTTCATTATCCAATTGTTTAAAATTCATTATGTTACTTCTAAGTTGGATAATTTTAGCAGGTGGATAGTATTTTCCGATAAATGCATCTTTGCACTTGTCCCATGAATCTATGCTATTTCTAGGCAAAGACTAAAACAAAATTTTAGCTCCTCCTCTCAAGGAGAAAGGAAAAAGCTTAAGCTTAACAATATTACCATCTATTTCTTGGTACTTTTGCATATCACAAAGTTCAACAAAGTTGTTTAGGTGTAAAGCAGCATCATCTCCAGCACCGGAGAATTGATCTTTCATGACTAAGTTCAGTAAAGCAGGTTTAATTTTATATGAAGGTGCTGAAGTGGCAGGTGTAGTGATAGGTGTGCTGATAAAGTCATCATTGTTGTGACTAGTGAAGTCACACAACTTGGTGTTCTCGGTGGAACCCATAGTAGCAAGCAAGCAAGATAACTATTTTTGTGATTTTCGATAAAAGGTACTAAAGCAAAAACTGAAAGGTAAATTAACAAGACTAAAAAGCAAAGGTAAAAGATAGCGTGCAACTCCCCTATCCTGAAGAGTGGAGTCCCCGGCAACGGCGCCAGAAAAACTCCTTGATGGGCCTCTAACCCCTCGTTGGTTACCCCAAGTGGAAGGTGTAAGATGCAGTGTTGTGGAAGTTTTTCCCTTAGCAAAGATGCCAAGGATCGAATCCCCAGAGACTCCTAGGTTCAACAAGTAGGTGTCAACTGCTACGGCGCCAGATATGAGCAGTCAACGTGGACCTGCACACAGATACAAATAACTTTGCTCCCAACGAGTACAGAGAGGTTGTCAATCCCTCCGGCCTTGTAGTTCACAAAGGATTAAACGCAAATGATAGTAGTGATAGATAATGTTTGCAATAGTAAGTAATAACGAAAAGTAAATAGCGGATGTGATAAATGATGGTAATATGGACCGGAGTCTCATGATGTTCACTAGTGATGTCTCTCTTCCAAAAGACGATAAAACAGCTATGTGAGGTAAACGAATTACAGCTGGGCAATTGACAGGACCACGAACGCAAACCAATGTTGACTACATTGCAAGAAAGGTTGAGGTTCAAAGCATGGGCGGTACGCCAAAGTAAGTAGACCGAAATCCATCCATATCTACTACTAATCATCCACCTTGAGATATCTATCCAGAACATCTCGCTGGTATTAAGTTGCGAGCCCCACCCATAGTGTAAACTCAAAGCAACAGACAACTGCATTAAAATAACTTTGCATAAAATAAACAATCCTTGCACCCGCGGGCACAAGCACCATTGTTTTCCCCCTTGTGGCAACAGCACATCCCCTAGACTCATGTTTCTGTCACTCAAGCTAGTCATCGAGGGGCATGAACCCACAATCGAGCATAACGTTCCCTCTTGGAGTCACTTCGTATTACTTGGCCAAAGCAATAAATAACAACGGAGAACATGCAAGAATTACTTATGAACATAAATATAAAAGAGGTAGATCAAATATATTACTGAAGATCAATCTGAACATAATCTCATAATCCATCGGATCCCAGCAAACTCATCATAGCAACAACATAAGGATTACATATGTGCCTCGATCATGTAGGGCAGCTCACGAGGACTAATTAGTTAAGCACAAGAACGGGAGGAGAACATCATATAGCTACTGGTCATGGACTCATGGTCCAAGGGAGACTACTCACAACTCATCCGGGAGGCGTCCATGGTGGTGAAGAGGCTCCCGGTGGTGATCCTCCCCTCCGGCAGGGTGCCGAGAAGAGTTCTCCTGGTGCTCCCGATCTTGGAAGCGGCGGCGGCGGCAGAACAGAGATGAGATCGCGAAAAAGAGTTCCCGTCCCGAGGGTTTCGAAGGACCCTCTAAATATATGCCAAAGGGGGGCACCAGACGGGGCTCGGGGGGCCCA
>LR738712.1:571713259-571741116 GCA_902687465.1 Secale cereale
CCTTCGGGCGCAAGGTAGGTTCTGGAACGCTGATTTTTTATATAATTTTTCTGGATTTTTCCTGGCAGTTCTCGTAACGTGAAAACCTGAAATACAAAAACAGCCGAAAACAGAAACTGGCACCGGGGTGCACTGGATTAGTAGGTTAGTCCAAATATGATCAAAAGTGTATGGAAGTATATGAATATCATAGCAATATCACCCAAAAGTGGCATAGAGCAAGCAGAAATTATAGATACGTTTTGGACGTATCAGTCGCCAGGCCATAGAGCCCTGGCCGTACTCTTCATGGCCTTCCGAGCCCGTTCATGGACCCTGGAAAGCTCTTGCAGCACATCACCCTCAAAACCGGACACTCCGCCCTCAGGCTGACCAGTCAATAAACCTACAGGAAAAGTTTTATAAGAAACTTTCACAATAAGAGACTATAAGGAGAGCTAGGTATAAGAGACATACTAAGCATGCCACTTTTTAGCCTCCAGTTCTCTTCCAAGGCGCTTGTGAGTTGGGCCTTTACGCCATTTAGCTCTTGTTCGAGCCTAATATTTCTATCCTATGCTTGGTTCCTTTTTCCATAGCTTGCGTCAGGGCACGCTCGCCTGCGGCTTTTTCCCCTTCGGCAAATTTTTTGTCCGCTAGGGCAGCTCTTAGCTCCCTTTCCAGTTGGTCGGTCGATCATGTTGCTGTATTAAAAATTAGTACATACATAATAGTAATCTGCAGAACTGTCATAGCTTCCGGACACAATTATTCTTACCACCAGCATCGTTTCCGGATTCCTTTGAATTTTTCAATTCGGCGAGCTGAGTCTGGCACTCTTTAAGTTCCTTGGATAAAGAGTTATTCTTTTCTCAAATGACCTATAAAAATACAACGATCCTCAAATCAGTTGTACCAACTGCTTTAAGTCTCGGGGGCTACTGGCATGGGAACATTCAAAGTAAACACTTACCCGCATATCTTTTGAAAGCTGATGAGTGGCTCCGGCGAGTCCGTATTGAGCGGCTCGGATATAGGCATCTGCGGAATTGAGGGCGTTAAACACCTCCTCAGAAAAAAACAGGATCACGCATGGCTGCTTTCCACCGCCTGTGAATCATTGCAACCTCCTCTTCGGATGCCTTCTTCGCAGTACCGCGCAAATAGCCTGTCCCGGCTATGCGCCTGATGGGCCTCTAACCCCTCGTTGGTTACCCCAAGTGGAAGGTGTGAGATGCAGTGTTGTGGAAGTTTTTCCCTTAGCAAAGATGCCAAGGATCGAATCCCCAGAGACTCCTAGGTTCAACAAGTAGGTGTCAACTGCTAACGGCGCCAGATATTAGCAATCAACGTGGACCTGCACACAGATACAAATAACTTTGCTCCCAACGAGTACAGAGAGGTTGTCAAGCCCTCCGGCCTTGTAGTTCACAAAGGATTAAACGCAAATGATAGTAGTGATAGATAATGTTTGCAATAGTAAGTAAAAGCGAAAAGTAAATAGCGGATGTGATCAATGATGGTAATATGGACCGGAGTCTCATGATGTTCACTAGTGATGTCTCTCTCCCAAAAGACGATAAAACAGCTATGTGAGGTAAACGAATTACAGCTGGGCAATTGACAGGACCACGAACGCAAACCAATGCTGACTACATTGCAAGAAAGGTTGAGGTTCAAAGCATGGGCGGTACGCCAAAGTAAGTAGACCGAAATCCATCAATATCTACTACTAATCATCCACCTTGAGATATCTATCCAGAACATCTCGCTGGTATTAAGTTGCGAGCCCCACCCATAGTGTAAACTCAAAGCAACAGACAACTGCATTAAAAGAACTTTGCGTAAAGTAAACAATACTTGCACCCGCGGGCACAAGCACCGTTGTTTTCCCCCTTGTGGCAACAGCACATCCCCTAGACTCATGTTTCTGTCACTCAAACTAGTCATCGAGGGGCATGAACCCACAATCAAGCATAACATTCCCTCTTGGAGTCACTACGTATTACTTGGCCAAAGCAATAAATAACAACGGAGAACATGCAAGAATTACTTATGAACATAAATATAAAAGAGGTAGATCAAATATATTACTGAAGATCAATCTGAACATAATCTCATAATCCATCGGATCCCAGCAAACTCAACATAGCAACAGCATAAGGATTACATATGTGCCTCGATCATGTAGGGCAGCTCATGAGGACTAATTAGTGAAGCACAAGAACGGGAGGAGAACATCACATAGCTACTGGTCATGGACTCATGGTCCAAGGGAGAGTACTCACAACTCATCCGGGAGGCGTCCATGGTGGTGGAGAAGCTCCCGGTGGTGATCCTCCCCTCCGGCAGGGTGCTGGGAAGAGTTCTCCTGGTGCTCCCGATCTTGGAAGCGGCGGCGGCGGCGGAACAGAGATGAGATCACGAAAAAGAGTTCCCGTCCCGAGGGTTTCGAAGGACGCTCTAAATATATGCCAAAGGGGGGCACCAGACGGGGCTCGGGGGGCCCAGGCGCCCCCCCGGCGCGGCCCGGGGGGGCGCCGCCAGGGCGCCTGGGGCCCTGGTGCCCAGGTGCCCCCCCCCCCCCGGCTGTACTTCGGGCGCAAGGTAGGTTCTGGAACGCTGATTTTTTATATATTTTTTCTGGATTTTTCCTGGCAGTTCTCGTAATGTGAAAACCTGAAATACAAAAACAGCCGAAAACAGAAACTGGCACTGGGGTGCACTGGATTAGTAGGTTAGTCCAAATATGATCAAAAGTGTATGGAAGTGTATGAATATCATAGCAATATCACCCAAAAGTGGCATGGAGCAAGCAGAAATTATAGATACATTTTGGACGTATCAACATACCCAAGCTTAATTCCTGCTCGTCCTCGAGTAGGTAAATGATAACAAGAATAATTTCTGTGGTGACATGCTATTAACCATATAGGACTTATTCATAGTCATATGACAAAAGCTTACTGAGACAATGATTCTATAGTAATTAAGTTGCCTCATGAGAAAATCACAAAGGACTGAAAGATTTACAATATGAAACTGAAACATCAAAAAGATTTGCAATGAACATGGTGTGCAAATATGATAAAGTGATATCTAGCTTGCCCCCTTCAGTGAAGCAAAACATAAATGCAGGGGCACCTTCAAGGTTTAAGTGATGACTAGATACAATGATTTCAAAATAAACGATATCACAATCATGCAAAAGACAATGCTACTTTGGGACAATGCACATTACACTCAGAATGACAATCATGCTCTCAGTAGTTGGTGCTTGAAGAAAGAAGGTGGAGACTCAACATAAAAGTAAAAGAATGGTTATGTGCTAGAGCTTTTATTTTGAAAACATAGAAGCAATTTTGTCAACGGTAGTAGTACTTCATATGTGTCATGCATAAGACATCCTATAAGTTGCAAGCCTCATGCATCGAATACCAATAGTGCTCGCACCTTGTCCTAATTAGCTCGGATTTCCATGGGTTATTATTGCATTACATATGTTTCAACCAAGTGTCACAAAGGGGTACCTCTATGCCACCTGTACAAAGGTCCAAGGAGATAAATCGCATTTGATTTCTCGTTTTTGATATATCTCAACTTGAGGACATCCATACCGGGACAACATAGAAAATAGATGATGGACTCCTCTTTAATGCATAAGCATATTCTCATAAGAGATTGAGGATTAATGTCCAAGCTAAACTTCCACCATGATACATGGCTTTGGTTGGCGGCCCAATGTTCTTCTCTAACAATATGCATACTCATTCAACCCATGGCAAATCACCCTTACTTCAGACAAGACGAACATGCATAGCAACTCACATGATATTCAACAAAAGTGTGACAGTTGATGGCATCCCCAGAAACATGGTTACCGCTCAGCAAGCAACTTATAAGAAATAAGATACATAAGCAACATATTCTTTACCACAATAGTTTTTAAGCTACTTTCCCATGAGCTATGTATTGCAAAGTTAGTCCGCTTAGTACAGGTGGAGGTTAGCAAAAGACTGGGAGCGACCAACTAAGAGAGCAATGACGGTCATAATCATGCAGAGCGACAAAGCAACATTGAATCAGGCATGGAAGTTATATCGCTACTCAGAAATAAAAGATCATCAAGGCTTGACAGACTTTCTTTACAGTCTTAAATATGCGTGAGCATACGCCAAGTCAATCAAAATAAATTCTTGAAGGAAGATATTACTAAACCATACCACATCATAGGCAAACAAATCATGTTGGTACTCCAATAACACATTGGGAATCCCCCAGCTATGTGAGATTAACCATAAGAAAACCTGAACTACTAAGCGCCATTATGCATGTAGCATCTTTATCACAGACATATTAACCGCAAACTCTCTTAATAAGATGAGCATGATAATTAAAGAGAGTTCAAGCAACCAACTAAACAAAAGCTCTTTGAAAATATAAGCATGAATACTAAGAGCTGAACATGATAGTAGCTATTAAAAGACAAAGAACACACACAGCAAGGATAGACATGAAAATTCTATGTTATGTTCTAGGTAGAAGTGGAGCGTGTTTCTCTCCCACATAAAGAACGCTGAGTTCCGACTCGTTATGAAAAAACTAAAAAAAACTAAAAGCAAGATGCTCCAAGCATAGCACATAACACATGAAGTGATAAAAATATAGCGGAACGAAAAACGAACTGATTATGTTGATGGAGAAGGGGATGCACGGGGGCATCCCCAAGCTTAGACGCTTGAGTCTCCTTGAATATTTCTTGGGGGTGCACGGGGGCATCCCCAAGCTTGAGCGCTTGACACTCCTGAATCTTTTTATCATCTTCCCTCGCACACTTGAAAACTCCCTTCATACATAACTCATTATAATCTGATTAGCGAGGTTAGTACCCTTTAAAAAATAATTGTTCCTTGCTGGAAATAAAGATATTCTTGAAGGTCTACTGTTTCTCAAGATTGCCAAAAGGTTTTTGCAAAGAAAAAGCAAGCTCTTGGTTTGCAAAATGAAGGAAAGGCAAAACATGACAGAATCTGTGAAAAAACAGAACAGCAGGTAGTAATTGATTTGTTCGGGGTACTTCTGCAACTCAAATCAAAAAACTCAGAACAGACGTACGAAAGACAATTATATAGAGAACGCTGTCGAAAAAATTCAGACCAAAAAGATGATCTGGTGATTTTATACGAATTTTTCTATCCAATGACAGAATCTGTTTCCTGGACAGCACCTCACAACTTTTGAACTTTCTAGCAATCAGAGGCTATACTTGGCACAAATATGGAAAGCAAAGATACAATGATGATGCCACTGTAGTAAACAACATCAAGACACAACAAAAGCAAAATATAAAAATTTATTCATGTGGGCTGCCTCCCAAAAGCGCTTTCTTTTATGCCTTTAAGCTAGGCATAATGCAAAGAGGAATCAATAACCATCATAATAATCGGAGTTATAAATTGAGTCATATGGTTTCTCAACAAGTTCACTCTTGTTCCTTCTAGGAAAGGGGTACACACCTTTTGCCTTACCGCGTAAGCGGATTTGCCCTTTACCTATATCGATGAAGCCTTTTACCGCTCGGAGGAAGTCCCTTCCAAGCACTATATTTCCCAGGCGCCCCCCCGGCGCGGCCCAGGGGGGCGCGCCGCCAGGGCGCCTGGGGCCCTGGTGCCCCCCCCCCCGGCTGTACTTCGGGCGCAAGGTAGGTTCTGGAACGCTGATTTTTTATATATTTTTTCTGGATTTTTCCTGGCAGTTCTCGTAATGTGAAAACCTGAAATACAAAAACAGCCGAAAACAGAAACTGGCACTGGGGTGCACTGGATTAGTAGGTTAGTCCAAATATGATCAAAAGTGTATGGAAGTGTATGAATATCATAGCAATATCACCCAAAAGTGGCATGGAGCAAGCAGAAATTATAGATACGTTTTGGACGTATCAACATCCCCAAGCTTAATTCCTGCTCGTCCTCGAGTAGGTAAATGATAACAAGAATAATTTCTGTGGTGACATGCTATTAACCATATATGACTTATTCATAGTCATATGACAAAAGCTTACTGAGACAATGATTCTATAGTAATTAAGTTGCCTCATGAGAAAATCACAAAGGACTGAAAGCTTTACAATATGAAATTGAAACATCAAAAAGATTTGCAATGAACATGGTGTGCAAATATGATAAAGTGATATCTAGCTTGCCCCCTTTAGTGAAGCAAAACATAAATGCAGGGGCACCTTCAAGGTTTAAGTGATGACTAGATACAATGATTTCAAAATAAACGATATCACAATCATGCAAAAGACAATGCTACTTTGGGACAATGCACATTACACTCAGAATGACAATCATGCTCTCAGTAGTTGGTGCTTGAAGAAAGAAGGTGGAGACTCAACATAAAAGTAAAAGAATGGTAATGTGCTAGAGCTTTTATTTTGAAAACATAGAAGCAATTTTGTCAACGGTAGTAGTACTTCATATGTGTCATGCATAAGACATCCTATAAGTTGCAAGCCTCATGCATCGAATACCAATAGTGCTCGCACCTTGTCCTAATTAGCTCGGATTTCCATGGGTTATTATTGCATTACATATGTTTCAACCAAGTGTCACAAAGGGGTACCTCTATGCCACCTGTACAAAGGTCCAAGGAGATAAATCGCATTTGATTTCTCGTTTTTGATAGATCTCAACTTGAGGACATCCATACCGGGACAACATAGAAAATAGATGATGGACTCCTCTTTAATGCATAAGCATATTCTCATAAGAGATTGAGGATTAATGTCCAAGCTAAAACTTCCACCATGATACATGGCTTTGGTTGGCGGCCCAATGTTCTTCTCCAACAATATGCATACTCATTCAACCCATGGCAAATCACCCTTACTTCAGACAAGACGAACATGCATAGCAACTCACATGATATTCAACAAAAGTGTGACAGTTGATGGCATCCCCAGAAACATGGTTACCGCTCAGCAAGCAACTTATAAGAAATAAGATACATAAGCAACATATTCTTTACCACAATAGTTTTTAAGCTACTTTCCCATGAGCTATGTATTGCAAAGTTAGTCCGCTTAGTACAGGTGGAGGTTAGCAAAAGACTGGGAGCGACCAACTAAGAGAGCAATGACGGTCATAATCATGCAGATCGACAAAGCAACATTGAATCAGGCATGGAAGTTATATCGCTACTCAGAAATAAAAGATCATCAAGGCTTGACAGACTTTCTTTACAGTCTTAAATATGCGTGAGCATACGCCAAGTCAATCAAAATAAATTCTTGAAGGAAGATATTACTAAACCATACCACATCATAGGCAAACAAATCATGTTGGTACTCCAATAACACATTGGGAATCCCCCAGCTATGTGAGATTAACCATAAGAAAACCTGAACTACTAAGCGCCATTATGCACGTAGCATCTTTATCACAGACATATTAACCAATGCAACGGAAGCAAACTCTCTTAATAAGATGAGCATGATAATTAAAGAGAGTTCAAGCAACCAACTAAACAAAAGCTCTTTGAAAATATAAGCATGAATACTAAGAGCTGAACATGATAGTAGCTATTAAAAGACAAAGAACACACACAGCAAGGATAGACATGAAAATTCTATGTTATGTTCTAGGTAGAAGTGGAGCGTGTTTCTCTCCCACATAAAGAACGCTGAGTTCCGACTCGTTATGAAAAAACTAAAAAAAAACTAAAAGCAAGACGCTCCAAGCATAGCACATAACACATGAAGTGATAAAAATATAGCGGAACGAAAAACGAACTGATAATGTTGATGGAGAAGGGGATGCACGGGGGCATCCCCAAGCTTAGACGCTTGAGTCTCCTTGAATATTTCTTGGGGGTGCACGGGGGCATCCCCAAGCTTGAGCGCTTGACACTCCTGAATCTTTTTATCATCTTCCCTCGCACATTTGAAAACTCCCTTCATACATAACTCATTATAATCTGATTAGCGAGGTTAGTACCCTTTAAAAAATAATTGTTCCTTGCTGGAAATAAAGATATTATTGAAGGTCTACTGTTTCTCAAGATTGCCAAAAGGTTTTTGCAAAGAAAAACCAAGCTCTTGGTTTGCAAAATGAAGGAAAGGCAAAACAGGACAGAATCTGTGAAAAAACAGAACAGCAGGTAGTAATTGATTTGTTCGGGGTACTTCTGCAACTCAAATCAAAAAACTCAGAACAGACGTACGAAAGACAATTATATAGAGAACGCTGTCGAAAAAATTCAGACCAAAAAGATGATCTGGTGATTTTATACGAATTTTTCTATCCAAGGACAGAATCTGTTTCCTGGACAGCACCTCACAACTTTTGAACTTTCTAGCAATCAGAGGCTATACTTGGCACAAATATGGAAAGCAAAGATACAATGATGATGCCACTGTAGTAAACAACATCAAGACACAACAAAAGCAAAATATAAAAATTTATTCATGTGGGCTGCCTCCCAAAAGCGCTTTCTTTTATGCCTTTAAGCTAGGCATAATGCAAAGAGGAATCAATAACCATCATAATAATCGGAGTTATAAATTGAGTCATATGGTTTCTCAACAAGTTCACTCTTGTTCCTTCTAGGAAAGGGGTACACACCTTTTACCTTACCGCGTAAGCGGAATTGCCCTTTACCTATATCGATGAAGCCTTTTACCGCTCGGAGGAAGTCCCTTCCAAGCACTATATTTCCCAGGCGCCCCCCCGGCGCGGCCCAGGGGGGGCGCGCCGCCAGGGCGCCTGGGGCCCTGGTGCCCCCCCCCGGCTGTACTTCGGGCGCAAGGTAGGTTCTGAAACGCTGATTTTTTATATATTTTTTCTGGATTTTTCCTGGCAGTTCTCGTAATGTGAAAACCTGAAATACAAAAACAGCCGAAAACAGAAACTGGCACTGGGGTGCACTGGATTAGTAGGTTAGTCCAAATATGATCAAAAGTGTATGGAAGTGTATGAATATCATAGCAATATCACCCAAAAGTGGCATGGAGCAAGCAGAAATTATAGATACGTTTTGGACGTATCGGCGCCATATTTCGACGCCCCCAATTTTAAATATGGATCCTTTTTTCGATCGAGGGACGAGGCAAAAATACTTTCTCCACAGCTCAAAGTGAGGCTCGCAGCCCAAAAATAGTTTGCTTAAAGCGAGAAAACTCACAATATGCAGGATTGACCCTGGTGTAAGATCGTGCAGTTGGAGGCCGTAGAACTCCAAGAGTCCCCTAAGAAAGGGGTGAACGGGTAACCCCACGCCTTTTAAAAGGTAGGGGACGAAACATACCCGCTCTCCATCAGAGGGATTGGGAAAACTCTCTGCCAGGACTTGGTTGTCGATGGACGTTAGTCCGACCCAGACGGGGACTAGATCCTTCGGGGGGAGATACCCCTGTGCTTGCAGTGTCCGCGGATGCGCGTGGGACAGAGAGCAACTATTCCAATCTTCCGCACAGGGGCCATGAGGGTGCGAGGAAGAGCTTGGGGCGCTAGTCATGTTTGAAGATTTTTTGCAGGCACTAGGAGTTCTTCCGCATGGAATGAGATGGAGAGGCGACTCGGATCTATTCTCTTATATAGGCGCCTACTCTGCAGAGTCAAGGGGATATTTGTAAAACTACCCGGCCGATTCGCATTCGTTGGACACGTGGAAGCCAAGGCGACGACAGCGAGGAATTGACGAAGCACGACATTTAAAGAAGCCGAACTATCATCCAGGAGGACTCACCTTGCAAGACCGAAGACATGAAGCCGGACACAATCTCGTCCTTGAAGGCAAGTCCGGGGGCTACTGAGGGAGTCCTGTATTCAGGGGTCCTCGGGCGTCCGGGTCTTTGAAGCTGGGCTGTATTATGGGCCGCGTGAAGAGGAAGCAGAAGACCCTTCCCCGTATTCGGTCGGGACTCTTATGTACGTAGAAGGGCTAGTGTAGAGTCCGGATGTATCAATTACTTCCTCCCCAAGTCACCCTTGTAACCCTAGGTCCCCCTTGGCGTGTATATAAGCCGAAGGGTTTAGTATGTAGAGGGGGTCGTCATCATCATCATCACAATATCCTCATAGGCTAGACTTAGGGTTTAGCCATTACGGTGTTGAGGTAGATCAACTCTTGTATTCATATTCATTCATACTAATATAGCAAGAAGTAGGGTATTGCCTCGATCGAGAGGGCCTGAACCTGGGTAAACATCGTGTCCCCAGCCTCATGTTACCATCGATCCTCTAAACGCATAGCTAGGCTCCCCCCCTACCCGAGATCTGTCGGTTTTGACACCGACAGCGTCTGTGCAGTCTGCCCGCCGCCGCCGGTTGAATGATGAGGAGGACCGTCTCCTTGAGCGAGTGTGCCATCGTTCACTTACTGAGGCGGAGACGAAGGTCTGACGAATCCGAAGGATCAATCCAAGCAGCTCCGGCTCAGCATTGAGCAATCCAAGCGGGAGGCGGTGGAGGCAGTGGCGGAGGCTACGAAGGTGGCTAAGCTCAAGCGCAAGCAAGACCGCGTCATCCAGCATTGCAAGGCTACATCGTCATATCCGATTGCTCCTCCAATGACTACATGTCCGAAGGCTCCGATGTGGACCCACCTCCTGTCGTGGACTCCTACAGTTGCACCGTCGACCAGGAGGGCAAAGGGTCGTCGAGTAAGTGGTGAAGCTCGCCCTCTCCTATTTATAATCTAGTTCTGGTATGCAGTTACAATGAGCCGGATTGTTCAACTGTGTGACATGCCCGTTTAGTGATGTGTTGGCGATGTTTATGACAATTATGCCAGTTTGGTATCAGTTTATATGCCTGTTTTCCGGTCGATTTTGATCGTTTTGTGATATACGTACTATTTGCACGAATTTGTGTGGATATAGGGTTCAAAATATGAGATAGGCGGGTGTAGAGGCGCGGATTTAGGGAGTGGCTAGTCAGTGTCCGCGAACGTGACCGGGCGTGTCTGCGGACGTATAGGGTGCCGGATTTGCCAACTCCGGCTATATATGCTCTTAGATTTCAGCTTGATGTACTCTCTCCGTAAAAAAATATAAGAGCGTTCAGATCACTACTTTAGTGATCTAAACAATTTTATATTTCTTTACAGAGGGAGTACTTACTTGGAAGCTTTTTACTAGTGACATGCGCGAAAGCCAATGTATCAGTTAGAAGATAGGTGAAAGATCGTGGATGTCGCCTAGAGGGGGGAGAATAGGCGCTTTAAAATAGTTACGGTTTAGGCTTGAACAAATGCAGAATAAACCTAGCGGTTAATTTGTCAAGCACAAAACCTACAACAATTAGTCTCACCCATGTGCACCAACAACTTATGCAAACCAAGATAAACTACTAAGTGATAGCAAGATATATAACATGAAACACTATGTCTATCACAAAGTAAAGTGCATAAGTAAAGGGCTCGGGTAAGAGATAACCGAGGCAGGCGGAGACGACGATGTATCCCAACGTTCACACCCTTGCGGATGCTAATCTCTGTTTGAAACGGTGTGGAGGCACAATGCTCCCCAAGAAGCCACTAGGGCCACCGTAATCTCCTCACGCCCTCGCACAATGCAAGATGACGTGATTCGACTAAGGGACCCTTGAGGGCGGTCACTGAACCCATACAAATGGCAACACTTGGGGGCGGTCATCGAACCCGTACACTTTGGCAACCCTTGGAGGCAGTCACCGGAACCCGACAAATTGCTCGGAGCGATCTCCACAACCTAATTGGAGACCCCGACGATTGCCCGGAGCTTTACACCACAATGATTGAGCTCCGAACACCACAAACCGTCTAGGCCACCAAGGCACCCAAGAGGAACAAGCTCAAGGGTACCAAGCACCCAAGATTAATAAGTTTCTCAACTTTTCACTTCCACGTATCACCGTGGAGAACTCAAACCGATGCAACTAATGCAACGGCAAGGGCACACAGAGTGCGCAAGTCCCTCACTCTCAAATCCCATCAAAGCAACGAAAGCTATGGAGGAATATGAGAGGAAGAACAAGAAGGAGAACACCAAAAACTCCAAGATCTAGATCCAAGGGGTTCCCCTCACACAGAGGATAAAGTGATTGGTGGAAATGTGGATCTAGATCTCCTCTCTCTTTTCCCTCAAGAACTAACAAGAATCATTGGAGGCATTGAGAGATAGCAAGCTCTAAGAAGGTCAACAATGGGGGCAAAACTTGAGCTCAAAGTATAAGGTTCAATGGGGAAGATGACCCCCTTTTATAGGTGGGAAAATAATCCAACCGTTATGCTCAGCCCGCACACGAGCGGTACTACCGCTCAAGCGAGCGGTACTACCGTGGGCTGCAGCGAGCAGTACTACCGCTCAAGCGAGCGGTACTACCATTGGCCGCAGCGGCACTGCTGCTTGATCCTGTTGTACTACCATTGGGGTCAGAGCACACGAGGGGGGGAGATGGAGAGATGGAGAGAAGGAGACCACGAGAGGAAGTGGCAGCGGTGGTAGCCGCGGTACTACTACTTATGGACTAAGCGGTACTACCGCCCTACTGCCGCTACTCGATCGAGTCTAAGTGGGGTCATTGGTAGTATGCCAGTGGGACCACCGCTAGACTACCGCTGCAACCCGATACGAGAAATGCAAGACCCAAATTGAGGTGGTAGTAGAGTGGTACTGGAGTGGTACTACCGCCTGTCGCTACAGGCGGTACTACCACTGCCGACCGTGGTACTACCGCAGTTGCAAGAAGAAAGCCCCAAGCAAAGCAGATGCGACAAGAAAAAACAGAACTGCCATAACTTCTGCATGTGAGCTCCGAATTAAGCAAACTCAAGCTTGTTGGATAGATGACGACGAGTAGCATCCAACAGCGAGAACCCTCTAATTAGAGATGAACCAGCATAACCTCCAACATCGAAAACATCATAGAAAATGCATGCGGACTCCGTTTTCGATGAACTCGAGCTTGTCATGAAGATGACCATAAGATCTAAAACTCACAAAGAGAAACACCAAACAAGAACCAAGAAAAATGATGCAAGGATGCAATGGTTTGAGCTCTCTACGAACAGTACGATCAAGCTACTCGTCGAGATCCCCCATTGATAGTACGACAAACAATCATACAACCCGGTCTCCCAACTACCACCATGAGACCGGTAAAAAAGAAAACATATGAAGGGCAATTCTTTGTCTTGCACATAGTCCACTTGAGCTAGATGATGACGATCTTGACTCCCTCAAGTTGGACCACATTTCTTGATTGCGTTGGCTCAATGAAGACTAGTTGATTGCTTCCCATACTCCACTATGGGTGAGCCACTCTTTGGCATATCTTCACAAGTCCATTGACACCACAATGTACGACGAGCTTCAAGGATGATCTCTTTGTTATGCTACACTTGGACTTGCACACCGCAATCTTGATGACGATCACCACTTGATGTCATCCACCATGGGCTGTATGAGATCTTCCTCTTGATGCAAACCCGTGGAAACATACCTAACCCCAGAAAGAACTCACACGTAGACCGTGGGTTAGTTCACAAAGCGTAATGGACCATGCTTACCATACCATGGGATCACTTGATCCCTCTCGGTACATCTTGTACACTTTATGTGTTGATCAACTTGATTCACTCTTTGACTTAGTCTTGATCAACCTTGTATCGTGTCTTCTACATGACCACTCTTTGGATAATTCCTTGAATAGCACATTGGTCAACATATAAACTCCTTGAAACCAACAAATGGACTTCAAGAAATTCCTATGGACAAATCCTTCAAATATAACTCAAGACAACCATTAGTCCATAAAGATTGTCATCAATTACCAAAACCAAATATGAGGTCATCACATGTTCTTTTAATAGGGCAACACATTGACAAAACACCAAACTATCCGAAAAAGGTTTTCCCCGCTTTAAATTATCAAGCAACACCGATCACAATGCAACTGCTGGGGCGAACAACACATCAAGCCCAAAAGAAATGGAAAGAAAAGAAAAATGCCAACAATGGCAGCTCGACAAAGCTCAGATGAGCCACCACCATTGCGCCCTTCGGATTTGTCCCACCACACTCCAATGCTTCCAGCGTCGTGTACCAAGCAGCCCTCTCAAGAAAAAATGCGACGCCAGCGATCCTGCTGCCCGGACATGTCTTAGGATTTCCCCCGGCACGCGGAGGGAAGTGGGGGATGGGTAACACCAACGCCCTCTAGGAAGGAATGGCGGCACGCGCAGGCGTCACCGCGTCGGTGCCGGATGAACGGCTGGGATTTCTCCCGCACCCCAAACATCACTACCCGACCAATCTAAAGCCTTCCAACCAGCTCGCCACCCACCAGCATGCGCCAGCACGGACTGACGCCACCCTCGCCATCTCACCGTGGTTACCATCACGAGGCCTAGAGGACGGGAAATGGAAGCACGGGGAAACGGGGACGACAACACCGAGGCCTTGCGGGAGGGAACTTTCTCCACCGGCGTCATGCGGGAGGTCACTGCCACCAGCGTCCTCGCGGTGGTTGGCCAAACGCGGCCACAGAGACACATTAGGCCCCCCGGGCCCGGCCGGGCCCAGAACCAGCATGCAAAGCCACTGCCGCCACGCTGCAGCGAGCTAGCGACAGTGCCGCCACCACCCAGTCTTCCTACGTCCCATCTCCACCTCCATGGAGCTACATCATCGACGAAGAAGCCGTCGGCCCGCCCCGGCCCAAAGGGGCCCAGATCTGGGTCGAGCGGGCGCCGCTATCCCGCACCACCATGTAGCTCCGTAGCCAATGGCCACGCAACTGACCACCCGCGCTACCGCCAGGTCGCCCTACCGCTGCGCCGGACCGTCGCCGTCTGAGGGCATCGCCCAGCTCCGCTCCGCCCCGCGCAGGAGCCTCGCAAGAGGGACAAGCATTTGGCCGCCACTGCCCGGGCCGAGCCCGGCGACGGTGGGGAAGAGAGGGTGGGGGAACAGGCCGAGGGAAGGGATAGCGGCGCGGCCAGTCGCGAGAGGAGGGGGGGTGTTTTTTTCCTCCAAAACACCGAACTGCACTACACCAGAGGCCATTCTCCTCTTTCGATCACGCAGTCCTGAACAAGTACACGAAGCTCGATCGTTCCATGAAGCCGGGTTCGGTGGAGACGGTCTGTCCACACCATCCATCAATCCATGATCGATCATGCATCAGTTCCACGGCATGCATGCACCTTTTTTAGGTGGGAGGTTACGAGCCGCGCACGCACGCACAGGTCACGCCACGCGCCGTCGTGTCATCGGCGGTTCAGTTGTCACCAAGAATGCGCTTTTCACTTTCCATTCAGTAGCCGTACTCTCGACCGACCGTCGGCGGAGATTCTCGGGCCGGCCACGGCCAGCCGGATCCATCGAGCCATTCCATCCATGCCCCGTCTGCCGGTCTACCATGATAGGACGCCATCAAGGGAGGAGGAGGTCTCAGCGTTTCGGGTGCATGCTGGGGTGGTTGCTCGGGTCGATTATATACTGTGACGCCATCGTGTTTTCCACCATCGTGTTTTCCATACTAGCTCTCTCCCAACAGCCGGCACCGATTCTTATTGTACTCGACCAATCTGCGCCGACTGATCAGTGAGATGTGGACGGCTTTTTTTTTACCAGACAGAGAACCCAACAAGAGAGGACGACGAGGCTGTCGGTGCTGCCGTCTCCGGTTAACAATGGACCACGCAATCGAAATGGGAAGACCTGCCCAGGCATCACACGCACGCTTCCAACTCGGGCAAATTTCAGGAAGGAATCGTTCAGCCCTCAGCAGCAAGCTACGTCAGGTGGAGTTCGAAAGGAACAGCCTGATCGTCTGGTGCAACGCAAATGGACATGGACCGGACCAACCGTATGAAGGAACGCGTCGTCCGGGATCGCAACTAAACGTATGGATTGGCCGGCACATGAGGTCGTTGTCAACTGGCTACAAGTGATCAATCAAAGATGAGAAAACTGGAGAAGAGTGTCCACGTGTTATATTATACTACAACAGACACCAATGTACTCGTAGTAGATAAATAATTCATTAATCGCCTTCCCCACCTTCAAACTAGTTCTTCCCACATGTTATTGTGTTGTTCCTACGTCTTCGTCTAGACGGAATTTTATTATAAACTCGCCCGGCAGCCAAGCTTGCAGCCTACAAAAGATGGTTGATTGATACACATTCTAAAGAAACACGTCGATTTTCTTGACTTTGTCATGATCTAGCAGTACGACCTAACTAAAGCGCAGACATCTTAGACCGTCTGTACATTCTTCACTTTCATGCCCAAACGAGAAAACTATTGTCCGTCCGTCGCTACGACGTCCGATCCGCTTTATATATTTTGTTCGAATTTGCCGGGGCGATGCGGCTGCTGCAAGCACGCTGCTGCTGCTTCAAGCGCGTGACGGTTTTAATAGCGGTTGGCCGGTTCCATGATAAGACCATGCCGCCATGGGTGGTGCATCATGGCAAAAGGCATCCTGGCTGTGGGTGCAACGTAACTGTCCAACAACCAACAGCACAGGAAAACACTGCCGCCTGGCGATCGTAGGCGAGCAAGCACGGTGCCTTCCAATTTGAGCCTACGGCCGGCTCGGTCTTGCTTCTTCGGTTCGCGCCCATTCTGAGCTCTCACGCCATGCATGGTCAGGTCAAGAGTCGATGAGGTTGGGCGTGTAGTAGATCTTTCCTGCCAAGTGTCGGTTGAGGACACCGTGTCAGTGAAAGTGCGAACAATTAATAAAGGGCGGATTAGATGCTCTCGTGCGCAGTGCGCATGTCATGGGGCCGCACTATTTTGCTCAAAGACTAGAAATAGAACCTTGTGTGGAGTAGTATCGTGTATGGACCTCCCACAATTTCTCAGAAAAACACAACGTGAATGTCCGTCATAGCTAACTTGTGAAGCTGGTTTATAATAATCCAGCCCGACAGGGATCAGACGCTAACTTGGACGTTTAATGTGTTGCATGTGAGGCCTAAGTGGTGACTCGATGCTCCGTGACTCTAGTCTCCAATTAACAAGCGTTATTTAAGTGCCTATGCATCTACAGTGTAGTTCTACTCCTACTACATCTACATGAATCTTGTACCGGGCATGGCCTTGTAGGTGTAGTCCGTAAAGACATTAATGTTATCGATCCTGAATTTCTCCACCCCTACATGAATCTTAACACGGACACCTCAAACGGTAGCTCCTGACACGATTTAGATTCAAAAATTCTCATGCATTTATATATATGGTTTACATACAATTGTTCGTATCTAAGTCTCGAGTCTTAGAGTGAGTGAACACACAAAACAATATTTACATACGGTTTTTCTTAGCACATTATATGTTATGTCTGCATTAATTTTGTTCTTACACACTCCATGTAAGAGTACATGCGAGTTTTTTAGAACAATTTTGTTAAATAACAAGAATACGCTCATGCTAAATACATTCGACCAGGAATTCTTGTACCCTCTCCGTCAAATTACTTGGAGTACTATGTTTTCGTTATGACAAGTCTTCGACCAATAATTTCTCCATTTGTATATGCTTTATGTGACTTGAAATTAATATCATTATATTCATGTGTAAAAATAGTTATTTAGGATTATGGTTTTGTATCATAGAGTTATGTATTAATAGTATAGCTATTGGTGAAAGCCTTGTCCTAATAAAGCCTAATATGTCGAAAGTGATCTTCTAAACCCAAGCTCACAGGAGCTCGTGTGAACAGTAAAATAAAATAAAAATCCACGAGGTAGTATGATGCATATTTTTGGCACCCCAATTGAAGTGCCAAAACGTCGTATATTTAGGAACAAATATAGTATGCCACGAGATTCATACGACTCATATTTTTCTACTAAATAAACCGCCATATTGGCATCTCATTTTACATGAGCCACTGGAAAAGAAATAAAATTCCTCTAAACTCTTGTATGTGTTGGAAAATGGAGGCAATAGTTATATTTAAGGATTTATTAAGGAGCAAAGTCCATAATAAACTAATGATGCGAAATACTCCATCCGTTCCAAAATAGATGACCCAATTTTGTACCAATTTTGTACTAAATTTAGTACAAACTTGAGTCATCTATTTTGGAACGGAGGGATTAATAGTTTAGCAACAGCCAACAGGTATAACATGACATCAAACATCACGACAAGCCTGCAATTTCTCTTTTGAACTTACGAAGGGTCGATTGATGTCTTCGAACATTCACAGTGTCAGCTCGGTGTAGGCTCGACTTTGGCTCAACCCTCAATGCATCGAGGATGAGGAGTAGGCAATGCGGTAATGCAGCAAGTTTGACACGGATGCCAACGTAAAGAACGCAAGTACGCGGACCTACATCATCCCTTGTGGATGACCACCACATTGCCAGCTAAAATATTCGCGCCAACATTCCTTGCTCGATCAGTGAGGTCGGTGCAACCGCATGCACGATGCGAGCGGCGACCATTTGAGCGGGAAAATGATTAACTAAATCATGTGGGCATACTATACCTAAAAACATCATGTGGAGATATATTAGTGCGCGATCGCACTGATCATTAACGAGGTCCACACTCCACACCGCCACGGCCACTTTTTTTGCTACACGTACGCACGCGGCCACGATATTCGCCTCTTTTGAATTTTCTTTGACATTTTGGGTGGAGGCTTCTCCTTAAAGCAGCGGCCACCGGGGACGTCCATGTGAAGCGTGCAGGGCAGGGCGGCCGGCTATACGTTTATTCCATATATACATGTATTTGGCCAGACTATGCAGAAACAATGTGCAACTAATTAAAGGGTCGGCCCTTTTTTTTTTTTTGAATCATATATGTACCTAAGGGCATGTACAATGGTTCTAGCTTAAGGATGCCACGTAAGATAAATGATGAGGTGGAGGAGAGAGAAATCGTAAGAGAAGGCTTGTCTTATCTTATTTAAGAGAAGACAAGAGATGATAGCTTAGCACAATTTGTCTCACCATGTTTTTAGGAATAACTAATTATTGAAGATAAGGCTAAGAGATGACCCATTGTAGACTTGTTTTTTTGTCATCTCTAATTTACATGCAAAACTTAAGATAAGACTATCTTAGCAACCATTGTGCCCTAAGAGACTCATCTCCACTATCTTATTTATCTTTACATGCAAGTTGTCCACCTCAGCCATGTAGCCACGTCACCCCTCTCATATGTGTGAACACACATTTTTTTTTCTCACATTCATCGCAACGGACACATCTATCCCACTGCAAAAAAAAAAAAAACATCCTGCCCGGATGCTCACGACTGTAGTCAGAGGCGTCGGTGGATTATCATTGACACATTACAGCTCCTCCCTCTATCCTTTCCCCCTCCCTGACTTTTCCAATCCCCACTCAATAATCATATGGCTCCTCCACTCCCTATTTTTGTTATTACCAATCTCCCTTCATCTCTCGCATCAGCTACCCATCTCAACCATGGTAGGCTTGCTTCCGTCGTCGGAAATACATGGGGTCGTATCCAAGCCCTCGCAGATCCAGCCATGGAGATGATGATTTAGTTGGCTCCAGTGATCCCCAGGTGGGGGTTGCTAAGGTACGCTGAGTTGCTGAAACTCCAAGCACTATCGCCATTGTTAGTTGCCTTCATTGATCGCATCACAATGTATCATCGACGTGGCCAACCAATCGGCCCTTGACGGCGGCACTTCAACATAGACTATTGAAGGTGTCAGGCAGCGTGCCAGCTTCAGCGCAAAACCAATGGGAGACTTCTACCAGTGTGGCATGCGAGCGCTGGTGCAAATCGATAGCTGAAGCGGTGAGAAATAAATTTCAAATCTTGGAACCTGTTTTGCTATTGTTATTACGCAATTTTTAGGAGGCAACTAATTTCAGTTTTTGATGTTGTAGAGAGCTAGGTGAAACTCTATCTTTTGTCCTTGGAGATTTTCTGGCATATTTTTGGATCAACACATGCTCTGGTCATTTATGCCACTCCCTTGCCCTTTAAGTTTTTTGTTGGCTAATTTTTGGACAAGACTCTACTAACTCATGTTTTTTTTCTTGGCAGGTCCCCACACATTCTTCATAAGGCCACACACTTTCTCAAATGCTTCTTCATGGAGGCAGTAGACAAAGAACCTAGGAAGGCGAGCATCAATGCTCGTTGCACCTGTTCCTGTTCTCTCCCCCATCTTCTCTCTCTCTGGGATGTAGGATGGATAGTCGTTGTTTGTGCTGCGGTTCGCATTGATTGATTGGATTTACGAACGCTAAATTGATTTATTACCATGCTCATCAAGGCATTTAGATGTATCTTCGTTTGGCCTCAGAAGTCCTCTATGTTGTTATGGACCGGGCGCAAGTGCTAACATTTACTACTATCAAATATGTTTATGTAGAGGGTCACCGAAGGTTTGTAATCTTTTTTAATATCCAGATAAAGTTCTTCATCTTTAGCATGTATGTATTCTTTCCTTTCTACTGACAACGCAAGCAAAAAGAGGAATCAAGAATAAAATGTTGTTATGTTAACACGATTCTTTTGCTGTCAGTTAAAGAAACAAACACACTGTTTGCTGGTGTTTGTTTGCGTATAACACGTTTCTTAGTAAGATAAAGCACACTTTATATATGTACTTGAGGGTGATTAAGTGGAATTACGAGAGACACATTCCAATAAGATTGCAGTGTGTGCTTTTATTAAACTGAGCAATCACACTTAACTTTGTTTCTTTGAATACAACGTGTGATTTTTGCAAAACCATTCATACTTTGCCCATACATTTTGCCTATTACCAGTGTTTTACTACTAACCATGATTTAAAGGCATGTCAATAATTTGTGCTTCATGCTTCATGACGTCCCCAAACCTATGTTTCCTCAAGACTGTTTTATTATCTTATCATTTATTTAAATAAGAGTTCAATTATTTCTATGTTTCCTCAACGTGCGGGGTGTCATCTAGTATTCTAGTGTATTAAAAAGAATCTAACCATCACAAGACAACTCCAAAAGAAAACATAAATTACAATAAGTTTCTTGGAGAAGCCAATGCTATCTTCCTTCCTCACACTCACATGCGCAGTGCGCCCTGAGCCATGCTCGATGCGACGACTAGAACTCTCCATTGCCGTCGAAGCCAACACGACTTTAAATCCACGACTAGGAAGTCAACAGGCTAAGTGGCCACCCTCCTAGGATCAGATCGTCGCCACAGAGAAGAGCACGAGGAGAAGGCCTCGACATGACTAGACCATCATCTCCAACAATATGACTACCACCACCGCCCTGATGTCGCAACTAAGACGCACAACGCCTCTACCAAGATCTAAAAGAATCCAGACGACACGGACACTACCTTCAAATCCAATACTAATAACGGAGAAAGCCACCACGCCGAAGTAAAATCGAAGGAACCTAATTCGTCACTGCATCGCTATGTCGGATCCATGGATATCCAAAAAGCCCTGAATGAACCAACCTAGACTACTGGGCACACACGGATCAAGGGCTAGGGGTTCACCCTCCCTCCCGTCATCGCTGGAGCTGCCGACGGAGATGAGGGTATCCTTGTGACATCGGTAACCAGGCACCCTTTCTTCTCTCTTCCCTGGATGGGGTGTTGGTAGCTAGGTTAGAAACACGTAGAAAGGTCGGCTCCTTGGAGTACCCACAATTTGGATTTCACATGCAATCCATGCCTAGACCTCGTTGGCAACTTCTTTTCCAACAACACGCTGAGAGGTTTTAGAGTTTGGGATGGCGAAACATAGACTGGCGGTGCAGATGGTGGTGTGGCCTTGTCTCGCTGCATGATACAGTTGTCGGTTGTGGGCGATGTTGGACTACTGATATTGAAAGACTAGTTGATCGATGAGAAGACGGTCAGGATCATTGCTATTGTTATGGTTACAAAGTTTAGGAGGATTCCATGAAACTAAGGGTTTTGTGTGTTCCCTGCTATGAAGGAGAAGACATTGAGATATGGATAAAACAATCAACCCAAGAGAGAGAGAGTAGGAGGGAGGGTCATAAAGCGGGTAGTCAGTAGATGTAAACCATGGTCATCCAACAATGTACGCGATCGATTGTGTTTTAAAAACAAAGGAGATCTTTACAATGTAAGTGGAGGCATAATTACCTAAACATTCATACGTGCTTCGCGCGGAAACAACAAACTTGCTACTCCGTCCTATCCATATCACATGTCGCTTAAATTGATGTATCTAAATATATTTCAATGCTAAATACATCCGTTTGAGCGACACTAATACTAATCACAGGGAGTACAAGAAATCGTTGTTCCCAGGTTCAGAAAATTTGACGGTTCACAATTCTACCCCAGCATCTCCCAAAAAAAACAAATTAAATAGTTTCAGTAAACCTACAACTCACATGTCATTATCGAAAGAGCGATAAAACGGTAAAAAAAAATGCAGCAGCAAACAGCCTTGCCACGTGCTGAAGAAGATCTCCCCACAAGATACCTAATACTACAGCAGTATAGCTCTGAAAATAATACCCAGGACAAAAACAAGAAGCAAACACCGGCATGTGAGTAGTGGGAGCAATACAAAACTCCAACAATAAAAGCAGCAGAAAAATTAAACAGCCCCCCTGCACAGCACTGTCAACACAGCAGCACGTCAAGCCAAGCCGAAAAGAAAAGCCTAGTAAAACGAGAGGCGGATCGAGTCGCCGTCGTCGTCGCCGTCAGTTTAAACGGCGCCCCGCGCCGGCAGCCGCGCGGACCCCGTCGTCACGGGGCCCAAACGGCTCCCCCCGCTCTAACCGTGCCGGCCGATCCTGGCCGTCCGCTGGCATCTGAGGCCTCCACGTGTGCGCGGCGCCCGCCCGTGTGCAGGACAAAACTTGCCTGCTCCCTCCCCGTGCTCCCATCCGTGCTCGCCACCAACCGTTTCCGCGCAGCGGGTTAGGACACGCATTAATACGGCTACGCGCACCCGGGCCAGAGGAGTGTGTGCATCACGGCCACTCCCACCGACGCCGCGGCCCAAAAATAACTAGGCGCCCCCACAAATCGCTCTCCCTCACCCTCTCTCTCTCGCCCTCTCCCTCCTCTGCCCCGAGATCCGCCCCGCGACCCCGTCACCCCGCCCCGCCCGCCCGCTCGCCCGTCTCCGGCGCCGATCCTCCAGCCCCGCCGCCCATTTCGGTGCCCGCTCCAGACGGCGGCACGCGCCCGGCCGGCCTGCTTTTGGCGGCCCGCTCGACCAGCCGATCGATACGGCGCCGCGCCCGACGTGCCGGACGGGCGGTTGCTGCTCGCCGCAGGAGGCAGTGAGGGCCGTCCACGGCCGCGTGTCTGTCGCGAACGTCCCGGCGCTCTCCGCGGTGGTGGACCGACGGCGAGGGAGGCCGTGTGCGCTGCTGCATTGGGTGGGAACGGAGCCAGTCGGGTCCCTCGAGGCGGCGGCGGATTTGAGGCTCGGATGCTTGCTGCTGCTGCTGCCGCGAAGACTGCTCTGTTTACCTCGGTCCATGGTCGTTGATGGCGTGGAAGGCGGCCATGGGGGGTAAGGCGGCCGGCATCGGAGGCGAGAAGCTCAAGTGCCCGCCGTCGTCCGCCGCGCGGTCGCGGATGAAGCTCTGGATGGTGCGCGCCACCACCACCGTCCTGCTCTGGACCTGCGTCATGCAGCTCACCGCCGTCGGCGAGACGTGGGGGCCCCGGGTGCTCAAGGGATGGCCCTCCTGCCTCACGGCCCCCGAGGAGGCCGCCGCCGTGCGCCCGGCCGTCGTCGACAAGGCCTTGTTCTTGCCGCCCAAAAGTGAGTCTGTCTGTTCGTTCGCTCGCTCGCTCGCTTTCATCCGCCCTGTTCGATCCGCTCTCTGTTTGAATGCTGTTCCTAGGACATCGACAGGCCGCCAGCATTTTGGTGTGGCAGATCCTTCCAAAATCCCCGGCGTAGATTTCGTCAACCTGGGAATGGGATGATAAAGATTGGTGGTTGGCGTAGATTTCGCTCATTTTTTTCCTGTGCCTGAGTGAGTTGGTTGCAAATTCGCGTAATTTAGCTCGGGCGATGCGGATTTCATTCTGTGGTAATGCTGTTAGTGTAGGAATGTTCTTCAATCGTTGCTGCATCATAATCGGTAAGTTAATTCTCTTGTTTAGTAAGCTGGACATGCGGTGATGCCGATTGTAGAAATTGGTCAATGTAGGATCTCCTTTCGATTGGTGCCTAGGTGGCTAGGTGGGTCAGGAGTCTTCACTGTTATGGTCGTTCGCAGCCTGCACGATAGATTCATGTTTTGGGTTCTTTCCATGTTAGGATCACACTTTTTAGGTTGGTTGAGCCTGAATACTTGAATATGCTTTTACTGGTGGCAATCATTCATGACTCCAACCAATGTTTTGGTCCCTCTCATAATTATGCCCATCATTTTTCACATCGGTAGAAAAGGAATGCCCAGCTGCTTTTGAGTAACCGAAGCAACGTTTTGTGAGCTAACTGTATTGGAACTTTTGTGCGTAGCATTCACGTTCTGTAGGCTAACTGTTGACATGGTTCAGTTAGATGGTGGCGCTTCGACGTGTTTGCATGCTGTATCCTCATTCATAATTATGAGCCTTTTCCAGCATGGAAAGTTACATTTATATGACTCGAGGGACTGCTAAAGTATGCTCGATTTTCCTGTTGCCACAAATACTCAGTGTACATCACAGCATTAATATTGCTTTGTTTGTTATTAGTACAGCCTTGCCTCCAATATTTAAGCATCTGCTATAGCTGTACTAATGTTTTATTGCTGTCATCATCTTGCAGGAATTTACAGGAACAATGGTTATTTGATGGTCTCATGCAATGGTGGTCTTAACCAAATGCGAGCTGCTGTAAGATATTGGAAATCTCTGTTTATGATTTTTGGAATTAATGTGCTTGGCAACCATTGACTCTTAATATTGGTTTCTTTTCTCTATGTTTTGTTCTATCAGATATGTGACATGGTTGTAATAGCAAGATATTTGAATGTCACTTTGGTGGTGCCAGAGTTGGACAAGACTTCTTTTTGGAATGACCCGAGGTACAGTTTGACACCTTGACATTAGTTTTCATTTGCCTGTTTTTTTCTCTTCAACTATTAGCGGGCTTTGCCTTTAATGTTGATCCATTCTGCATTGCAGTGAGTTCCAAGATATATTTGACGTCGAACACTTTATAACCTCCTTACGAGACGAAGTTCGCATACTGAGAGAACTGCCTCCAAGGGTAAAGCGAAGAGTTGAACTTGGTATGTTCCACTCAATGCCACCTATCAGTTGGTCTGATATCTCCTATTACCATAATCAGGTAAGCTTCAAGTCACATTATGCTAAGGCTGCTTTGGATCATATTATTGAATAAGCTAATGGTTGATTAAATTTGACCCAGATTCTTCCATTGATTCGGAAACACAAGGTTCTGCATTTGAATAGAACTGATGCTAGGCTAGCAAACAATGGTTTACCTATGGAGATTCAAAAACTGAGATGCCGAGTAAATTATGCCTCTCTAAGATTTACCGCCGAAATTGAAGATCTGGGCAAGCGTGTAATTAGAATACTTCGCCAAAATGGCCCTTTCTTGGTACTTCATTTACGTTACGAAATGGATATGCTGGCTTTCTCTGGTTGTACTCAAGGGTGCAGTAACGAAGAGGCAGAAGAGCTCTCAAGAATGAGGTGAATATTTTGGTATTATTATACTCCTAAGTTAGTTCTTCTTAGGACAATACCTGTTCGTAGAGTGGGCCGTTAAAACATTCAATTAGGCATGCTCTTACTACAGCTGTCAAACTATTGTTGGCCTTTTAGGTATGCTTATCCATGGTGGAAAGAGAAAATCATTGACTCGGACTTGAAAAGAAAAGATGGCTTTTGCCCATTGACGCCAGAGGAGACTGCTCTTGTTCTCAGAGCATTGGACATCGATAGAAGTATGCAAATATACATCGCAGCTGGGGAAATATATGGTGGAAAACGCAGGATGGCGGCTCTCACTTCAGCTTATCCGAATGTGGTATGGACACAGTGGACATGTTTAATTGTTTATCACACTTGCATTATATGGAAATTTCTCAGCTCTTCTTGTTTTCCTCCTTGCTAATTCATATTGCTTTAACAATGATTTACAGGTGAGGAAAGAGACACTTCTGGAACCTTCTGATCTAATGTTCTTCCAGAACCATTCGTCCCAGATGGCTGCACTGGACTACATGGTTTCTTTAGAAAGTGATATATTTGTTCCAACATATGATGGCAATATGGCTAAAGTTGTCGAGGGTCATCGCAGGTAATGCATTGCACCTGGTCATACATTACATAATTTGTCTCTGTACCACCCTAGTACTTACATGTCTTCTCCCACTTGCTGCGTGCAGGTTCATGGGTTTCAAGAAGACGATCTTGTTAGATCGAAAACTCATCGTCGACCTAGCGGACCAGTACAACAATGGCTCGTTGCGATGGGATGAGTTCTCTTTGTTGATCAAGGCTGCCCACGCAGGGCGGATGGGATCAGCCTCGAAGCGGACGGTGATTCCCGACAGACCCAAGGAGGAGGACTACTTCTATGCAAACCCCCAGGAGTGCCTGCAAGACCCCGACCGCCTACGCACATCATGATAACCGCCGCCACCCCTGTCAATATTTTCACCCACCTTATACCATTCTTTTTCACAGACGCAGCAGCCGAACCTGAGGCGAGGTAGGTTCGTCGTTATTTCGAGGAAGCCGAAAGAGGGGCGGCTTGGCTCGGCTCGCCATAGGTGTAAAACTCGGGGAGGGGGTGGACGTGGGTGTTGTATATCTTGGATGTAGCTGCCTAGCTGGTAAATACTCTACACGTTATAGAATGGAGGGCGGATTCGTTCATTCCACGAAAATAATGAGGAGTCATACTGAAGATAAACTCTTGTATAGAAGGAGGATGGTGATGATAGAGTCTACTACCACGAAGAGGAGAGGTAAATTTAAGCGAGGGAGAGATGGCTGGGCTCACATGTCTGTCTCTGTCTGGTCTTGTTTTGGTCGTGTAAAACATAGCAGTTGTTCTTCTCTGTAGCCTCCCCCGTGCTTCCTCCCCGTCAGGCAGGGCTTATTTTTTCTTTTTTGTCAATCAAAGTTGCTGAGAGTTGTATACTACAGTGTTTATATTGGATCGATATATGGTTACCTGTGTAGAATGTCGCTCACCACTTGGTACAGTTTTATTGAGCCGTTGGTGCATCGAACCCTTACATGTGGCTGCTGCTGCTGGTGCCTGTTCACACGCACGTGACCATGTGATGTGAGCTCGTGATCTGCGCCCTCATCCAGTACGATTAGGAGCTTAAGATATTCATATGTGATGAACATTGTTTCAGAACTCGAGAGCGGATTATTCATATTCATGGTAGTAATAAAATGGTTCTTCAGTTGCTATGCTGATTTTTTTATACTCTTTTGATGCTTTTCTTGTTTGCTGTTTCTGAGATTCAGAGGGTATTTGTCATTTTCTTTATCTCGTTCGCTCTTGTTGCCAGTGGCAGCTGCAGACTGAATGACTGATTAACCAAAGGCTTTTGTCAGAAGCCCGGTTACCCACTTGTCAGTTGTCACATGTATAGTTGGCTGGCTCGCTTGGTTCTGTCTCCCATGCTTCCCGATCCAGAAATGTGAAAGACGACCACTGCTGGGAAGAATACATGTGGAATACAGGTATTCACCAAGTGATTAAAGTAGCAACATTTTATACATATTTCCTTTTGTGGTGATTATACGTACTCTTAATTTTATTTACGAAACAAGCACACCAGACCAAATAAAATTAAAACATGTTTCAACAAATCTGTAATAAAACGCAAAAACTACTAAAAAAAATGAAAAGTGCAAAACTAAAAGTATTGAGAAAATTGTAGGATCTC